>CM046434.1:17340142-17345142 GCA_025506505.1 Flaveria sonorensis
ATTTGGTTGCATTACAGTCAGTTTTAATTATAAATTTTTTATTGAATAAATCATCTTGAAATTTTAAAACACATTTAACTATTGCAAGAATTTCTTTTGCAACAGTTGCATGATTCTTTTGGCTTTCATTCCATTTTCCAAAATAAAACTTAACAAGATATTCTTGTTTATTGACTGGAGATATTTGTTTTAATATACCCCCATAGCCTATCTCCGAGGCATCAGTTTCAACAATCTTTTTCCATTCTGGGTTTGCTATCATTAAGCAAGGAAGGTTTTGAACCTTTTGCTTAATCTTTTGGACTGCTTTAGTATGATCGATAGACCATGGCTTAGGATTTTTCCTTAGCCTATCGTATAATAAAACAGTATCTTCTACTCAATTTTTATAATAAGGAAGAATATAATTTAGACTTCCAAGAAATCTCTGTAATTGAGTTTTTTCCAGAATTTCATTTGGAAATTTGGATGAGAATTCGATGCTTCTATTAATTGGAATTATATTTCCTTGGTTAATGTTATGACCTAAAAATCTAACTTTAGTTTGAAAAAGTAACATTTTTGGTCTAGACATAACTAAACCATTTTTTAAAATTATATTTTTGAATATCTCCAAATGTTTAAAATGAGTTTCAATATCCTTTAAAAATACAAGGATATCATCTATATAAACAATAATAAATTCACTATAAGGAATAAAAATGTCATTCATAATATTTTGAAATTCTGATGGGGCATTTTTTAATCCAAATGGCATAACATTCCATTCATAATGCCCAATAGGTACTGTAAAAGCTGTTTTGTACCTATCTTTTTCTTCAATTTGCATTTGCCAATATCCTGATTTTAAATCATATTTAGAAAATATATTTGACTCGTATAACTTGTCTAATAAATCCTTTTTATTAGGTATAGGATACCTAATCCATTTTAAAACCTTATTTAGCGGTTTATAATTAATAACCAATCTTGGCACACCTCTTTCTTGTTCAGAATGTTTATTAACATAAAAGGCTGTACATGACCATGGAGACTTTGAATTTCTTATTAAATTCTTGTTTAAAAGAGATTTTATTTCTTGTTTACGTAATTCCATATATTCAGAATTCATTCGACAAGGTCTAGCCTTGGTCGGAATCTAACCTTCATTAAAATTTTCTTCATATGGAAGTGAAACAATATGTTTCTTTCTATCCCAGAAAGTATTGGGATGATCGTTACATATTTGTAAACTGAATTGGTGTTCTATATGTTTAATCTTTTCTTGTAATTTTGGATTATTTAATCTTTCTTGAATATTTAAAGAAAATATTTCTTTTTGTAGAAATTCAATTTGGTTTATTTTTGCTTTCAACAATTCTTTTTCTAAATTATTCAATGTTCTTGTTATTGGATTAGAAATGAATTTAAAAATAATTTCTTTTCCTTCATACGTACCAGTTATTCGGTACGGTCTACGTTTTTTAAAGGAAATATTTTATCAAAGAAAGGGCTTCCAAGTATCACTTGGTTTCCAAGATTCTTTACTAATACAAAACTTGTACTAATACAAGTATTAATTTGACAAATAAAAGCTTGAGGGATTTTATAATTTACCTCTAATTTTTCTTTCCCAACATGACTGAGAGTATGAGTAGTTTTATAATAATACTTTGTAGGAATTAATCCTTCCTGTATACAATTTAAATCTGCACCACTATCAAAGAGTGCAATAACTTCTATTAAGAAATCATTTCCTATAAGTAGTTTAATTTTTCCATGCCATTTTTGAGAAGTTATAATTTCTCTTATATTTTTCAGATATAATTCTGATTCTTCTATTGGCTATATATTTAATTTATCTTTTTTTAGACATATTATTCTATTATCTAATTCTTTATTATTTTGTTGTAAAATCTTTATTTCTGATTTTAAATTATCAATTTCTTTTTTTAATTGTTGTATATCAACGGGTTTTTTATCTCTATTTCTCTGATTTAATTGAATTTTTAATTCTGCCAGAGAAAAAGGTTTTTGGTCTTTAGAATTTGAACAAGAAGGACCTTCTTCTTGTTTTTCCATATATGAAGAGATTATTTTCTCTTTGATTTGTGGATCATCTACCACTTTTAATAATTCAATTACCTCACTTGTTAATACATTTATTTCCATGTTTTTAAATTGTGAAATAATTTGATAAATATTCTCTTCTTCTTCTTCTGAAGTATTATTACAGCAATTGTTTTTGTAATAGTTTTCTTCTTCGGAGGAAGAGTATAGACTCTCATTTTCTAAAATATTTAAATCTTCATTAGGAGATTGACCAGATTTATCATCTGATTCTAATAATATTTTTGATATTTGATTTCTTAAATCTTCATCTTCTAGCTAATTAAGTTTTTTCCTAACCCAGCAAGTTTTTGCTTTGTGACCTATTTTTCCACATTTCTTACAGATTAATTTTGACCTATATGTTTTATACGAAGGTTTATATTCCTCGTATTCTTGAATTCTTTTATTCTTTCTATCTTCCCTTTTCCTTTTTCTCTTCTGATGTTGGTAGGGATTAGATTTCTTAATTTTCTTAAAATTAATAGAGGTTCCTTCTATACCAAACTGACTACAGAATTCACCTAATTGTTTCTTTTCATTTAAAGAATGTTTTTTAATTTGTTGGTTTAATTTAATTTCACTACATAAATTTAAACCTTCTTGAATACAAGTTCCTATTAACTTGCCATATGTATAATCATCGTAATTTATGCTAATTCTACCTTTTCTTAGGTTATTCCTAACTCTTTCTGCAAATAAATAAGGGAGGCCATCTACGAATTTTGACTTCCAATGTGAGCTATTAGACTTAGGGAGTTCCATTACTCTTCTTAGGAAAGTATCCTTATACCACCTAAAAGATGTTAGGGTTCTACACTTAAGATTTTGTAGAAGAAACCTAATATTCTCCGAATTATCAGACCATCTGCCTGTGAAGTGTTCTATAATATTAACTATCAAAGTATAAACTGAGTTGTTTTCAACAACACCATTATCCTCTTTTGTACTATTAAGGATTTCTTTTCTATCTGAATCTGATAGATAATTATCCCACCAACCTTTAAGTTGGCTTGTAAATCCTGATATAATCATTTGAGCTATTGTCTTAGTCGTATTCTTATTATTTTGACAAATAGTGCTATACATAAGCATTCTATGGACAGTATTATAAATCTGTCCTTCTTTTTGACCATCTATGTTCCATTCATAGATCATTTTTCCACTATACGAATTACTAATTACGTATTCTTGTTCTTCTATTAGAACATCCTGTGGAGTAGGCCTAGGATAATAATAAATTCTTTGAGTTGGCTTATTAGCAAACTTAGATAACTTCATGATTTTATCATTGATCTTTTGCTTATAATCTTCTTCTTTTAGACTATCTTCAAAATCTATTAATGTATTTATTTTCAGATTTTTTAGAATATTAATTGAATCATTTAATGTTTGCATAATATTTTCTTCAGATTTCGTTTTGAAATCTGTTACCTTAGGAGGTAATTGAATACTAGGAGTAGCAATAGACTCTCTATCTTTTATCTGGTCATTTATTATGACGCTTTGTTTTCTTTGAAATGGCATAAAATTTTATCCATTTTCTTAGAAATGTCTTGTAGTTGTTTTCCAATTATTATCAAATAAAGATTTGAATAATTTTGTTGTTTTATTAAACCATTTATATGAGAAATTGTTGTTTGTAAGGTTTTACCTTCCAATAATTTTTGAAAAGCTTGATAATATCTTTCATCTCCTTGTTTTTCAATTTTAAAGCCATTAGTAAGAGGGAAAACATTTGAAACTACATTTCCATTAATATTAAAATTTCTTTCTATAACAGAAATAATACTATTAGTATATTTTTCAATAAACCATGGAACAAAAGGTATAATTTCTTGTTTCTCATTTAATTCATTATAATATTCTTCTCTAAAAAATTCTTTATCTGCTTTTTCAAAATTTTTGAAAAACCATGTTCTAAATAATTACCATTTGGGTTGGAGAAATTCTTTAGAAATTTCTTCTCTTACCGGTGATCCCAGAGTAAAATCTAATTTTTCTTTTTGATTCATATTTATACAAAATTTATTTCTGATTCGGTTAGTTCCGGATCTATTCTAATTCCTCGAACTATATTATCCGAGTTTATTCTTAATTCATCTATTTTTCTTTCAGGAAATTCTTCCCTAATCCTAGATGTTGATGCCCTAGAAGGACTTCTAACTGTGTAATCTACAGGGGAGATATAATTGTGTGATGACACCAATTTAGACAAAGAGGGTTCATATTTTATTTTGTTATTTTCAAATTGTATTTGAACTGACCCTTCATTTGTTTGTGTAATATTTATTGGATTATTATCTATATATTGTTGAGATGGGCTTACTTTATCTAGTACCCAATTTTCTGGAAAATTAATTTCTTTCCATTTAATTTTTCTTCTGGTTGTAATATTAGCTTTTCTAAAATTAGTTTCTATTAGAATAGTTTCATTTAAAGGTTTATCTACCATTTTACAGTGAGGATTAAGCGTAAATAAAGGCTTATAATAAATCCTGTAACAGATACATATTACCTCTGATCCTGGTACACAATTGTAACCATGCGTTTTAACATTCAAAGTTAAAGCATCTAAAATATTGACATCAGACAATGATAATTGCAGAGTAGGATAAACATTAAAATATACTGGACCATGAGCCAGACTAGATTGAACAATACCCATAAGGGATTGTTTCCAATTTAAGTTTCTAGCATCTCTAAGAGCTGCTACAAAACTTTCTGGTAAGCCTTCTAAAGTCAAAGGCTTAAATGCAATTTGCACAAGACCTATATGAATAAACTTATATTCTTTTTTATATTTTTCTAAATCTCTTTTTGATAATAATTTTATTATCATTTCATATTTGTTTAAGGAAAATGTTTCCTCGGTTGTTTTAACAACTTGTTTTAATCCCAATTTTTCAAAA
>CM046434.1:17350142-17794538 GCA_025506505.1 Flaveria sonorensis
ATGAACCTAGTAAAGCCTGGAACCTACAAAAAGGCTACTAACTTGGTTAACAAAAAGTAATCCCATCAACTACGGAGTGTTGATGATGACACATATGAAGATTTACAAGATGAGTAAAGTAAAAAATCAGAGTTGCGGGTTTTTTATGGAAGGACAAAAACAAGACATGTAACTAAGAAAGCTGAGAATGAATATGCATATCATATTCTTACATCGAATGCAAACATGCATAAAGGGAGGGTCATTAAAGAGTCAATGAACGTGCAAATCGTGAGTGAAAAACGTTGATGGTGACATTAGTTAGGATGTTGAAACATTTTATTGTTTAAAAAGGTTGGATAAAATTTAGCATGTAACTTGTTTCTAGACTATATCTAAAAAATGCCTAGATTTATGGGTCAATTAGTTTTAGTATGACATTGATGTATTGGGTTAAACAGTAATTATGTAAGTTTGGATTGATAGTTTAATTGTGGATTACCTGTTTTACGGTTACTTGTTTTCATATGGTCAGTTTTGTAAATTATATTACCATTTTACATATTATGTTAGACATAATATTGAAATTATGATGTGTTTGCTGGATTTACAAAAGAAGCATGGAAATTAAAATAGTTTTGTATGGACTTCAAAGATAGTGCTTCGTATTTACTTTAAAAAAGTGTTGATTAACTTATGTCCAGGCATTAACCACAAAATCTAATCATTCTATATAGACAAATATGAAATTACCACAGTAGCATATCTATTCATGCAGAGATTACATATGGTTTATATAATGTGTAGGATTGTTATAATTGAAATAAGGACTAATTAAATGTCACACCCCAACCTTAATGGCGGAAACGTCGAGATACGAGGGTTAAGATTGTTCATGCCACACAACGCTAATTTAATATGACAATATTATTAAAACTCAATATTCAAGACATACATTTAAGAAATAGAATAAGTTCCAAAACATAGAAATTTTAACGTTTAATGATAACAAATGCATTTTTATTTTATTCTAGGTCCAGTCCTAGATGTGACATTGTCTTCATAGCAAGCTAAGCATTATCATTTCCTGAAACATGTTAAAAATAAAAGGTCAACATAAAGTTGGTGAGTTTTCCATAGTTTTCATACATAAATATATACATAAGAGATTGTAATTCATGTCATAGGTTATTAAATAAATTAACTAGGGATGGATGAACAAATATAACAATCAAATCTTGACAGATTACAAGATTACAAGATTACAAGATTAAACGATTAGCTAAGTGTACTTGGATTAACCAACTAGGCTTGTCAGCCCATAGATCTATGACGTCGCCAGGCTAGCAATAGTTAAGGATTGTATATATAATAGTCATCACATGGTAATTACTAAAGTTCAACTAACCATGACAAATAAGATGAATTACCCAAATGTTTACAAGATTCAAACGAGTTTACAAGTGCAATTATCATAAAGTTAATATGTTTCACCCCAAAGTGTGAAAATATATAAAAGGGGTATAGAAAAACTCACATGATAGTAAAGGATGAACAAATAATAAATCTTGTATATAATGCCAAGGATTCGTTAACGTTCACCTAAACGAAACGTCGTATTAAGTTAATCATGATGATTTTGGTGTTATATTTATAAATCATTTGTCCATGATTTTCAAGTTATTAAATAAATGTAAGTTATTATTATTTGGTAATTAAATAATTTAAATAAGGATTTTAATGATTAACAATATAAATAAAAGTTAAACTTTTATTATCAAATGATCATTATTTACTATTTAATAAAATAGTAATTTTATAGATTTAAAAGATTAAACTAATTATTACAATAAGTGTACTTTCAAAATATATACATATATATTTATCTTCTTAAAAAATATGTATATAAATAAATTTTGTAACTAAATTTTATAACAATAAGGAATTCATTAAATTAAAGTTATTTAAAAATTAAATAGGATTTATTACAATTTCAAGTTAATACTTGATGATGTTTTATAATTTTCTTTTTATAATCTTTAAAATAATTAAGTAAAAGAAAATAATAATTTAAAGTGGATTTTCTAATGAAATTAAAAGAAAATGAATTTTATATCATTTTTGATAAAAATAATTTTTATATGGTTACTAATAATATTTGAAACTTTTTCTGAAATTCAAAAGTTAATAAAACCCTTTTAAAAAAATAATGGCAGGGGGCCGGGGTCGAACCCGGGACATCCTGCCTAGGAGCTCATGTTATTAACCGGTTGGGCTGAGCCCAACTAATGTTATAGAATCGGAATTAAACCTTAAAACCCTTTTTTAGAAGATTCCCCATTTTGGGTTCAAGAACCCTAATTCGAAATCGTCCAAATTGACCATCGATTTGAAGTTTAAACCCAAATTAGTCATGGGGCTTTTATTCCCCATGTAAAATCGAATTGATTAACATCTACAATTACCTGATTTGATGTTGTTTCTTGATGATTTACGTTCGGATAAGTCGCGACTATGCTTGATTGAGTAATTCGAGGTGCGAGTGTTTTTTATGAAATTGATTGTGCAGAGGGTTTAAGAAACTCGAATGGAGTGTTGGGCTTCAGTTATATAGTGTCAATTTGACCGTTTGAACACCCAACAAGTTTGAGTTGTTCTCGGTTGTTTCAGGTTGATTTACGCGTGTTTAAGCCTTTTCAATGTGAAATTGATATCACCAATAACTTCGAAATGATTACATAAGCGTTCTTAGTCGTTCAATTGAATTGTTATTGATCTTTAATGTAATAACGGATTGAAACTTCAATGGGTTCGGTTTCGAGTTGAAAAACTTAGTAAACCCTTGTCTATTTCGAATTAATTCATACACTCGAGTTCGAAACCTGTTTATGAACCGGTTAGTACCTTTCTTTTGTGTTAAAAAATGAGTTTTTGAGAGGTTTGGGGTGTCGTCGGAGCGTGGCCGGCGATCACCGGAGTTTCTGCCGGAAAAACGAGGGTGGGGGTTTGGGTTTTTAAAATGTTACACATTTGGTCCCTGCGGTTTATATGTTGTTAATTTACAACCAAAGTTTAAGTTTCAATTTAAATGAATTACAGTTTAGCCCCCGTACTTTATATTTTTGTTATTTTATGCCCATAAATAAATTACAAGTTCTCTAAAATTCTAAAAAATTGTAAAACTTGTATATATATTTATTTATTTACAAGATTAGCACTTAATATACTTATTATTATTATTATTATTATTTTTATTATTATTTTCATTATTATTACTATTATTAGCATTATTATTATTATTAATTATTTAATTACTTAATTATAACCAATTATAATAATTCCAAGAAATTACAAATAAGTCCTCGTACTTGCATTAATAACAAACAAGCCCTTACAAGAGATACGGCGTTTAACAAAAGTTAAATAAAAATACGAGAGGTTACAGTCTCCCAACTTTAAGGAATTTCGTCCCGAAATTAAAGACAAGGCTAAACAAAAAGATAGGGATATTTCTTCTTCATGTAATCCTCGCGTTCCCAAGTGAACTCAGCTCCACGTTTGTTTTCCCAACGGACTTTGACGATCGGTGTGGTAGATTATGGGTCTTCTTTAACGTTCGATCCATAATCTCAACAGGCTTCTCGACGAAATGCAACGACTCGTCAATTTGGATTTCATCCAAAGGAACTTGCAAACTTTCATCGGCTAGGCATTTCCTCAGGTTTGAGACATGGAAGACAGGATGAACCCCGCTAAGTTCGGAAGGTAGTTCCAGTTTGTAAGCCACTTTCCCAATTCTTTTTAGAATCTTGAAAGGTCCTACAAAACGAGGGGCTAACTTACCTTTCTTCCCAAAGCGAACAACACCCTTCCATGGAGAGACCTCAAGAAGAACCATGTCGTTGACTTGAAACTCCAATGGTTTGCGTCTCTTATCGGCATAACTCTTTTGACGACTTCTAGCCACCTCAAGATTACTTCGGATTTTGGAGACTTTGTAGGTCGTTTCTTGTATGAGTTCAGGACCAGTGATGAAATTCTCACCAATGTCAGTCCAACAGATCGGAGAACGACATTTACGACCATATAAAGCCTCGAATGGTGCCATCTTGATACTTGAGTGATAACTATTGTTATACGAAAATTCCACTAACGGTAGATGCGTATCCCAGTCACCACCAAAATCAAGGACACAAAAACGCAGCAAGTCCTCAAGGGTTTGGATTGTTCACTCGGTTTGGCCATCCGTTTGGGGATGGTAAGCTGTGCTCAAATCCAGTTGGGTGCCCAAAAGTTCTTGCATCAAAGACCAGAAATGCGAAGTAAAACAGGCATCACGATCGGAGATAATATGCAACGGCACACCATGACGACTCACAATTTCATCGATGTAGATACGAGCCAATCTTGAAACCTTGTAAGTATCTCGTATTGGTATGAAATGTGCTGTTTTGGTCAAACGGTCAACAACCACCCATATGCTATCATGGCCACGAGAGGTACGTGGTAACTTGGTTACGAAATCCATGGCTATATGCTCCCATTTCCACATAGGGATTTCAGGTTGCTCAAGTAAACCACTAGGCCGTTGATGTTCGACTTTGACTCTTGCACATGTGAGGCACTTGGAAACATAAGATGCGATATCTTTCTTCATTCCCGACCACCAATATTGGCCACGCAGATCCATGTATATTTTATCGGAACCGGGATGAATAGAATATCGGGTTTGATGAGCTTCGTTCATAATGAAGTGACGGAGATTATCGCGATTTGAGATCCAAAGTCGGTTCAAGAAATACCACATGCCGTTTGGTTTTGTCTCCAGTTATGACCAAACGTTAAACGCCAGATCGTCATCTTTCCCTTCCTCAGTTAACGCCTCTTGTTGAGCCTCGCGGATGCAAAACTCAAGATCACTATCAATCCTTATGTTTTGAAGCATGATTGTGGCCTTGTTAACATCCACATGAATCTCGGTGTCAAACTCTCCTAACGTGTCAAACCATTGTCTTCGATCTCGGATTTCTTGAAGCGAGACAATCTTGTTGTGGGTCTTACGACTTAGCGCGTCGGCTACAACATTCGCCTTTCCAGGATGATAGCGAATGTCGCAGTCGTAGTCACTAATCAGTTCAACCCATCGCCTTTGTCTCATGTTGAGATCCTTTTGATTGAACACATGTTGGAGGCTCTTGTGATCGGTGTAGACTATGCATTGCGTTCCATAGAGATAATGTCGCCAAATCTTCAAAGCAAATACTACGGCACCAAGTTCGAGATCATGAGTTGTGTAGTTCACTTCATGAACCTTCAATTGTCTTGACGCGTAAGCTATGACCTTACCTCGTTGCATGAGAACGCAACCAAGACCTTGACTAGACGCGTCGCAATATACAGTGAAGTCATCGTTTCCATCGGGAAGGGTTAGGATAGGAGCATTACACAGTTTGTGTTTCAACGTCTCGAACGCATCTTCTTGTTCAGGCCCCCACTCAAAAAGTCTATTCTTTTGAGTTAGCGCCGTAAGCGGTTTCGCAATCTTCGAAATGTTTGCAATGAACCTACGGTAATAACCCGCTAAACCCAGAAAAGAACGAACCTCGGTTGGGGTCGTGGGAACACACTAATTCTTCACGGCTTCTATCTTTGCAGGATCAACGTGAATTCCTTGGCTATTCACCACATGTCCTAAGAATTGGACTTATTTAAGCCAAAATTCGCACTTGGAGAACTTGGCATATAATTGTTCCTTCTTCAAAAGATCGTGGACTTGACGTAGGTGCGACTCGTGATCGGTCTTTGTCTTGGAATAGATGAGAATGTCATCAATAAAAACAATCACGAATTTATCCAAATACGGTTTACATACCCGGTTCATGAGATCCATGAAGACAGCAGGTGCATTAGTCAAGCCAAAAGGCATAACCATGAACTCATAATGTCCATATCGAGTACGAAACGCGGTCTTTGGAATATCATTGTCGTGAACACGTAATTGATGATATCCAGAACGTAGATCGATCTTCAAGAATTGTGTAGCTCCTTGAAGTTGATCGAAGAGATCATCAATTCGAGGAAGAGGATATCGGTTCTTGATAGTGAGCTTGTTGACTTCCCGGTAGTCGATGCACATACGGAAAGAACCATCTTTCTTCTTCACAAATAGCATGGGTGCACCCCATGGTGAAGAGCTAGGTCGAATGAAACCCTTATCGGTCAACTCTTGCAGTTGACTAGCTAGTTCTTGCATTTCAGACGGTGCAAGATGATAAGGCGACTTAGCCATGGGATTTACACCAGGAATCAGGTCGATTTTGAACTCAACTTCTCGTACGGGAGGTAACCCACTAAGATCCTTGGGAAACACCTATGGAAAATCCCGCACGACAGGTATATCCTTCAGTTCTTTACCCTTGGCTTTCGTGTTGACTACGTAAGCCATGAAAACTACGTAGTTTTTACTTAAGCACTTGCGGGCCTTGATACAAGACATGAGTTTGAGTCTTTGGGATGATCTCTCCCCAAAAACTTTTAAGGTATCACCCGATGGTAAAGGAATTCGAATGCACTTCTCAAAGCATATAATTTCCGCGTGTTGCTTCACTAACCAATCCATGCCAATAATAACGTCGAAGCTCCCCAGTTGCATAGGAATAAGATCGATGCGAAAGTCGTGCTCGTTAAGACTTAAGGTGCAATCGCGTATCACGACGTGACTTCAATAGTTTTGCTATCGGCTACTTCGACCGTAAAAGATCTTTCTAAATTAGAACGTGGCTTAGATAGAATAGGCTTGAACTCTAAAGATACAAAACTCTTATCCACACCCGAATCAAAAAGTACAGAAGCGTAATGACTATTTACAAGATACATACCTGTTCAAATAATAACTTATTATTGGCATAATGAACGCATGTAGGGATTTTACAAGACAAAAGAACGATTAAAATTAATGACGTACCATTCACCACATCGTTGTTGGCTTGAGCTTGGTTGGCGTTGATATTGAAAGCCCTCCCATGAGCCGGTGGCACAGTTCCCGCATTGCGAGGACATTGTGGACGGAAATGTCCAGGTTCGCCATAGTTGTAGCAGACTCGATTGGCAACCAACGCAGTATTATTTGGGGCACGAAGACAGGTAGCCACCAGATGCCCATACTTTCCGCACAACGAGCAAACTCGGCAAGGAGTGTTACTCGCGTGATGGTACTTGCAAGTATTGCACATCGGGTGCGGTCCGGTATAAGCCCTCGCCACAGGGGCTTGATTTGCAACGACAGCTTGCCCTTGAGGGGCACTTGGTGCTATCACTGCATAATTACGAGCCGGTGTGAACTTGCGCTTCTTGACTTTGAAAGACGACTCGGCCTTCACCTCTTTTGTAGCCTCGGGAGTCACCTTCACAGCAGTCTTGGCACCTTTCACCATCAAAGTACCAGCTCTAATATGGTTTTCAGTGAGCTGGGCGGTGATATTAATCGCCTCCTCCAAAGTTGTGGGCCTACTACCCACCACGACATCTTGAATTTGAGGTGGTACCCCCTTAATAAACTTCTCGATGTTACGGGGAACGGTATCCACCATGTGAGGTAGGAGCATGCTTAACTCATGATGCCGGGTGGAATAAGCCAAGTGATTTCCACTATCTTGCTTGAGGTTCCAGAATTCTTCCTCCAGCTTTTACAATTCATTCCTCGGGTAGAACTTTTGGATCATTATGTCCTTAAATTCTTCCCAAGGCAACGCCAAGGCAACTTGAGTCCCTCGGTTCCTTTTCTCACTATTCCACCACGTGAGTGCCCGTCGTTGAAGGACACTTGCAGCATAGCGGACCTTGAGTTCATCGGGACACTCGCTGACGATAAACGTATTTTCCATACTTTCGAACCACTCGAGAAGTCCAGTGGCTCCTTCCTTTCCACTAAAGCTAGTAGGCTTGCACGAATTAAAGTGCTTGAATGTGCAGGTGCGGTTATTCCCACCTTGATTGTTGCTATTTTCCCCTTGACCATTGTTGTCACCACCACCATTGTTTCCATTGGCGTTGTTGCTATTGTTGGCCATTAGGGTGCTGCTAAGTTCAGCAACCATCGTTGGAAGTACGGCAGCCATTTGCCGGGCGATCATTGCAGCAAGTTTGCGGTCGGAGGTAGCACGCTTTCCATGATGGCGAGACATTCTATAAGATAGAAATAAATTAAAATATTAGTATTCGAGGATAAACCAGTTCAAAGAAAACAGGAATTTTAGAATTTTATATACAGCCAGGATGGTTCCATTCGGTATCACATAGCCAATAGGAACATGGACACGTCGAAGTGACTTAACCCCAATTACCTCGAGGAAGATGTGTATGTTGACCATAATTTATCACTCATCCCAGAAATCCCCAGGTAAGCATAATAGGTCTCGCATTGAGATTTATACGAAATGCTTGCCTTAGCCCGAGGGCCTTTTGCCAGGAAATCCAGAATACAGGTGTTTATGTGTCACACACTTCCCTAAGGCTATTAGAATTAAAACCTCGATGAGACTTTTCAAGTTTTATACGTGTCGTCTAAGGAATTTTTCCACTCGATAAGATGCGTAGATTTCCACATGTAGTCGAGAATAAGGTTTAGGAAGAGATTGGACGCGGTAAAACGTAGAGGCATAAGAAGAGGATTAGAAAGTTGGGGTTTACAAGGTTCAAGGCATATTCCTAAGGCACTATTTCTAAAGGTAAGCAAATAGCACATAAGGGAATTTGTCATGCATCAAGATAGACATATAAGCATACTTACAAGATCATAGCAATTGCCATAGTCTAGGCCACCATTTCTAATAACCTAAATCCCTATAGTTTTGGGCTCTGATTCCAATCTGTCACACCCCAACCTTAACGGCGAAAACGTCGAGATGTGAGGGTTAAGATTGTTCATGCCACATAACGCTAATTTAATATGACAATATTATTAAAACTCAATATTCAAGACATACATTTAAGAAATAGAATATGTTCCAAAACATAGAAATTTCAACGTTCAATGATAACAAATGCATTTCTATTTTATTCTAGGTCCAGTCCTAGATGTGACATTGTCTTCATAGCAAGCTAAGCATTATCATTTCCTGAAACATGTTAAAAATAAAAGGTCAACATAAAGTTGGTGAGTTTTCTATAGTTTTCATACATAAATATATACATAAGAGATAGTAATTCATGTCATAGGTTATTGAATAAAGTAACTAGGGATGGATGAACAAATGTAACAATCAAACCTTGACAGATTACAAGATTACAAGATTACAAGATTAAACGATTTGCTAAGTGTACTTGGATTAACCAAGTAGGCTTGTCAGGCCCATAGATCTATGACGTCGCCAGGCTAGCAATAGTTAATTATTGTACATATAATAGTCATCACATGGTAATTACTAAAGTTCAACTAACCATGACAAATAAGATGAATTACCCAAGTGTTTACAAGATTCAAACGAGTTTACAAGTGCAATTATCATAAAGTTAACATGTTTCACCTCAAAGTGTGAAAATATATAAAAGGGGTATAGAAAAACTCACATGATAGTAAAGGATGAACAAATAATAAATCTTGTATATAATGCCAAGGATTCGTTAACGTTCACCTAAACGAAACGTCGTATTAAGTTAATCATGGTGATTTTGGTGTTATATTTATAAATCATTTGTTCATGATTTTCAAGTTATTAAATAGATGTAAGTTATTATTATTTGGTAATTAAATAAATTAGATAAGGATTTTAATGATTAACAATATAAATAAAAGTTAAACTTTTATTATCAAATGATCATTATTTACTATTTAATAAAATAGTAATTTTATAGATTTAAAAGATTAAACTAATTATTACAATAAGTGTACTTTCAAAATATGTACATATATATTTATCTTCTTAAAAAAATATATATAAAAAAATTTTGTAACTAAATTTTATAACAATAAGGAATTCATTAAATTAACATTATTTAAAAATTAAATGGGATTTATTACAATTTCAAGTTAATACTTGATGATGTTTTATAATTTCCTTTTTATAATCTTTAAAATAATTAAGTAAAAGAAAATAATAATTTAAAGTGGATTTTCTAATGAAATTAAAAGAAAATGAATTTTATATCATTTTTGATAAAAATAATTTTATATGGTTACTAATAATATTTGAAACTTTTTCTGAAATTCAAAAGTTAATAAAACCCTTTTAAAAAAATATTGGCAGGGGGCCGGGGTCGAACCCGGGACCTCTTGCCTAGGAGCTCATGTTCTTAACCGGTTGGGTTGAGCCCAACTGATGTTATAGAATCGGAATTAAACCTTAAAACCCTTTTTTAGAAGATTCTCCAATTTGGGTTCAAGAACCCTAATTCGAAATCGTCCAAATTGACCATCGATTTGAAGTTTAAACCCAAATTAGTCATGGGGCTTTTATTCCCCGTGTAAAATCGAATTGATTAACATCTACAATTACCTGATTTGTGTTGTTTCTTGATGATTTACGTTCGGATAAGTCGCGACTATGCTTGATTGAGTAATTCGAGGTGCGAGTGTTTTTTATGAAATTGATTGTGCAGAGGGTTTAAGAAACTCGAATGGAGTGTTGGGCATCAGTTATATAGTGTCAATTTGACCGTTTGAACACCCAACAAGTTCGAGTTGTTCTCAGTTGTTTCAGGTTGATTTACGCGTGTTTAAGTCGTTTCAATGTGAAATTTATATCACCAATAACTTCGAAATGATTACATAAGCGTTCTTAGTCGTTCAATTGAATTGTTACTGATCTTTAATGTAATAACGGATTGAAACTTCAATGGGTTCGGTTTCGAGTTGAAAAACTTAGTAAACCCTTGTCTATTTCGAATTAATTCATACACTCGAGTTCGAAACCTGTTCATGAACCGGTTAGTACCTTTCTTTTGTGTTAAAAATGAGTTTTTGAGAGGTTTGGGGTGTCGCCGGAGCGTGGCCGGCGATCACCGGAGTTTCTGCCGGAAAAACGAGGGTGGGGGTTTGGGTTTTTAAAATGTTACACATTTGATCCCTGCGGTTTATATTTTGTTAATTTACAACCAAAGTTTAAGTTTCAATTTAAATTAATTATAGTTTAGCCCCCCGTACTTTATATTTTTGTTATTTTATGCCCATAAATAAATTACAAGTTCTCTAAAATTCTAAAAAATTGTAAAACTTGTATATATATTTATTTATTTACAAGATTAGCACTTAATATACTTATTATTATTATTAGTATTATTTTTATTATTATTTTATTATTATTACTATTATTATTATTATTATTAATTATTTAATTACTTAATTATAACCAATTATAATAATTCCAAGAAATTACAAATAAGTTCTCGTACTTGCATTAATAACAAAACAAGCCATTACAAGAGATACGGCGTTTAACAAAAGTTAAATAAAACTACGAGAGGTTACATTAAACTTAAGTAGTTATAAATTATAATTGTTGTTAGTTATCGGAGATAAACTAAAAGATATAATCAATTTTTTTTTACATATATGTAAATTAAAAAGATGTAATCAAAATTCTTTTTAAAAAAATTAGTTATGTGTAAGTTCATTTGTATATCAATTAAATGATCATGTGTAAAACATCATATGCACCCAACGTATATATCTAGTATTAAATTTATATATATGTAAATTAATCTATTTAAAAAACATTTCTAGAAAAACCAAAAAATGAATATGCAAAACAACTAAATAAATATAAACGTTATAATAAACAAATAATAAATGTAAAGCATAAAATTACTTAGTAATTGAATGTCTATTAATCCATCAAAATAACTATAGGATAAATCACTATTAGTCCACTTGTTGATGCGATTGTTAATCTTCTTCTAGCAATTATGAGAATCATGCTCATTAGTGTACTTATAATATGGCCTGTAAACATTTTGTGCTGTTGACCCTTGAAAATAGCTCTCTCTCGAATACTAATTAACGTCTTTATTTCACATCTTTTGTTTTAAGTACCATGTGGTGGCATATAAGACACTTCGTGGTCTTGAGACTGTACAGTCAATTTCTCATTAACAATGTCCTTTTTTTCTTGATGAGTCTAGTATAGAACTTCTTCAAATATTTGGTTCTTGATTTCTTTAATTTCTTCAACAAACATTACAAGCTAAGCCGTATTGATGCCTATGGTTGAAAAATGTAAGATGATTCATGATTTCTGCAAAAAATGTAAGAATATTTAGAATATTTTTACACCTAAGGCAAATATACAATGAGTCAATATTACCAATTAATTATGAATCATATAAAAATTCTAATGATATGGAAATCCATTATAATAGAAATCCATTATAATAGAAATCCATTATAATGGCATCATGTGGATCTTATTGAAATTCGTGAATGGATGTCGAAGATGGAAGAATGAAAAATAAATCGATTCTTGAAAAAAATACTTAAAATATGTTAATTTTATAATTTCATAATTAAAACGTATAGAAATGATAGGAAATTTGTAACTTACCTTAATAAATGCTAATAATAAAAGACACACAATTAATACAAACATAAAAATACTATAATACTACTGGTGAATTAGTTAAAATAAAATTAAATTAAAAACGAATCAATGGATAAGATGAGTTCTCGCAGTTCTCGCGATCTTTAGAAATCCTGAAAAAATCCTGACCATATATATATATATATATATAAATGTTTTAGTGATATATATATATATATATATATATATATATATGTGTGTGTGTGTGTGTATGTGTGTGTGTATATATATAGAAGAAAACACTAAAAATTAAACGTCAAAATGTTCATAAAAATATGCACTTGACACTGTCACAGCGGAAGAAAACAAAATAGTTATAAATATTAACATTGATAAAGATAAGAAGGTATGAATTTGGATATAATAAAAATCAATTTTTATAAGTTAGAGGGTAAAAAGAAAATGAAATTATGAACATGTTGAGACCTTGAATCTGTTTTGGCGGCTTGTATGTTTTTGCATCAATGAGTTATATATTATGACGTACAACTTCGTTTTGAATGAAATTTAATCTGTAACACCCGAAATTTTGTCACATAAAAGAAAGAAAAAAAAGTATTTTAAAGAAAATTAAAAGAAGCCAAGTTGAGGGGTGTTTTGTGTAAAAGTACACAAAAGTCAATATTTTAATATAAAGAAGGCATGGCCACCCATATTGCCTTTCTTACTGTTGAGTTCGACTGAGACAAGAAGAAAAGAAGCTGAATTTGGGTTTTCTCTCGGTTGTGAAGAAGTAGAAGGCTGAAATCTTCATTGGTAAGTGTTTTCGTGTTAAATGGTTCGGTTTTTATGGGATTTTCATCCTTATAACTGATATTTAAGTGCTCTTTGTGTTTGGGTGTTTGTTTTGCTTGATTTAGGTGCTCGAACTCGTGTGCAAACAAGTTTGGTGGAGTTTTGCTTGTTTGCTGCAATAGATGAGTTCTAGACCCCGGTTTCTACGTGTTTTAAACTGTTTTGGGGCTGAAAATGCATGATTAAAATGTTTTACCATTGATTTATGTTTACCCGTATGTTTATCTATGTATATGCTTTTGTTCTATGCTTGTTTATGTGTCGTGGTTGCTTAGAATGTTAAGTTTATGCTTAGAACAAGTACTAATGCAGGTCTGGGATAGTTTTAATTCTAAATAATGCACAACAGGTGGTCATGCGACCAAACAGGGCCCATGCGCCTGAGATTTTGACTTAGAAACACCAAGTACAGGCCATGCGCCCAAACAGGGCCCATGCGCCTGGAATTTGCCTTAGAAAAATTTTAAGTAGGGCTCATGCGCCCCAATAGTGCTCATGCGCCCAAGGTGTTTGCCTGAAAACACTAAGTATAGACTCCTGCGCCCCAATAGTGTCCATGCGCCCAACCCTTTTGTTCAGGCGCCTAAGTGCTAGTCATGCGCCTAAACAGTTCATGCGCCCTGAAATGTAAGCTAAAATGCCTAAGTGTAGGATTCATGCGCCCGAATAGTGTTAATGCGCCTAAGCAAGGCTCATGCGCCTGCATAGTGCCCATGCGCCTGCATAGTGCCCATGCGCCTGAACACTTAGAAAATTTTCTGGAATTTGGGAAATCAGAATTTTAGTGTTTGACCCTGGTTTGACTTGGTGTTATTATTTGATTATTTTATTTATGTTTTGGGCCGTTCTTGTGTTCCTTATTATTATACTATTACGTGACTTTACGTGGTGTGATTTTATCCGTATCCATAAAGTATTATCATTAATGAAAGTGTAAAAATCAATGATAATCAAAAGTGGAACATAAAGAACGAAAGAAAGTCTTGCAAGCAAATTCACATGAGGTCCAAAACCATTATGTTGTTAGCTCAACTATGTGCTGTTTAGCTAACCCGTTGGATGCACACAGGGTCAATCTTTGAGATTGAGGGGACCTTTGTTGCTGCCCCGGTACTGGAGTCAGCTTTGTGCACCAGTTTGAGCTCTATTTGTAGACCTCGGCCCAGTACCAATTTTATGCACATTATTTGGGGGCATAGCACATTGGTAGGGATTAAGTGAAAGATTAAAATAAAAGTTCGAAATGAATGATGTTGGAAATGGTAAAAGAAGATAATGGATGTTATCTAACTGTACATATGATGTGTGATCACGTACGAGAGAAATGAATATTATTTTAAAAGGGTATTTTCATATACAAATCTGACAAGGTATTTTAATGTTTTTTTAAACTAGAGCTCACTCAGCAACGCTGACTTTTATGCATTTTCAGTTGGCAGGTAATTTTGCTGAGGATGGCACATAGGGAGGCTACTCATCAGGGCTAGACTGGCATCCGTTCACCCTTAATATCATTGTTGTTTTGTAATGCAAATAATATGGGCTTTTGTAATTGATAATAATCAACGATGTATTGCTTAGCAACAATCTTTATTAATGAATGGGTGGCTTTTGATATTGACTCCACTACATTGATTCGTATACTATATAATGTTTTTATATATATTTTGCTATGCTTGACCAGCTGTGAGGTCTCCCGGGAACGGGCCTTACAAGTTGGTATCAGAGCCAAAGTTTAAGAGAAATAGGTAAATATTTTCAAAACCTAAACTTAAACTGAGAATGGGACGAATGGAGGGATGCCAACCCAAGTAGCTACGTGCCATCAGGTATTTCTTTTCTTAATGTAACCGGTATTTTATGCGTGTGCTACTTGATTTATGTGCTTTTAGTAGATTTGAATACTAATGTAGTTAGGATAGAAAATGCTCGGGGGATGAAGAGTAAAGTAAGTGACTAATCACAACTAGCCACTGTAAGTTAGGGACTTACTATACTTAACATAAACTGAGCTATTACCTTGAATGACTGTGTTAGTGTTTGAATCTTATAGTGTTTAGAGGATGGCCAGAGGGAGATCATCTAAGGCTTCTAGAGGTGGAGCACGGGGTGGATGTGCTGGTAGACCACGGGCCACAAAGAACAAGACGAGGACTGCAGAAACGGCTCCTAGTGAGCCTGGGATTCATCACCCGGAGGGCGGTGATGAGAGTGCCAACCTGAGAGCCTCAGTGAAAGAGGCAGTGGTTGAGGAGGTTCATCAAGTCATGCAGACGATCCTAATGTCTGTAGTGACTGAAGTCATCCGGGCTGTAAGGAATAATGAGAGTAAGGAGAAGGAGGAGGAAAGAAGGAAGACGACTGGGAGATGGGAGAATGTGAGGGATCATGATAATGAGGAGGAGCTGAATGCTAAAAGGGGAGCCTCCAGTGATGAAGAGGAGGTGGAAGTATGGGAAACCACGAAGGGATGCAGCTACGGGGCATTCCAACGGTGCAAACCCCCTACTTTTAACGACAACGGTAATGCTGCCGCTGCTCACCGCTGGGTAAGAGAGATGGAGGCGGTGTTAGAAATTAGCGAGTGTCGGGAGTACCAGAAGGTGAGGTTCGCCACTCACTCGCTTGTTGACTCGGCTCTATGCTGGTGGGACAATATTGTCCAAGCCGAGGGCAACCGGGCCATTGGGAGGATGAGATGGGAAGAGTTGAAGAAGATGGTGATTGAGGAATTCTATCCTCATAGGGAACTAGACAAGATAGAGAGAGAGAGAGTTCCTATAGCTTGAGGCGAGAACCATGACCCACCAGCAATACACTACCAAGTTTAATGAGATGGCGAGGCTGGTGCTGGATCAGGTGACGCCGATGTCGAGGAAGATTAAGAGGTATGTGCAGGGATTGCCAGCTGATATCCGCAGGCACTTGATTGTTTCCCGACCAAGCACCTTTAGGTCAGTGGTGGATCTGGCTGGGAGGTTGTATGAGGAGAGAGAGGTGGCGGTGGTTGAGGTGAAGAAGACTGGTGGTGGTGACAAGAACTGGAGAGGGAAACGATTCGGGCGCGGCGGTTTCACCCCGAATAATAAGAGGATGAGAATGGATGACCGAGGAGTGGGGTCATCAAGCTTAGGGATGAAAAGGTGTGGCCGATGTGGGAAGGAACACAATGGTGAATGCATGAGGGGCGTGACTGTGTGCTTCAAGTGTTGGAAGCCCGGTCATATAGTAAAAGATTGTGGAATGCCGAAGTGCTTCAACTGTGGCGAGACTGTCCACAGGAGCCACGAGTGTAGGAAGCCTAGAGCTGAGAGCTCTGGGGCCAAGAAGGGGTCTGAAGAAGGAGGACAGAGGGCAAGTGCTAGAGTCGTCACGATGACCCGAGAAGGGGCCCGGGTAGACCTCGACGTCATGTCAGGTATGTTTCTAGTAAACCAAACTTGTGCCTCTGTATTATTTGATTCTGGTACTATTAGGAGTTTTATTTCTGCTGCTTTCTATGCTAAGTTTCCTGTTAGTAGTAGAAGTATTGATGAGCCTTTTGAGGTAGAAACTGCTATTGGTAAGTCTACCAGAATTTTCGAGATGATAGAGGATTGTGGCATAGAACTAGAAGGCCATAGGTTCTCTGCTAAACTATTTTTGATGCCCCTAGGCGGATTTGATTTAGTACTAGGGATGGATTGGTTAGCAGCCTATAACGCAAATATCGTATGTCGTAAGAAGATGATTCGAATAGTTGCGCCGGATGGAAGTTCGGTGACGGTCTACGGTGATCGCGTCACTACGGTTTTAAAGGTGATTTCGATGGCGGTGGCAAAGAAGTGCATGAAGCGGGGATGTAGTGCCTACCTGGCTTATGTGAAGGATGTGGACGGGTCAGTACCACAGTTGTCTGAAGTACCCGTGGTGTGTGACTTCCCAGACGTGTTCCCAGAAGATTTACCAGGTGTGCCACCAGACCACGAGATCGAGTTTTAGATTGATCTGATACCCGGTACTCAACCCGTTGCCAAGGCATCGTATCAATTAGCTTCGACAGAGATGAAGGAATGTTCAACTACAGGAATTGATGGACAAGGGATTCATCCGACCGAGCATCTCTCCCTGGGGTACTTCGGTCTTTTTTGTAAAGAAGAAGGACGGTAGTATGAGAATGTGTATCGACTACCGAGAGCTAAACAAGTTAACGGTGAAGAACCGATATCCCCTGCCCAGAATAGATGACTTGTTTGACCAGCTCCAAGGTGCCAGTTGGTTCTCAAGGATAGATCTCCGATCTGGCTACCATCAACTGAAGGTGAAGGAGCAAGATATTCCTACGACATCTTTTCGCACGCGTTACGGACACTACGAGTTTCTTGTCATGTCCTTCGGTTTAACTAACGTGTCAGCTGCCTTTATGGATCTAATGAACCGAGTGTGTCGGCCAGTGTTAGATAAATTAGTTATTGTGTTTATTGATGATATCCTTATCTATTCAAGGAGCAAAGAAGAGCATGCCGACCACAAACGTGAAGTGTTAGAGACACTTAGAAAGGAGAAGCTATATGCTAAATTCTCTAAGTGTGCTTTTTGGTTGCGTGAAGTTCAATTTTTGGGTCATGTGGTGAATTCTGAAGGATAGTGGACCCGGTGAAGGTTGAGGCAGTGATGCTATGGAAGTCTCCAAAGACGCCATCCGAGATTCGCAGTTTCTTGGGTTTAGCGGGCTACTACCGAAGGTTCATTCAAGACTTTTCCAAGATAGCCTCACCTTTGACCAAGCTGACTCGCAAGGATGTGAAGTATGTGTGGGGACAGGAACAAGAGGATGCTTTTGAGGAGTTAAAGGCGAGATTAACTCAAGCTCCTGTCTTGACATTGCCTGAGGGGAACGAGGATTTAGTGGTCTATTCGGATGCTTCCTATTCGGGACTGGGTTGCGTGCTAATGCAACGTGGCAGAGTGATAGCTTACGCATCCCGTTAATTGGAGACCCATGAGACCAATTACCCCACTCATGACTTAGAGCTAGCAGCGATGGTTTTTGCGTTGAAGATTTGGAGGCATTACTTGTACGGGACGAAGTGCACAATCTTCACGGACCACAAAAGCTTAAAGTATTTCTTTAAATAGAAGGATCTCAACATGAGGCAGAGGAGGTGGTTGGAATTGATCAAGGATTACGATTATGAGATCCACTACCATCCGGGTAAGGCCAATGTAGTGGCTGATGCCCTGAGCCGAAAGGAGAGACCCGAGCCAATCCGGGTGAAAGCTTATCAATTGGTGATAACCTCTGACGTGTTGACACAGGTCAAGGAATTTCAGAATGAGGCATTAAAAGAAGATCGCCTTAACAATGAACGGATTAGGGGTTTCGTTGCAGAGCTGGGAGAGAATACTCATGGAGTTAGAACCCGCTTTGGGCGGATGTGGATCCCTCGTTACGGAGACCTATGAGGACGGATTATGGATGAGGCTCATAAGACTCGATACTCCATTCATCTCGGCGCTACCAAGATGTATCAAGACATGAAGAAAGATTACTGGTGGCCGGGAATGAAGCACGATGTAGTGGAGTATGTGAGTAAGTGCCTTACTTGCTTGCAAGTGAAGGCAGAGCATCAGAAGCCATACGGGAAGATCCAACTGTTGGATATACCCGAGTGGAAGTGGGAGCACATAACCATGGACTTCATTACGAAGCTACCTCATACAGAGAGGGGGTACGATACCATATGGGTGATAGTTGATCGTCTGAAAAAGAGTGCTCACTTCCTATCGATTCGCGAGACGTATTCCTCCGAGAGACTAGCGGATCTATTCATTAAAGAGATAGTAGCTCGTCATGGTGTATCGGTGTCTATCGTGTCAGATCGTGACACCCGGTTCACATCGAAGTTTTGGAAGAGATTCCATGATGCGATGGGGACGAGGCTACACATCAACACGGCTTATCATCCTCAGACAGATGGTCAGTCTGAGAGAACGATTCAGACACTCGAGGATATGCTCCGAGCATGTGTAATTGACTTTGGAGGAAGTTGGGATGATCACCTACCGTTAGCGGAGTTCTCATACAACAATAGTTATCACGCCAGCATTGGGATGCCACCATATGAGATGTTGTACGGTAGAAGGTGTAGGACGCCCGTATGTTGGGGAGACATTGGGCAGAAAGAGCTGGGAAGTCTTGAGGTGATCGAGGCTACGACTGAAAAGTTGGAAAAAATCAAAGCCTTTATGAAAGCGTCAAAGGATAGACAGAAGTCGTATGCCGACAAAAGGCGTAGACCGATTGAATTCAACGTGGGTGATAGAGTCATGTTGGTCTCACCTTGGAAGGGGATCATTCGGTTCCGAAAGAGGGGCAAGCTGAGCCCGAGGTACATAAGGCCTTTCCGAATCATTACACGAGTAGGAGAGGTGGCCTATTAATTAGAATTGCCTGATGAGTTAAGTGGAATTCATCCGACCTTCCATGTATCTCATCTGAGAAAATACTTAGCTGATGAAGACATGATTGTACCACTGGATGATATCTAAGTGGATGAACGGCTCAACTATATGGAGCAACCAGTGGCAATCATCGATCAGAAGGAGAAGAGATTAAGAAATAAAGTGGTTCCACTTGTGCGGGTGCAGTGGAAACACCGAAAGGGTTCTGAGTCTACGTGGGAGACGGAAGAAGAAATGAGACAACATTACCCACAATTATTCTAAGAGTGACTTGTTTTGGGGACGAAACCTCTTTAAGGGGGGTAGACTTGTAACACCCTAAATTTTGCCACATAAAAGAAAGAAAAAGAAAGTATTTTGAAGAAAACTAAAAGAAGGCAAGTTGACAGGTGCTTTGTGTAAAAGTATGCAAAAGTCAATATTTTAATATAAAGAAGGCATGGTCTCCCATATTGCCTTTCTTACTACTGAGTTCGACTGAGACAAGAAGAAAAGAAGCTGAATTTGGGTTTTCTCTCGGTTGTGAAGAAGTAAAAGGCTGAAATCTTCATTGGTAAGTGTTTTCATGTTAAATGGTTCGGTTTTTATGGGATTTTCATCCTTATAACCGATATTTAAGTGCTCTTTGTGTTTGGGTGTTTGTTTTGCTTGATTTAGGTGCTCGAACTCTTGTGCAAACAAGTTTGGTGGAGTTTTGCTTGTTTGCTGCAATAGGTGAGTTCTAGACCCCGGTTTCTACGTGTTTTAAACTGTTTTGGGGCTGAAAATGCATGATTAAAATGTTTTACCACTGATTTATGTTTACCCGTATGTTTATGTATGTATATGCTTTTGTTCTATGCTTGTTTATGTGTTGTGGTTGCTTAGAATGTTAAGTTTATGCTTAGAACAGGTACTAATGCAGGTCCGGGATAGTTTTGATTCTGAAAAATGCACAACAGGTGGTCATGCGCCCAAACAGGGCCCATGCGCCTGAGATTTTGACTTAGAAATACCCAAGTACAGGCCATGCGCCCAAACAGGGCCCATGCGCCTGGAATTTGCCTTAGAAAAATTTTAAGTAGGGCTCATGCGCCCAAGTTGTTTGCCTGAAAACACTAAGTATAGACTCATACGCCCCAATAGTGTCCATGCGCCCAACCCTTATGTTCAGGCGCCTAAGTGCTAGTCATGCGCCTGAACAGTTCATGCGCCCAGAAATGTAAGCTAAAATGCCTAAGTGTAGGATTCATGCGCCCGAATAGTGTTAATGCGCCAAAGCAGGGCTCATGCGCCTGCATAGTGCCCATGAGGCTAAACACTTAGAAAATTTTTTGGAATTTTGGGAAATCAAAATTTTAGTGTTTGACCCTAGTTTGACTTGGTGTTATTATTTGATTATTTTATTTATGTTTTGGGCAGTTCTTATGTTTCTTATTATTATACTATTACGTGACTTTACGTGGTGTGTTATTATTTATATCCGTAAAGTATTATCATTAATGAAAGTGGAAAGATCAATGTAATCAAAAGTGGAACATAAAGAACGAAAGAAAGTCTTGCAAGCAAATTCATATGAGGTCCACAACCATTAGGTTGTTAGCTCAATTGTGTACGGTTTAGCTAACCCGTTGGATGCACACAGGGTCAATCTTTGAGATTGAGGGGACCTTTGTTGCTGCCCCGGTACTGGAGTCAGCTTCGTGCACCAGTTTGGGGTCTATTTGTAGACCCCGGCCCAGTACCAGTTTTATGCGCATTATTTGGGGGCATAGCACATTGGTCTGGATTAAGTGAAAGATTAAAATAAAAGTTTGAAATGAATGATGATGGAAATGGTAAAAGAAGATAATGGATGTTATCTAACTGTACGTATGATGTGTGATCACGTACAAAGAAATGAATATTATTTTAAAAGGGTATTTTCATATACAAATCTGAGAAGATATTTTAATGTTTTCTTTAAACTAGAGCTCACTCAGCAACGCTGACTTTTATGCATTTTTCAGTTGGCAGGTAATTTTGCTGAGGATGGCACATGGAGAGGCTACTCGTCAGGGCTAGACTGGCATTTGTTCACCCTTAATATCATTGTTGTTTTGTAATGCAAATAATATGGGCTTTTGTAACTGATAATAATCAACGATGTATTACTTAGCAACAATCTTTATTAATGAATGGGTGGCTTTTGATATTGACTCCGCTGCATTGATTCGTACACTATATAATGTTTTTATATATATTTTGCTATGATTGACCAACTGTGAGGTCTCCGGGAACGGGAACTTACATAATCTAAGATGTAACTAAAAATAAGCATGCCGTAATGGTTCCTTAGGAGTTTTCTAAAACATCAAATTTTAAAGTTTATAAGTGAAAAAAATAAAGAAAAAATGTGTGTACCATATGCATAAAACACCTTAATGACCTTGTGTGATAAAATCATGTAAAAAATTTAAAATAACAAGAAATATACTCGGGATACCAATGGTTGTAAGAATTTCTTGTATTTATAAAACATACATACATACATAATATAAATACATACATACCAAGCACACACGCACATACGTACACACGCGCGCGCACACACACACGTACACACATACACATACACACATACACATACGCACACATATACACAACATACATATATACATACATACATACATACATACATACATACATACATACATACATACATACATACATGCATGCATACATACATACATACATACATATATACATACATACATACACATATACATACACACATACATACGCGCACACATACACGCCTGCATGCATGCACGCTTGCACGCATGCACCCATTCACGCATACTTGCATACGTGCATTCACGCACACACGCACATACGTGCGCACACACACATAAATACACACATACATACACACATACATACATACATACATACATACATACATACATACATACATACATACACACATATTCACACACACAGGCACGCACACATGCACACACAAACACACACATACATACATACATACATACACACATACATACATAAACACACACACACACACATACATACATACTTACATACACACATACATACATACATTCACACATACACATACATACATACATACACACATATACATACATACATACACACATACATACATTCACACATACACATACATACATACATACATACATACTGATGTAATGACGTATTGACGTACCAACATACACACGTACCAACATACCCACGTACCCACGTACCTACGTATCTACGTACGTACGTACATACATACATAAACATGCATTATTAAGCACTTTTTATATGTTCATGAATTAGAAAGTGAGAAAATATTTGAATGTTGTTATTATGATATTATTTCAATAACTTAATTACTGAGTTGTCATCCCAAAAAAGATTAGAAAAATCTTTATATCACTGACATTGAAAATTGAGCAACATTTGTAAGAAGGTGATCACAACCAAGATAGTGAGATAAGAAGATGTGATCATTACAATGTAAAGGTGACCTCAGTCAACTTCAAAAGATGATTTATATAAAAAAAATTTGGTTGAAGGTCAAAGAATGGACAAAATGTACATTAGTTAACATCAATCTAATCACCATATATTATTGTATTTTTATGATGATATCTCTATGTCTTTTAGCTTCTACTTGTACGAGTGGAAGGGGCACTCATTCCATAAACCCTATTACACCTAGAAACCCACCAATCACAATATGCTATTTCAAACCAGCCACCCTACACCACACACCCATATTTATAGGGAGAACTCATACCACACCATGTCATATTAAAATAGACATTAAGGGAGGATATTTGACCCCTAACGGTTGGATTTTTAGGTGTGGATTTCCTTAAGTAAGTTAATCAAGTTAGTTTTTTAATTTATGGATAATTGAGGGGTTGTTATTAAACTGCTAAAATGTAGTTGTCGTATTAGATCCACCAAGAGCATGACCTTTAGAAAAGAGGATATCCAGGTAAAAGTTATGAGTCCTTACTTAGGGATATATACATCACTTTTTCCTTAGAAAAATCATTTCCTTATCAAATGCATGCATACAAGGTCAATGATTTTAGATGAATACTAGGCCTAGTTAAAGGTGTGTTTGATAAGTTTATAAATTATATGAACAAGTGTTAACACAATTCTAGCAAGGATTGGAATGAACAAACTAAATAGCAACGGGGTTACAACTGAAAATATGAAGAATTGTACTAGAAGCATGATTTAAGGTTGCTAGATGTTTATTAAATCATTGAGTTTAGGATTTTTATTGATTAAAACACGTTTATATTGATTATTTTATAAGAAAAATCATCTCATTAACTTAAGTTTATGAAAATATTAAAAAGTTGCAAAAATTGAGGTTTTTAAAAGCTTTGGACAGATTCACGCACCAAAATTATGTAAGCTATTTGAGGAGCCAAATAAATGAGTTAGAAGTTCTTTATATGGTAGGAAAACAAAGACTATTAGTTTAAATTAAAAAAGGAAAGGTAGAGAAATGATTTTTTATGAGGGAGATATGACCGCCCGAAGTTGGCCCTGTGAACTATCAAAATTAGAAATTTGGGTTTGATTTGATAAAGCCAAGTTTTGATGATTTTTTGCTTATTTGAAATATTGATCCATCTTAGATCATTTAATACTATACATACGTGTTATGGAATCATAGATCTAAGCTCGGTATGATTGAATTTTGATATAACAAACATTGAAAAGTACGAACAATCAAAGAAACAAGGGACTAAGACTTACTTGAATCTGAAAAATATGAACTAGGTACTTTAATAGGGGATGTTGTAAGATCAAGATGATTATCTTAAAGGTTGATGCTAACCAAAGATCTCTCAGCATGAAGTGAAGTACAAGGAAGGAAGTACTTCGAAAGATTTGACTAGGTACAAAGAAAAATAACTAAGTGTCAAATCTTTCGAAGCCAAAGACAGAAATCTTTCGAAGCCAAAGTGAAGTCTTCTGAAGCTTAAAGACAAAGTATTTCGAAGCTTGAAGATTGAAATCTTTCGAAGACTAAGAAGAGTTGTGCCTCTGACATACTTTTGAAAAAAGTAGAAGACCTTTCCATTATCAGCTCTGAAGACTTACCAACTTATACTAGTTGGTGATTACCTTTTTACTTTTGTCAACTATTCAATATGGTCTCTTGTTTGTAACTTCCTACTTCAGTACTTTTATCCTTATTATAATACAATATGATATGAGCTATGGCATGTCATAGTCACAAGTCAAAAGACAATCTGCCTTTTGACTCTACATTGATCTTATTGCCTAAATTAGTGTCCAGCTGGCCTTCAAAGTTTGGCCAGTTGTAGGTTGTAGTATAAAGTATCTCATATATCAGTCTTAGGAATAAGCCTTGTAACACTTGTTATTCATTGTTTCACTACGTGGTTCCCTATTTGATCTAGTAAGTGTGTTTAGTTGATAATCTCCAAGTATGAAACTATTGTTGAACCAAAACCGGTCCTGCAATTGGTATAAGAGCTTCTTAGGCTCTTGATTGCAAGATCGCACCATCTTGAATCACTCTTCAGTTTCACATTCACTTACTTTCTCAAATGGCATCTCTTTTTAAAGTTGATATGGAAACCGACACAATGACTAAGTTTCCACTGATCACTCCTGATGATTTTGACACTTGGTGCATGAGAATGGAAGGCTTTATCAAGTCTTAAGACAGCAGGATGTGGAGATCTGTTGTCTATGGACCTCACATCCCAAATACTACTTCAGCAATTGCTGGAGGTAGGATGATACCCAAAGAAGTTGCTGATTATTCTGAAGAAGACTAGAAAAAAATAAACATTGATCAGAAAGCCATGACCGCTCTTCAAACTGCTCTTTCCAACTCCATCTACAAAGGCTTCAAGAAGTGCAAGAGTGCAAAAGAACTCTAGGATGCACTGATGCTGATGTATGAAGGATCTGAGAAAGCTAAGGAGAACAAGAAAGACATAATCAAGCATCAGTTTGAAAACTTCACCTACAATATATGTGAAACTATGACAAACAATACTTTAGGTATGTTGAGATTGTAGATACTCTAATGGATGTTGGAGTCAAACTTGAGAACAGGGATATAGTGAGGAATTCATGTTCTCTCTTCCTAGAGAATGGACACATTACTATGTGGCCATTAAGAGAACTGAGAACCTCTCTACCCTCACTCTTAATGAGCTGTATGGTATCCTAAGCGGTTACCAAATGAAGATGAACATGCAAAATCCTTCTCACAGCTCATCTAGCACCCAAAAGAGTTCAGCCTTTCATGTGCTTGATAGGGATAGCAGAGAACCACAACATAATCTCATCTGCTACCCTGACAACTCACCAAAATGTAATGAGTTTAAGAAGAACTTCATACTATCTTATGATCACAGATGATTTTATAAGATATACTTGGGTCTTATTTCTTAGAAGTAAGGATGAGATCCTTGAAATCTTGAAATCCTTCATTCTAAAAGTTGAGAATCAATGTTAAGATCATAAGATGTGATCAAGGAACTGAATTCAAGAACCAAATCCTTGATTCATTTTGTGATGAAAAAGGTATTTCAAGATAATATAGTGCTCCTAGAACTCCTTAACAAAATGATGTTGTTGAAAGGAGAAATAAGGCACTAATTGAGACTGTAAGAACCATGCTCTCTGACTCTAAACTACCTATCACCTTCTGGGTAGAGGCAGTCAACACTACCTGCTATGTGCAAAACTGTAAGGACCTAGTCTTTATGGATTACAATATCAAGTGAAAATCAAAAACTTAATTCATGCGAGAAGTACAAGGAAGCGAGAACTCCTAGATGATTGAAGAAGAACTTATCGCACGAAGACTTGGAGTTGCCATGCGAGAACTTCTAGTTCTTGCGTGAGAACATCTGCATAGTATATATAGATGTTTTTCCTTTGTAATTTAGTGTGTGTGTTCATTTTGTAAGAGTGCTCTGAGGGTGAGAGAGCAGAGAGTTATGTGATAGGCCGCCCGAGGGGAGCTCACCTCGGGTGGATCGAGCTTAAATGATGTATACTCCTTTGGTATTGTAATCATTTGATTAATAATATTCTATTGAGTTTGTTTAATGTTTATTGATATCACACACACACATCCGTCTTAATTTGATTATCAAGTGCAACAATATGTGGAATCGATCGTGATCAGGGCTTTACATTTGGTATCAGAGCAAGGTGTTGCTCTTGAAACACGGATTTTCATTCCGCGATCATCCATATTAAGATGTTAAACATGAAGATTGAAGACCTGAAGGTTATGGTCGGATATGTCTTGATTTCGAAGGTAAAATGGACGAAATCAAAGGTGAAAACACATGAAATCGACTTTGTTACTTGCTTAAATGATGATATGCATCAGTACACTCAGTATCTTCAAGTTATGATGATGAAAATTGAAGAATTGAAATCAAAACAGTGAATCAAACACAAAAAGTCGATTTTGACGAAGTTTTCGCACGAATAACCGCTTTTTACGAAAACTTGGGAAGTTTTCGCATTGGTAACCACTTCTTGCGATAACTTGGAGTTGTCGCACGAGAATATTAAGTTCTCGTGTGAGAACATCTACCTTGTTCATATGCAAAAACTTCATTAAGCGAAACTTCAACATTCGCGCGAAAACTTTAACTATCAACTTGATTTTTGCAAAAACTTTGCAAAAATGCAAGAACATTGTCTAGATGAGAAAAATTGTTAGTTTGTGAAGGTTTAGAACAAGTGTTTTAGCCCAAATCTAGAGGATGTTGGATGATTTGAAGTTTGGTACTTAAATAGGGTTTTTTGTGATGTTTGAACAAGTTCAAGATTCTATATTTATAACATTTGATTCGGGTCGTTCGTGAACTGAAACTTGACAATGTGGGCTTATCTTATCTTACTGATGGGGACAATGATCGAACGGGTTAATTAAGTGAAGAATCAAGATTGTTTGGTATTCTTGCTCTGAAATTATGTGCTTATTACATCTTATATAGGGGGAGAATACTTTAGATGATCTAGTTCGTCATCACAGAATCTTGTCATCGGATTGAAGAATCAGGTTCTTCGGGAATCCAAAATGGAAGTTGGACGTCTCTTTCATATGCCTAATACATCTTAAGTAGTAAGTAATCATGATTGATTCAGACGTGATATTCTTTATGAAGTTATACATTAGGAGGAGGTTACAGCTGAGGGGGAAGACTAAAGTGAAAGATACCCAAGGATCAGATAATTCATGAAGATGAGTGACTAAAGTCAAACAAAACTTGATATCATAATCCATAGGGGAAATTGTAAGGACCTAGTCTTTATGGATTACAATATCAAGTGAAAAGCAAAAACTCAATTCATACAAGAAGTACAAGGAAGCGAGAACTCCAAGATGATTGAAGAAGAACTTATCGCGCGAAAACTTGGATTACCGCGTGAGAACTTCTAGTTCTCGTGCGAGAACATTTGCATAGTATATATAGAGGTTTTTCCTTTGTAATTCAGTGTGTGTGTTCATTTTGTAAGAGTGTTCTGAGGGTGAGAGAGTAGAGAGTTGTGTGTTAGGCCGCCCGAGGGGAGCTCACCTCGGGTGGATCAAGCTTAAACAATGTATACTCCTTTGGTATTGTAATCATTTGACTAATAATATTCGATTGAGTTTGTTTAATGTTTATTGATATCACACACACACATCCGTCTTAATTTGATTATCAAGTGTAACAATATGTGAAATCGATTGTGATCAGGACTTTACAAGAACAGAGTTTTAGTAGTTAAAACTCATGGTAGGATACCTAATGAACTGTGGCACAAAAGAAGACCTTTTATTGGTTTCCTCAGGTCATTTGGATGTCCATGCACCATCTTGAATACCAAAGATCACATAGCCAAGTTTGGTTAGAAGACAGATGATGGACATTTCATTGGATACTCTTCTCAAGCCAAAGCTTATAGAGTATACAATCTCAGAACTAGAGTAGTTGAAGAGTCAACCAATGTGACCTTCAATGAACACACTCCAAGTGTGAAAGGTTCTGGTTCTGATTGGCTGTTTAATCTTAAATTAGTTACCAACTATTTTAACAAATTTTGTGAAGATGTTTCAGGAAAAATAGTTGATATATCTGCAGAAGATCCTGATCCAAGATTTAAGCTAAGAAGACCAAATGATCAAATCTCTTCAGCACCAGTGGTAACAAACACTGCAAGTTTAAATCTTATCTGCCCCAACATAACAAATTCTTCTTCTAATACATCTGAGGTGCCAACTAATTCCAGCAACGAGTAATAAAACTCCAATAAAGGGATCTCCAATGCCGGAGAAGATGGAGATGGTGAAAGTGATAAAAAATTCTTGATGCTGACAACCACTCCATTGAAGACAACATCAATGATGTTACACACTATCCTAATCAAGTCACACTTGATGGGTGTGCTGATGTGGTAGGTGATACTCAATCACCAGATCTAAATTTCTTAAATTTGGATCTATCAAATCAACTTGCTGTGATTCTTAACTAAGAATCCACAAGTCACATCCTACCACAAACATCATTGGTGATGTTAAAACTGGGGTGAGAACACTAGAACAAACCCATGATCAAAATATTTGACTGCACTCTTGCTTCTTATCCCAGATTGAGCCAAAGAAAGCAGATGAAGCTTTAAGAGATAGAAGCTGGATTGAAGCAATATAGGAGGAACTGCTTTAATTCAAAAAACAGGGTGTTTAGAACCTATGTCCTCTTCCTCCTGGAAAGATGCCGGTAGGAACCAAATGGGTATTCAGGAACAAGAAAGATGATAGAGGACTTGTTATCAAGAATAAGACAAGATTGGTAGTTCGAGGGTACACTCAAGAGGAAGGGATTGACTACATAGATGTCTTTGCTCCTGTAGCAAGACTTAAGGCTATAAGGATATTCCTTGCTTTTGCTGCATCAAAGGATTTCAAGGTCTACCAACTAGATGTCAAGTGTGCTTTTCTATATGGGGTGATAGATGAAGAAGTGTATGTCTGTCAACCACCTGGCTTTGCAGATCCAGATCATCCTGATTACGTCTGCAAGCTTGACAAAGCTCTCTATGGGCTGCATCAAGCACCAAGGAATTGGTATGAGACACTATCATAGTACCTAGTTCAATATGGTTACAAAAAGATACTACTAACGGTACACTCTTCATCAAAAGAACAGGAAATGATATGATATTGGTTCAAGTTTAGGTTGATGACATTATCTTTGGGTCAACAAATGAAAAGCTTGCAAAGAATTTGAGAAGATGATGAAGAATAGACTTGAAATGAGTGCCATGGGGGAACTTAATTTCTTTCTAGGAATTCAAGTAAAGCAAGTTGAGAATAACATCTTTATAAACCAGTCAAAGTATGTATAGGACATACTAACCAGATTTCATCTGACTGATTGTAAGGTTGCTAAGACTCCCATAGCCAAAAACCACACCTTAGGACCTAATCTTGAGGGGGAGTGTGTTGATAAACATTAATACAGGGCTATGATTGGGTCTCTCATGTACCTAACAGCCAGTATGCCTAATATCATGTTTGTTACATGCATATATGCAAGATATCAAGCCAACCCCAAGATGTCACACCTAGTTGCTTTCAAGAGGATTCTTAGATAGCTCAAAGGCGCTCCCAAACTAGGACTTTGGTATCCAAATAAATCTGACTTCAATCTATATGCATATACAGAAAGTGACAATGGTGGCTGTAATATGACTAGCAAGTCTACATCTAGGGGATGTCAGTTCCTTAGTGGAAGGATAGTCTCATGGTAATGTAAGAAGAAATCTTGTGCATCTACATCAACTGTTGAAGCTGAGTACATTGCTACTACAAGCTGCTATGCTTAAGTGCTTTGGATTCAGAATCAGATGCTAGATTATGGATTAAACTTCAAGAAGACTCCTATCCACATAGACAACAATAGTGCTATCTCAATCACAGAGAATCCAGTACAGCACTCAAAGACAAAGCACATTAATATCAGGTATCATTTGACTAGAGATAATTTTGTAAAAGAATTGATTAAATTAGTCAAAGTTAACACAAATGAACAATATGCTTATCTGTTCACAAAGGCATTTGATGAATAGATATTTAAATATCTTTTATTATCTATTGGGATGATTAGCTTTGAGGTAGATTTTCTTAAATTAATTTCAAAATTGTTTTTCAAAAGGTGTGTGTCTTTACTGTTGTCTAATTCATCACTCATATAAGCCCTATTAATCTTGGAAGAAATTTTTCCAAGTAAATATTCCTTTGAATTTTAAGAAGTATGGACTAATTTTCTATTGGAAGAAACTGATTTGACTTCGAAAGAAAATTATGTCTTCAAAACTAATAACTACTTACTAAGGGATTTATCTTCGAATGAAATTTTAATATATATTTCGAAGCTTAAGACTGCTTCTAAGTACTTATATGTTTTAAAGGATAATTTTCTTCCGAAAACATTAAGTCTTGGAAGTTTTATTTACTACTTGAGTAAAACTTCTGAAGCTTAATATCTTCCGAAACCAAATCTGTCTCAGAAGCAAATTACTCTAAGTACATTTTCTTCTGAAGCAATTATTCTCAAACTAAGAAATATCTTCCGAAGTCAATTTAGCTTCGGAAGCTTCCGTTAAACTTCCAAAGAAGAATTACCTTCGAAAGATTTTAAACTTTCAATAAACTATTTTTGGGCACTTTTTCAGAGGTGGGACCGACGTCAGGATTTCAAAGTTTATCTTTTGTAATAACTTTGTCTCAATCCAAGCATATAAATAGCCTTTCCAATGGGTCTCACTCTCTCTTCTTCCTCATCTGAATCTTTCCAACCCTAAATTTTTCCACAAACCCTTGTTCTTCTTCCAATGTCTCTCCCAAAAGCTTCATAAATGGCCAACCCTAAACCCCAAAACCAGCAAGCAACCTTTATCATGCATCTACACAGGCAACACAACCAAGTTACTCTATTATCTGCTAAAAAAGACCTTGGTTTTTCAGACATCTGCAACTTTCTTTCACACTCCTCCTATCATACCGCCCTTACCTTTGACCCTCCACTATATGAAGATCAACTTTTGGAGTTCTGGAGGACTTGCTAGAAAGTGATTATGGATGATGAGAAGGCACTCTTGGCTTTAGTGTAGGGGATGACAGTTTTCATCACTCCAGCCTCAATAAACCAACATCTGTAGCTGGATGATGAAGATGGTAAGCTGTCCTTCACCGAGGAGGCAGTTAATGGATCATTCCATCATATGGGTTAAAAAGATGACTACTTAGTCAGAACCTTCAAAAAGGGAAAGGTATCTTCTCAATGGAAATACCTCCTCCATGTGGTTATTTACTCATTATCAAACAAGCATGGAGGATGGGACCAAATTCTAGAAGACCTATCCAACATAGTACATGGAATGGTCCAAGGGATCAAGTCCAGGTACTCTCAATTTGTTTACACAAATTTACTTGAAAACTTGAATTCCCTTGAATATTATATGTTCCCTAGGTATGTCTAGCATATTCTCAACTACAAACTGGGCACACAGTTGAGGGAAACAGGTAATATTCTAAAGCTGAGACAGATGAAGCTCGACATCTTTAAAATAATAAGGAAAACCACTGCTGGTTTTTCTGGGGTAGAAACAACCCTTGTCTCAAAAATGTTAGAGAAAACTGCTCAAGGTGAAGACTTGGCAATCCCAGCCATTGTTGAACCCACACCTTCTTCACCATCACCTACACAGCCTCAAATCACTATCACCTACAGTAGTAAAACCAAATGAACCCCTGCTCAATCTATTCAAATTGAGTAGGCCCCCATATACACACCTATACAGGAGGAAGTGGAAATAAGAGCTCTCACTTCTCCTGAGGAGCAAACCACTCATATTCCTTCAAATATCAGTGCTGAGGTTCCTCATGCTCAGCCTGATGAGCTCATAACCCCTGCCTTAAGCCATCATCTTGAGTCTCCACAGTCAGATGATCAACCTTCAGGAGAAAACTACCATCCCCAGCCTTTAGATCTCAACCAACTACCAGCCTTGAATTCTATGATGATGAAGATATGGGATGCAATGAGTACTATGAATCTCTCTAATCTTTCCCTACTCAAGGAGAGATGAGTGCTCTTAACCCATGTTTATCCCACATCATCCACCTATTACTAAGGTGGACATTTCTAAACATGTTTAAGAGGCCCATGTGGAAAAGGCACTCACTTCTGCATGTGATTATATCATTTAGACCTCAACCATGGCAACCTAGTTTCTTGGCACTTCTTATGAAGCTGTCACAAAGCAGGGAAATCCAGAGACCAAGAACAAACATCTGGTAGTGAAAAGGATGACTTTGGTTATGTACTCTCATTCCCCCATGATTCTTTTGATGAAGATGAGGGGAGCATGAAACCAAGGTGCAAGAACTGACAGCTATATGCATATATCTTGTTTCAAAGGTTAGTCACCTAGAATCTCAGGTGGCTACCTTACAAAGGCAGGTGCTCAATCAGTAACTTGAGATCACCCATCTCAAGGGTAAGCTAGCTGAGAGGTCTGCCAGGCATGCTCAACCATGACCACAAGAACCTATGGATGTAATGGACTTAACCTCCAGCTCACTTTTGCATATAAGTGATGCTACCAAAAAGGGAAAGAAAGTTACTACAATCATAGAACATGGAAGCACTGTCTAGAGGATGGACATTAAGGATTCACCACCTTCACTTGTAATTGTCCAGACTCAACAACCTCCTCTAGCCCATATTAATATGGATGCCATCTTTCAAAGCCTATTTGAGAAGGGTTTTGTACCAAGGGCCATGTCACCTCCATCTGATCCTGTAACAAATCCAAACATAGGATGGGGGTATGACACCGATAGAAGGGCATTGGTGCTTTCTAGATTCCTGGGTCGACAAGAAATCTTCAACATCCATAACCTGGGATTCTATGAAAACTTCCCTCTAGCAATCCTGCCACTTGTCAACCCAAGTCAAAATAGACATGCTGATAGGTTAGCAGAGAGGATTCAAAAGAGAGCATCTGAGGATTTCAAAAGAAGAATAAGCATTTATAGACAAAGGCTAATAGGGAAAACATTTGGTCAACTGGATACTGAGTTGGACCTTACGATTAGCTTTGAAGGGATAGCCTCAGTTGAAGGCCCAGTTGTGGACTTTGTGAACCTTGAGATTCCTGCTCCTTCAGAACCTCCTACTCTTAGTGAGACACCAGTTGGTGAAGGTGTCTCACAGCCTCTCCCTAGCCAGAGCTCCAATGAAAAACAAGTTCAAGAAGGCTAAAGCTCTCTCTTCCCTAAGTCACACAAGCCAGTGGTTGACAAAGGAAAGAAGGTTCTCTCTACAAAGGAGATTGAGGAGGAGAAAAAGGAGAGGAAGAGGAAAGAAAGGGAAGAAAGACAAAGAGAGAATCCTAGTTTCTTGCAGGCTGTAATTAGGGCTGCTTAAAGGCCAAACACTCAAGAAGATGAGTTAAGGGCAGCCAAATTAAACTACCTGGGAACTAGGAATTACAATATTAATAATCTAATCTCTCTTCCTTTGGATGTGTTGACTGAACTTACAGACACAGATGTGTCTAGAGAGAGACGAAGGGGGCTAAGGATGATTCTTTGCTTCTTAAAACCAAAGAAGAAAGAAAGAAAATAAAATTATATCAAGCTTTTGTCCTCTCCCCAGTTCAAGAGATACTTAAGGTAGAAACTGTGGTTGTAGAGGAAGAAACTCAAGTAGGCAAAGAACATGATAGATAGAACATGATCACCTACTTGAGTGCCACAGGTTTTTACCAGACAGAAGCTTTAATCCCTTTATCTTATGATTATATAGAGTTTGATTACCTTAAGCAGCTAGAACAAGAAGTTCTCAAAAAAAGAAAAGCTGCTAAGAGAAAGATAAGGGAGGAAGCTGAAAAAGCAAGGCCACCATTAAAGCCAACAAGAAGAAGTCAGATGACAGACAAAAGATGGTGAGCTTCTTGAAGCTGTATGGGTTCTTCGGTAGGAGACTTAGTACCATGTCTCTATCCACAATGGATGAGCGTATTAGGGTGATCAAGTAGAAGATCAAAAGGGGTGAGCTTCAAGACTTGCATTCTCGTCCAAGTCAAGCCGCACCTGAAGCTGAGGTCAAGGTTCAACCCAAACAGACTACAGAACCAAGACCTACTGATGATCAACAACCAACTTCATCTTCTGACCCAAAGCAAGGTCCTGAACCTTCTTTTGAACATGTGAAGGGAAGGATCAAACTGAGAAGGAAAAAGAAAGAAAAGGTGAACAAGACCAACCTTTTCAGTTGAAATATAGAAAGAGAAAAAGGATGGCCATTAGAAGAGACTTGAAGTCAAGGAAGAAGAAGAAGTGTAAGGCATCCACCTCTACACCTCAAGATGAGTTAAAACATCCTGAGGGTCAACTAAAAGAGGTTGCTCAACCAACTCCCTTATATGTAGAGCCTCTAGCTGCTGAGAGACCTATCATGTCTTGGGTGTATTCTCCAAACCCAGACAGATGGTTTGTCACAAGAGATTAAGGAGGTCAACAAATACTCTTATGGCAGAACATACTTGACCTACCTGAGCATGATCTTTTAGACATGAAGAGATACTATGAAAGCCTGAAGAATCCTAACCAGCAAATAAAGAGAGGAATGGCTCTGATTCTGATGATGGCTGTAAAAAGTAAAAGATCAAAATTCATAGTAATCTTCAAGTTTTGGTAGCATCAGCCTAGGGGGAGTTTGTAAGATCAAGATGATTATCTTAAAGGTTAATTCTAACCAAAGATCTCTCAGCATGTAGTGAAGTACAAGGAAGGAAGTACTTCGAAAGATTTAACTATGTACAAAGAAAAGTAACTAAGTGTTAATTTTCCGAAGCCAAAGACAAAAATCTTCTAAAGCCAAAGTGAAGTCTTTCGAGCTTAAAGAAAAAGTCTTTCAAAGCCTGAAGACTAAACTCTTCCAAAGACTAAGAAGACTTGTGTCTCTGACATACTTTTGACAAAAGAAGAAGTCATTTTCGTTGTGAGCTCTGAAGACTCACCAACTTATACAAGTTGGTGATTACCTTTTTACTTTTATCAACTGTTCAATATGATATCTTGTCTGTAACTTCCTACTTTAGTACTTTTATCCTTATTGTAATACAATGTCATATGAGCTATGGCATGTCATAGTCACAAGTCAAAAGACAATCTGCCTTTTGACTATACATTGATCTTGTTGTCTAGATTAGTATCCAGCTGGCCTTTAAAGTATGGCCGACTGTAGGTTGTATTATAAAGTATCTCATGTATCAGTCTTAGGACTAAGCTTTGTAACACTTGTTATTTATTGTTTCACTGCCTGGTTCCCTATTTGATCTAGTAAGTGTGTTTAGTTGATAATCTCCAACTGTGAAACTGTTGTTGAACTAAAACTGGTCCTGCAGATGCTACGTATTATTTTAGCATCCTTGAAGCCTCTTGAAATCATGGTAATGATAAGGATTAGGGGTCGGGAGGGGGGGGGGGTGGGGGCTTTATTTATCGTGAGGTATTATTAGAAATTTGGTTTAGATAATTGTTAGTTTAATTAGTTTAAGTTTAATCGAGTATATCCTCAAACATTCATATATATATATATATATATATATATATATATATATATATATATATATATATATCATTTTTTTAAATGATTAATTAAGTATTAGATTTATAAAAAGTTACATAAGTGTCCTTGATTTTACATATGCGTAACCTTTAGTCTTTCAAGTTTAAAAACAATGTCTAAGGATGAAAACTTTCCATTAGTTGATTTTAAATGATTAGGGATTAAGTCATCCAAGTTATTAATTTAAGCAACATCTAATATATGTCTAACTAAATCATAAGATTATTTATAGAATCATAATAGCATGTATTAGGATCATAATAAATCATAATGTATTAAACATAAGATACTTTTTATAAATAGGTTCTTAAATTCAATCAATGATTACATATAAAAGTACTAAAATTATCAGTGAGTTAAATAAATAGGTTAAGCATGAAAATACAAAATGTTACAACCATCGCAAGAGAACACATCCACTGAAAGTCTCCAAGTTGAAAAAAGTGAGTCAATCCGACCACCGCGACCCTAGATTTGATATTATCTGTGTGTGTGTGAGCACGCATGTGTATAATTTATGAATAAAAAAAGGCCAAGTCATACCATGCCACATGAATAAACAACTTAATCTAACCAATTGTGAATTAGAACTGTTCATCTCAATTAAAAATGTGTAGCAAATGATTTTTTGAAAGCAAAGTGGTTAATAAAAAGGGTATTCTCTTATTTCATACTAGAGGCAACTAATCCTAAAACAAACATGAAACACGACATGTATACCAAACAAAAGGTATCAGGTTTGGGTTTGACTAATATAATTCGTTTATTCAACTACTAACGCTTTCAATAATTGGGTTCACTTGAATATGACTCGTTTAATAAACAACTTACTTGTTTAAGTTCAAGGTTCTCTTTTTATACTTCTAATTAGAATTTAAATATTATATATATCTTATTTATCAATCTCTGTTACCAATAAGAAACCATTAACTTTTTTATTTAAATATGAGGTTTTTTGAAGATTATTAACAAAGTGGGTGTTGCTGGGTTTGATCGAGTTTCTCGCCATTAAAGTTGATGTCACGGGTTTGAGTCCTAAGGCTATCATTTTTTTGTTTTTTGATTTTTTCTGCTTTGATTTTATTCTATACCTTTTTCTATATTATTTTAAATTACGTTCTTATTTGTGTTTTTTAGATTGTTTTATTTTCATAGTTACTATTTTCTTAATGATTTTTTTCATTTTAATGTAGGTCGTCTTTATGCCGCAACGTGTGAGACATAATACTCTAATCTATTTATGTGTTGATTTTCATAACCGAGCCACCGCAAGCTCATATGTTTTTTTTATGTATTAACAACGTTCATATCACTAATACAACGCGCATAACGAAGTTTGTAAATACAAAGCTTAATTATTAGTTTTTACGTAAAAAAAAGCTAATATTTAAAGTGTAATACTTTGATTTATAAACTTTTGACTGATTTCCAAATGTAAAACTAATTTTCTTTCAAGACTCGCCATCAACTCTTAACTTCTAACAATTTTACTCACTACATCAACTACCCATTCTCACTTTCCTATATTCCTTCCTTTAATATATAAACTCTTGTTAATCGGAAGTGAGAGACGTGGGAAAAAACGACTTAAAGCACGCTAATTACAGAAAAAAAAAAAACAATTTAAGGCGGAGTTAGTTTAAATTGTTACCAAGTCAATAGGTATTACTTATAGTTACAAATGAACATCAAACGAGTCGAAACCAAAACATGATACACGTCATGATTTTAGACTTATTTGAGTTAGGGTTGATGTTTTTACCATAAAAAAGTACATGGGTCATGCTCGAGTTCACCCATTTAACTCGTAAACCTGACACCAATGAAAAATCCAGTTCTAAGGAAATGCAAAAAAGGTTATAAATTTTCATTGTTTGACAATGCAACAAAAGTTATTCCACAAGCTATTCTTTTATTTTAAATTATAAACATTCCTTTTCACATGTAGAGCTAAAATTGGTTTAATTTGTGACATTTTGTTGGTGGTTGTTGAGGAAGTTAGGTGTGGCCGTGTGGGTGCACTCTATTGCGACTTGCTACTAAAGCTATCTTTGAAATAGATGACCATAAGGTATGAGTGGTTATCCATTGAAATTGATTGGAAAGAAAGTTTGTAGAGACCGAGAGCGATTGAGGCAAACCGATATGTTCGTCGGTTTACATTTTCATATAAACTCAGTCTTGGTCCGGTCCTTGACCCATTAACAACCCATCCAGTAATACTAATAAGAAACTTCAGGATCAGGGGATGCATCAGATGAAACATATCCATGCGTACTTGGGGCATCAACATTGTCTGTAACGAGATTTGTTGAATTTCATACAAGAGGGAAATTTTTACTTCTAAATATTAGAGATTCAACATGTGACAACACAATCAACTGCACATGATCCTATAACTATAAGAATATAAACAAAAAAAAATGTAAACACTCAACACAATCAAAAAAAAAAATGTAACAATAAATGAATATTTCATTTCATTTGAATTCTATGTTAAAAAAATGACATACTTGATGCTTGACTTACAAATTTAATATTAAGGAATTTAATGCTTAATATCCTATTCATAATTAACTCATTAATTCTCTATAAGCTTTTATAAACAATCAAATGATGTTTGCTGCTTTGCTAGCCATCCTAACCCGACCCAATTCGTCATCCATTGATTCGTCATCCATTTATTGATCGACACTTAAATTTTGCCACACAGGAAATGGTGTGAGTTGATGACATGAAATCAAATGGGTGGCGATGCAAGCAGTTTAAGCAGTTGCACCTGACAAAAGCAGTTTATATTTGTTTCAAAGCTTTTGCATATATTTCAAAGTATTGACACAATGAAGACATCCCAACAAATTCAAATGATGTCAAAAGCAAGCTTTTCATTCAAAGCACCACCAACATTTCAAGGCCATCAGCGAGACACAATTATGTAGACGAGCCCGGGAACCAAGTTAAACAACAAAAACACAAATCTGAGACAATGGTAGCAGCAAATCACTTGTAATAACTGTCATAAAATCCAACAAATGACCACTAAAATCATGTTAAGCAAGCATAAGAGATGAGAAATGTAAAATCCAAGAACAGTTTTTTTCGTCTTTTTTTCCTTCTTTTTTACGTTTTATGCACATATAGATTCAGCAACGGAGGATACCACCGCCAGCCAGCCATCCTATTGTTGGGACTCGACCGCTGTTTTGCATATGGGGCATGTTTTCTTCTGCCCGAGCCATTGCTTTATACAATGCATGTGATAGAAATGCCCACATTCCAGCTTACCAATTTCATCCTCCCCTTCTTGTTCCTCCTGTCACAGTCATCAAATATTCACAACCTAAAACCGCAGCTACAGATAACGAGTGGGTCGGGTCATATTTCTTCCCCAAAATATAGAAATATTACCGTAATAATTTAGTTTTTTTTTTTAATTTTTTTTAAAATGATTTAAACACATTACTTGATTAGAAAAACTACCATGAATGGACAAAAAAGTGTTTCAAGCCAACCCGCCCCGACCCATACTGATAGTGAAATCACTTGTTACAGATCATAGTAATGAATCACAGTGTGTGCATTTTGAAAGGGAACCTGACAAATGGTGCATTTCCACTGAATCTCGGTTGGTACGCGAGATGATGACTTATTCATTGGTGGCTTGGTTTTCCTGACACAACGACGTATTTCATCTTCTCTTAAACCAGTACTAACATACCCAATTTTGTCACCAAGCTCCAGTAGTTCCTACATCAAAATAGGTACAGAGAGTTTAAAAAATGAAAAGTTAAAAAAAAAATTTTGTTGATGAGATAACAAGCAGACCTCATAAGACATACTATCGACGTCAAGCCTCCAGTCTCTGTATTGATCATGATCTAATCTTCCCCCCATAAGTAAATTACCTTGGAGCATAACAATCTGTATGAAACGAGAAACTCCAATGAATGAATTACATACCATTATAACAACTACCCTCATGAATCAAATATCTTCACCCATTTATACATTAACTACACACATACATGCATATTATACACTAGACACATGAGAATATTGAGGGTGGGTTCAGATGAGAACAGTCGACTACTTAGGAACCGAAGGAACCAATTTTGGTCTTTGATCATGGCATGGACAAGAAATGGGAAATAGTCATGATTCATGAAGTGGAAAAGACATAACCGTTTTAGCACTCAGCCATCCATTGAAATATGATACGTGGGCCAAAAAGTGGTTCATATGGTTCCCAACTGTTTTGGTAGATCCCATTTGAACCTCCTTGAGATTTTTATAAACTTTTCACTCCATGTGACAACATTGTTTCAACAACAAAGTAATCCAAAGTACAGTCATGATTCATAGAGTGAAAAGAGACATGATTATCTCAAATCTTAGCCATCCATCATTCACAAGACAAAACTGAACCAAAACATTTCTTATTCTCAAATTTCATCTTTGAAGTAAAGATAAAACATAAAACAAGCTGGCAAACACTACCCAACGTACTAATTTAAATGAAGTATGACCTTTGAACAAAAACATAAAAAAGTAATTTGTGTGCAAAGAGCAAACCTCCGCAAGGCCTTCAGGAGATCGATGTCTAAGATGGCGATGATGTCGAGTTCCAAATACATCCAATCTATGGTGTGGAATTCCAGAATCAGTATCAAAAAAAGGAAGGTCTTCAGGATGCACCATTCTCCTTCCACCATATGAGCCTCTCTGCCATTAATAATTCAAACAGCATCTTTAGTTTTTAAATAAATAAAAACAGAAAATTTATTGTTAACTAGGAAACCCAAGTTACTAAAATGGAATATAAGAAAGATCACCAACACCAATCTTATTCTTATATAGGAAAACCAGAAAAAAGAATCCTCTTTATTCCCATAAGGGGTGTTTGGATGTACCATTTCAAAGTGATTATTGAGACTTTAATGATCAAAATTGGAATTAGATAATCAATATAGTTACCTGCTCATATACTTTTAACTTTTAAGTTATCCAAACAATCGACTCCTATAAGGAGTGTTTGGATGTACCATTCCAAAGTAACTATAGGGACTTTAATGATCAAAACTGGAATTAGATACCCAAGATAATCACATGCAAAAATACTTTTCCACTTATCCAAACAGTTGCAAAATTAAAAATCATAAGTTCTTCCAAAAATAGCTCCTTACCCACTTCCCCAAATCCAATTATAGTTACAATAAGATAACCACAAATAAAAATCATAATCAATTCTTTAACAATCACTCAAACCTAACATACATCAAAACACCCACTTGTCAAGTTGAAAACTTTACATGAATTCTGTAACTTCACACCAAATCCACAACAAAATAACTTTAAATTCAAGAAAATCAAAGCAAAAAGATTAACAACAATCACACCAAGATTAACAACAATCATACCTCCCTTATATTCATCTTCTCAATGTCAAGTTTCCCTCTTGCAGAAACAGGTCTTCTTGACACCACACAGTCCACAGAAGCAGCATCTGTCGACAATCCAATTCCCGGACCACACCAAACATCCGGCACCACCAAACACGACGACGAACTCGCCGGCGCCGGAGTAATACCACCGGAAGAAACCACCAACCCAACCCCATCACCACCACCACCACCATCATCACTTGCAGAAACACAATTCTTGTTCTTTTTCACCTTCTTCTTCCTCACCTTCTTCCCCTCCCAACTCGCCGACGTCCTTATCATCGCCGGCACCGACACCTGCGCCGGAGCCGTACACCCCAACCCCCTGAATCTTGTGGATGTGAAGTATTTCTTCTTGGTGGTGGTGGTGTCGGAGGTGGGTGGGTCATCGGCTGTGGGGGTGAATGTGGAGAGTATTGATGAAATTGTGGATTTGGGGGGGGTGGGGTGGATTGGATCTGTGTGATTTCTGGGTTTTCTACATCTGATTTGATGATCTTGAGCCATTTGATGTTCAAGAACTCTTGATGATGTTTGTTTCAGATAGTATAGCTTGTGTGTGTATGTGTGTGAACGTGTGTGTGAGAGATAAAAGGGGGAGAGAGAAAAGGTTGGAGCTTGGGAATATGGAAAGAAAGATTGAAGATTTGATTTAAAGATTGCAGAAAGAGAGAGAGGGTAGGGATTAGGGAATATAGGAGGGTGTGTTTTCAAGAGAGGAGTGAGAATGGTTGTTGCACTATCAAGCATCTATATTTTAATATGTTGAATTATTGTAATTTAATATTTTATAATTGCTTGATTAGATTGTATGTGTGATTATAAATTCCTTACTTTTGTATAGGAAATTAAGAAAATGATAAACAAGTATGAGGTACCAATGCAACGAACCGGACTCAACTTTTACTACTAGATGAGTGTTACATTAGTTTTCTTCTTTTTTTTTTTTTTTTTTTTTTTTTTTAGTTTATCCTAGTTTAGAGGTTGTTTTTTTTATATCTATTATATTTTTCTGTATGTTATGTGTGTGGTACTGTACAACTGACGACCTACAAAATCATCTGGTGAGTCCTAATAAATTTCCCTTGGGTTGGGGGTTATTTTTGTTCTACAAAACCAATGGTGGTGTTCCCATCCAATGCAGGAATTTCATCACCTCCTCCCGGATTCCATTCCATGCCTCCTAACCACTAAAGTTGGTGCCTAGTGATATAGCGCACGGTATGAAATCGAAGCTCAAACACGTTGATTCTGCGAATACCCGTGATGTTCTTCACCCAAACCCAAATTCGACCCCAAAAGTCGCGAATTTGAAGAGACAAACTGTTATTTTCAGAAATGATCAAGTGTACCTTCACATTACACCAAGACAGCTTAAATAAGAAGATAAAATTCAAACGGGCCTAAAACAAACAACCATGGGCCAAACAAAAGCCCAAAACAAAACCGAAAAACTAAGAAAAAAACATAAAAGTGGCCCAAAAACCCATTTAGAGGCCTTATTTTGGAAAAATAACGGGTTAACCCGCCTATGGCAGTTACCATGACGTAGCACTCGTTTCCACGGTCGTTTTGACTGGTCGCACGTCAGAAACGCAGGCTTGTAGCCTAGGTTATGCTCATTTTCGTGCCGCTCGGTCTTGGGCCTCCAAAAACATTAAGGCCCGGTCTTCAACACTTGGGCCCGTATCATTCCCCACTGGGTAGACAAAATTCGCCCTCAAATTCATAACAAGTTCATCATCAGAAGAGTCACCATAGTATGGCAACAAATGTTTCACGTTAAACACGTCTGAACAACGAATGTGAGTAGGCAATTTCAGCTTGTAAGCATTGGGGTTTATCTTCTGCACAATTTCAACAGGCCCAATCCTCTTGGCTAGAAGCTTGTTGTAGTCTCCCACTGAAAAATGATCTTTAGTTAAAACAGCCCACACGAAATCACCTTCTTCAAAATCAACATGCCTACGTTTTTGGTCAACAGCCTTCTTATACTTCGCATTGGCTTGGGCCAAATTTTCATGAACTGCCTTATGAACTTCACGCAACCCCTCTACGAAATCTTGAACTTTCTTTGGAACAGGACCAGAAATTGGAAGTGACATTAAATCAAGTGATCCCCTGGGCTGAGATGAGTAAACTACCTGAAATGGGCTAAACCCGGTGCTCGGATTAACAACATGATTATGAGCAAACTCAGCTTGGCACAGTTTTTAATCCCACGCTTTCACATGATCACCAACCAAACACCGCAACAAATTACCAAGTGATCGATTAACAACTTCAGTTTGACCATCTGTTTGTGGATGGTAAGCACTACTGAAGTTAAGCTGAGTATTCACCATCTTCCATAATGTACGCCAAAACTGACTCAGAAACCGAGTATCCAGATCAGACACAATAGAAGAAGCAGCCCATGCAAACGATACACATCACGAAAGAACAGTTGAGCTACATTAACAGCATCAGTTGTCTTCTTGCAAGGAATAAAATGGACCATCTTAGAAAACCGATCAACGACGGCAAAAATAGAATCATTACCTCTCTGAGTACGAGGTAACCCTAACACAAAATCCATACTAACATCAACCCATGGCTGCGAAGGAATTGGCAAAGGCATATAGAGACCCGCATTAGTAGTCGTGCCCTTTGAAACTTAGCAAATATGACATTTCTTAACATAACGATCCACTTCTTTTCTCATAGTAGGCCAAAAATAAGAAGTTTGCACCAACTGTAGAGTACGATCACGACCAACATGCCCTTCACCATGTAATTCCTTAATAATTTGCAAGCGAAGGCTAGAATCAGGAATACATAGCTGATTTCCTTTGAACAGAAAACCATCATGTAAAAGAAAATCTGACTTCTGCCCGATTTGCATACCCTGCATAACAACTGAAAAATATGGATCAATGATTAGCTGCTCACGAATGACATCAAGACCTGACACATCAACTCTCATAGAAACAAGCAAATTACTCCTTCTGCTTAAAGCATCAGCAACTCTGTCTGAAACACCAGTCTTGTGTTTGATCACAAAAGTGAACTTTTCAAGAAATGCCAACCAACGCCCATGCTTATGGGATACCTTGTCTTGTGTGCGAATATGCCTTAAAGAGTCATGATCAGTGAACAAAACAAACTCTTTATGAAACAAATAATGACGCCAATGCTTTACAGCTTGGACCACTGCATAAAACTCCAGGTCATAAGTACTATACCTCAACTTTGGCCCTGTCAATTTCTCACTAAAATAAGCAACAGACCGACCACCTTGGCTGAGAACTCCACCAATCCCAACCTGTGATGCATCTGTGTGAAGTTCAGAAACTTGAGAAAAATCAGGCAATACCAGAATTGGAGCTGTAGTGAGCTTGTCCTTTACAACTTGAAAAGCCCGCTCAGCTTCTTCTGTCCAAACAAATATTTTCCCCTTCATGCAGTCTGTCACTGGGGCCATAATAGAACTGAAATGTGGAATAAACCTTCTATAAAAAGAAGCAAGGCCATGAAAGCTACGAACTTCAATAATGGTAGTAGGGGTTGGCCAGTTTTGAACATCTGCTACTTTAGATTCATCCACCTGTATCCCGTCACCAGAAACAACATACCCCAAAAACAGAACTTTAGGGGTCATGAACACACACTTCTTTACAGCTGCATAGAAACTATCCCTACGAAGTAAGGTCAAGACCTGCTTGACGTGTATGACATGCTCACTGACGGAAGCACTATAAATAAGAATATCATCAAAATATACAACCACAAACTTCCTAATAAATGGCCTGAGCAACTGATTCATCACACACATAAAAGTGCTGGGTGCGTTTGATAAACCAAAAGGCATTACCAACCATTCGTACAACCCCTCGTGAGTCTTGAAGGCAGTTTTCCATTCGTCTCCAGGTCTTAGACGAATTTGGTGGTATCCACTTTTCAAATCTAACTTCGTGAAAATAGCAGCACCACTAATCTGGTCAAGTAAATCATCAAGTCGGGGAATAGGAAACCTGTACCTCACAGTAATCTTGTTGATGGCTTGACTGTCAACACACATACGCCAGGTGCCATCCTTCTTCGGGGTCAACAAAGCATGAACAGCACAAGGGCTCATACTTTCACGAACATGGCCTTTAGAAACCAACTCTTCAACCTGTCTACGCAACTCCTCATGCTCTCCCAGGCTCATCCTGTAATGTGGCTTATTGGGCAATTGTGAACCAGGCTCTAAATCAATGTGATGTTGGATGTCACGCAAAGGTGGTAATCCATCAGGTAACTCATTAGGAAAAACATCAGAAAATTCCTCAAGTAAAGGAATCATATCATCAGGAATTCCAACCCCTTTAGGCACTTCCTTCCCTATCAACACAAAAACATTTCCTGCCTCCTCCATTTCATCTTCAAATTGACTAAGAGTTAAAGGATTACCTGACGGCTTCGTAGATAACTCCTTTGGCTTGCTAGGGACTAGGGTAATTTTCACAAAAAGCTATAAGTGTTAGACCACCCATTATGTTTGATACTGTGGTCATACTCCCAAGGTCTACCCAACAACAAATGACATGCATCCATGGGTACCACATCACACCAGACATCATCCCTGTATGTCGTACCAACATAAAAAGAAACAAGTGCTCGTTTAGAAACCATTACCTCGCCACCCTTCTTGAGCCGCTGGAGCTTGTAAGGTTTTGAACGATTCTCTGTCTTCAAAGCTAACTTTTTGACAGCTTCTTCAGAAACTAAATTATCATAGCTTCCCGAATCGATAACAAAGGTGCAAACCTTTCCCAAGACAGTACAAGTTAAGTGAAAGATGTTGTGTTTAAGCCAGTCATCGTCATCTGCCTTTGGAGCATAGCCAACTCGCCTAACCACCAAGTTCACCCCAACATCTCCAGTCACAAATTCTTCTTCATATTCGGGCTCTTCATCAAATACTGGGGAATCTTCATAATCTTCCTATTGTTCATCCTCAGATTCAACAAACATATGGCGCTTACTCGCCTTCTTACAATCAGCGTACCGATGGCCTGTCTCCCCACAACCAAAACATTTAGCGCCACTACTACTAGCACCCTTAGGAGGTGGACCGGTATTAGTCGCCATGTTCCTCTATTGATTGGACCCAGCACGATTGGCCCCGCTATCCGATCCAGAATTTCCACCAACCAGGGCAGAAGAATATAAACCGCTACCCCGACAGTTTTGCTTCTCAAAAGCCAACGCCCGTTGGTGTGCTTCAGCAATCGTTAATGGATCGAAAAGGTTTACAGAGTCCATGATCTGAACCCTCAAACCCCTGATATACCTAGCAACAAGTGGTTCCTCAGATTCTTGGATATCATTTCGAGTAATCAATTGATAAAACTTGGTTGTGTAGTCATCAACCGATTTAGACCCCTGTTTCAAATTCTGCAGACGCTGGTACATCAAACGTTGAAAATTATGAGGCAAAAAATTAGAACGCATGCACTTTTTCATCTTGGCCCACGTCACAATCCTTGATTTTCCAACCCTGTTGCGCGTCAATTTCAACTGTTGCCACCACGCTGATGCCCTACCACGTAACCTGGTAGCGATCAAAGGCACCCGCTTGTCTTCAGGCACCTCTTTGAATTCAAATACCTCCTCTATGGTAGCCAGCCAATCAATAAACCCTTCTGGGTTCAAACTAGTCCTATCAAACTCCGGGATATCAATTCTAATCCCAGTGTCCCAACGTCTATTTCTGCCTCCATGTGCTCGCCTTGGTCGCCTTTCTGGGTTTCCTTCGGAAGACCAACCATCATCATCATAAAATGGATTCTCAAAATCAGACCCATCTTCATTGTTGGGAGCCTGCCTTCTACGATTCATCAAGTCAGCCATCCGATCAGTCAATTGATCGACCACTTGATCCAATCGTTGCTCCACTCTTGCCATAAAGCGTTGCTCCAACTCCCGTTCATAAACTTCATCGATTGGCCTGTTGTTTCTTCTTGGAGGCATTTTGAGCCAGGAATTTGGCTCTGATACCAACTGATGTAGCGCACGGTATGAAATCAAAGCTCAAACACGTTGATTCTGCAATACCCGTGATGTTCTTCACCCAAACCCAAATTCGACCCCAAAAGTCGCGAATTTGAAGAGACAAACTGTTATTTTCAGAAATGATCAAGTGTACCTTCACATTACACCAAAACAACTTAAATAAGAAGATAAATTCGAACGGGCCTAAAACAAACAACCATGGGCCAAACAAAAGCCCAAAACAAAACCGAAAAACTAAGAAAAAAACATAAAAGTGGCCCAAAAACCCATTTAGAGGCCTTATTTTGGAAAAATAACAGTTTAACCCACCTATGGCGGTTATCATGATGTAGCCCTCGTTTCCACGGTCGTTTTGACTAGTCGCACGTCAGAAACGGAGGCTTGTAGCCTAGGTTATGCTCATTTTCGTGCCGCTCGGTCTTGGGCCTCCAAAAACATTAAGGCCCGGTCTTCAACACTTGGGCCCGCATCATCTAGTAATAAATTCTTTGCCTCTAATAACACTACTTATGGGCAGGTTTCAGGTTCTATCCTAAGAAATGTAATTAAATGAGATATAATTTACGAATACGGTATGATAAAATTGATGCAGGACCGGTTAAGGGATGGTTAATACAATCAGTCTCACAATGAGGAGAGTGTTAGAACACTTAACTATCAAATAGGGAACCGGGTTTATGTGAAAGATACTAATAACATAAGTAAACAATGAGACAGAACAAAGAACAAGAACAAATTAATATGGTTTTCAAGAATGTTGTATATTGCTCTCAAGTTCTTTTACAAGTGTTACAAAGCATAAAAACAAATACAAGAACCTGAGATACTTTATACTACATCTTACAGCCGGCCATACTTTGAAGGCCAGCTGGAAACACTAATCTAGACAAGAAGATCAATGTAAAGTCAAAAGGCAGATTGCCTTTTGACAAGTGACTATGACATGCCATAGCTCACATCCTAATATATTACAAAAAGGATAAAAGATACCAAGTAGAAAGTTACAGACTCTAAACCATAATCTACAGTTGCAAAAGCATGGATCTTTTCGCCAACTAATACAAGTTGGTGAGTCTTCAGAGTTACAGCGGAAAGTAGGTCAGCTTTATACAAAAGTAGATCAAAGAAAGCATATGTGACAACGTATATGTCGGTCTAAGTTTTACAAAAATAATGATGGGTAGGTTAAAGGCTCTTCGACCACCTGAATCCAAATATGTGACAACATTTGAGTAAAAGGCATCGCCTAAGGACCTTACATTCTTACCAATCTTGAAGGATTTCAACTTGGTTATTAGTGACTCGGTCAAGAGTCCATCCTCACACCAAACCTAAGAGCGTGTCCCTCCTACCTAGATGGATCCAAACAAACGCGCATATGTCCTGAGGTAAACAAGTGTCATTATGTGTGGCGACCGGCCATTGTGCTCGGTGTCGCTCCTTGCACCCACCTTCCACTTACCTCAATGATTTGCTCGTGACTATAGTGACCAACAGGTATGCTAGTCCACGAGAGACAGTTCGAACTTACCATCACATATACATTAAAGCATTTTCATCAAATCGTTTTAACAACTAGAATGCAGTCTCAAAATCATTTAAGAAAGGGGACAGTTATACTCACAACGACAAGCTATCTGAAATAACATTGACGAACATTCTGCTTGGAAATTTCATATGCGCGACATATGCGCGTTCGTTTTCATCAAATTAGATGTTTTATAAAAAGTAAGACCTTAAACTAAATCTTAGGAAAACAATGAACCAAAATGGATAAGGTATATGACCACGAGAACATGGACGAACATTCTGCTTGGAAATTTCATATTAGGCCTTTGGTTTTGTTTCGAATGTTTGGAGGACTAATTGATTTTGGATTAAGATGAGACCATTTGATTTAGTTAGAGGACTCTCTGAACTTGCTTTTAGACACAAAATTAAACCCAATTGGACTCCATATGAGCAGGATATAACCTATACAAGTTGACCCAAATTTCGAATAGCTTTCGGTCCAAATCCCAAAATTTGTCTAATTCATCCATAACTACAACTTTGGACCACGATTGACCCGAGACTCCATAAAACACTTATTTCATATTCCACTGACCCATTTACTAATTTATACCATTAGTTGACCATTGAAATTAGTTCCGTCTCGTTGATTAATGTTTTCCGACATTGGTTTGTGTATTTTGTCGATTAACATCAAAGTTTAATTCTTTTCATATCTATTTGTATTTAATTGATTGATTCACATTTATTTAATATTTTGTTGCAAAGTTTTCCTAAATTATCCATAAGGACCCGCAAACTATGAATTATCACCAATACAATTACAATACGAATATAAATCAATAAACTAGGGTTTACCGATTCGTGATGATCCAAATCCCAAATAGCACAATCATTCATGATCCTAAAAAATAAAGAATATATAATTAATAGATGATGGTTTTTATGATCAAGATGAAGGATGTAAAGAACAAAAGCATACAAATAGCAAAATCACTGAATCAAAACAAATAACTTACTAGAATGCATAGATGACTAGAAGTTGATCAAATAAAGTCTTGATCACTAGAAAATGTCCAAAATCAGAGGTGATTCTGGTCGATGACGGTGAAGAACAAGTAAGGAGACTAGGGTTTTGTGTTTAGAGAGAAAACTTAGGGAATAATTTTGTGTAAAATGAAAAACAAGAGGGGAGACCCCCATTATGTGGTTCGCGGCCATGATGGGGCCCGGGGTGGGCCCTTGGCTCGTCTTGTTCAATTAGACTTGTTCCTGGCCCATTTTTGTTCTGAAATTCACGTTTTTTTATTTATTTTGTTTTTATGAGTTTTTCGAGCATTACAAGACATATAAGACTTAAGTTCTTAGTTTTTGAATATATTATGTTTGTTAAGTAGACTTTAGGTACGGTCTATTGTCATACAACTTTTGTTGCATTTTTGACATAAATCTGTGATGTTCTATTGCTTTTCTAAGTCCTTAGTAACATTCTCAACACAAAGCCATCATACGAAGACCAGTCTGGTGAACCTACCACTGTCACCATGTCCAAAGCCCAATTTGTCTCTATTAGGCCCGTATCATACATTCCAATATACAGTACACTTCTACACAAGTCTAGTCTGTAATCATAGTCCAAGTCAAAGTCAATTCAACTTTTGGGTCAAAGTCAACAGCATGGTCAAAGTTAAAGTTATCGTTATAATTCATAGTCAACACACCTATTTTGGTGACAGATGTCATTTTTTATAAAAGATAAGTTACGTACCATCTTTTTGAATCACTTGCAAGGCATGTTCAGACCAACTATCTAGAGTGAGCATATTTTGCAAGGTGAATTGCAATATCTGGAGTCACGGGTCGGTTCATACGAGTCCGAAAGATGATAACCTATCACTCAAATTTGTGGATAGTGCTTAAGCCAACCAATAAGCAAAAGTAGGCACAAATGGGATTAATGGTATCGAAAAGACAAACAATTTGTCTAAATGATCTAATGAGAATCTAGAAGTTGTATGGTTGATGTGATTGGTAAACCTATTGGCCTACATAGATTTAGTCGTGTATTGTGCTCAGTCCTTTCATAAGTAGGGTGAACCATGAATCCTAAAGTTTTAATAAATATTTTTGCTAAATGGCATTAATAATTAAAACTATTTTAATTAGAATACTAACAAAATGATCTTCTTGTAGATGTCTCGTAAAACCAACGAAGATAAATCAATATGGTCAATTTTTGAATACGAAGCACTAAATGAGATGGACCTCCACATCTGGTACAAAAGGTTAAAAGGATTCTTAAACACAACGAAAAATGATATATTGTCACATATATTGTCCTCGAGAAGCCACCTAGTAGCCTAGGAGAGTTTGTACTAGATGCGTGGGAAAAGCTTGATAAGAAGGATTGTATTATATCTACTACCTCACATTTTCCATGATTCCTGAGCTCGAAAGAGACTCATTAGGCGTTGTTATCTTATGAGATAAGTAGGAGGCTCAAGATTAGATTCCATCATCTACACAAACCTAAACCCTATGAGGAAATAAGGAAATGATTTCTTATACAAAGGTGTGAAGTCTAGATATTCATGGAAGATGAAAACACGTCGTGATAACCTGATCCATTATAGCATTCCACTTGATAAACATAAGCTTATGATTTGATCATAGGTGATGCTCTCTAGGATAATGAAGGTTTGAAAGACAAAGGGAAGGGTAACGCTTATGAAACCATCAAAAGTATAGACTTCGCTAATGAGATTATTAAACACATCGTATTGATAAAGAGGGATCTGATAAGATGACCAGAGATGGTGAATGCTTTAGAAGTATCTACATCAGGTATCCTTATAAACGTACTCTAATCTTGTTTTCTTGGTGAATAGTGATTCACAAACTATTGTAAATTGTTTGCAGGAACTAAGATGCAGAGGAAGAGGCTGAAGTGCCAAGACCTGAAGATCAATAGAGGATATTTATTTTGGTTTTAGCTTTCAATGTTTATCGTATGACTTGACACTTTTATTAGTAAATTGACTTAAATATTGGAATTAAGTTTTTCATATGATTTACTGTTACATTGATTTACGTGGATTCAATAGTACTTTATGAAATGGTTGAATTAGATTTATGTTAGACTTATAAATTGTTTATAAGATAAGTTCGTGAATAATATTTAGACATACCAAAATTGTGTTTTTAAAAGCAAAAGGATACAATAACTATTCACAGTTATTCTAAATAAGTTTAAGTCGTTAAACCGCAACATATAGTTTGACTAAATGGACTAACATACCCCATTCAATAAGATTGAACTTGTAAAGATTTAAGTTGAGATCTAAAGTGAATAAATAAAATGGAAACACTTATTATATATTTCTAAGAGTAGAACATAATCAGTACCTCAAAGAAATATAGAAGTGTGCCATATTCTATCACATGTGATCATGCAAAAGTATGATTAAAGAATTATTCATCCTAAGACAAATGGATATGATTGAGAATTAGGATCCAAACAACTGGTTATATATCAAGTGATAAAGTGAAGAACTAATGTTATTCAGGATGTAATGTCCAAAAACATAAATATAACTAATTAAGAATCTAAATGAATGGAGATTCATCATGATAAGAAGATTGTGTCTAAAATGACGAAGATAATAATAGCAGATTATGGATCGGTTAAGCCATAGTACTGTAAGGTATACAAAACTAGGTAAGAGATAAACAACTTAATTACGAAGAACTTAATGTAAGATCACTAGGAATTATTCTTAAGAGTAAGGATAAGTATCCACGATGTGATATTGTACTTCTAAGCATGAACATGATTTATCTATGCATCAAGCTGTTGATATTAAATAGAACCCTCACAGAAATGTGAAAAATCATCAAAATCATGTATGGTTGATAAAAGATTAATGACAATAGAATGTTGTTCTTTCATTGACACTCGGATGTCATCTAGAGAAAACCAAGCAATGTTAGGAGTAACATCTTGGTAGAACTAGACAACGTTTAAAAGTACAAAACGATTCAGGATGTATACATTAGATATATTATTCTAAATGATCAACCTTAACATTTATCGTAAGAAATCATGAAGGAATGCAAATATAACTTGTTAGGTTATAATGTCTCAAAAGGAATGTACCGTAACTAATTCAAAAATGTGAAATAAATTAAAAGAAATTACACAAAAACAATGGGACTATTTGAATATTTGTGACATAGCTCAAAATACTAATAAAAGCAATCTATAGAGATGAATGAAACTTTACCAATTGTCACATCCCAGTTTCAGAATGCCCTAAGAGCGTGACTGGTTCGTACACGTGTTTTCATTTGTTTATTCGTATATTTAAAATTTACATAACGGAAATTCTTTTGATGAAATACATCTCTCAATATTCATAATTTCATATATTCAAAAGGATTTTGAAATCCTTGTATTACAATATCATTATTATAAAGTGATGTTTTAACAAAATATTTTACTATAAGCAGGTGTTACAAGTTTTTAAAATATAGCCACAAGATATAGTCTGTGCCTAGGATTTATTGTTCATTCCAACACCTATTCCTGGCTATACTAAGCGTGCTTACCTAAAAATATTTGTAAAAACATACGTCAGCATAAAAGACGATGAATACAGTCAATAGACACGAAAATAGTTAGGCATGAATATAATTAAACAGTTTGATCATAATTTTATGGTAACTACAAATTTAGCATCTATTTCAACTTTGGTGTTCACTCTTCATATATACAGGTCTTTTTGTTACTAAGACTAATAACGGGACCATTCGATTCATTATTATATATATTGTATCTAAACAAGCCCGAGTATAGGATTTTCACACATCCTAGGATATAACTTGGCCTAACTATACATATACTTCTTGTCTACATGTTAACTTCGATAGCACCTTTGTGCTTTAAAACATGTTTAACATATTAATGATATTTTCAAAGATTTAAGTTAGTATTCATTTTAAAAGTTTTAAATGTATTCACTTTTTAGTTTTGAGCCAAATAACTACTTAGGATTAAGAAGGTAGTTCCTATGTAAGCAACACTTTGTCTTATGTCGCTTGGATTCTCGTTTTGATTATATTTTGTCCAGCAGTACCTCTTGATCACCTAAGATTGATCTAATATGAGGAAGGGTTCATTTTAAAAGAGAGTTTAGTGAGAGAGATTAGAGATTTATGTATTTGAAAGTCACCCGAATGTTCTCTTTATATAAGGGTTCTGGTGGCCGTTGCGGCTCGCATTGGCTTGGTGTAATGCACGCCTAACACATGTCAGCACCTTGTTAATCTTGATCTCTTACGAACGATGTGGCCCGCATCCTATTTCTGTTGCGGTTTTTATTATGGCCACATGTCAAACTTCAATCCTTAGTCACCAGCCACATGTCAAACTTCAATCCTTAGTCACCAGCCACATGTCATTATCCATCACTTAGTCATCAACCATGTGTCATTCAACCATAAATTCTTTCTCCTTGTTGCGACCCGCATCCTATTGAGGTTGCAGTCCTCATTGGCCGTTGCAGCCCGCAAAATTTAGCCGTTGCGGTCTGCATCGGCTTCTTCTGTGTAATTTTTTTATTTCTTTTATTTTTAGAAACTTTTCTTGTTTGTATTAAGTGAGATCTATAGAGACAGATCAGATTCACTTAAACATACCAAGAAGAAGATTATCTATAGAGATAGATCATGTCATATTAACTAACTGATATTATTCAATCATAAAGACTATTGGTATATGGTAATATCTCAAATCATTAGAATGATTCTATGTTTTTATTTTGATGCATTGTAGAGATATTAAGATTTGGTTTGTAAATAACACAAACATTGTTAAGTGAAATCTGTAGAGATAGATTATAAATTACTTGAATATGTTATCTTAAATGATTACTTGTAAGACCCAATTCCTGAGAGTTCTCGCAGTTAGTCATTCATAGTAGAAACCATTACATAATACATTATTGAATGAAACATTGTAGCGAAAAACTTAAATCATTTGTAACGTAGCAATAATTGTGAATAGTTAACATTTTTTTCTTAATTTAAAACATTGATATACTTAAACATCAAATCATAAACATGAATTATAGTCTCTGCTTGCCAAGTAAGCCTATTCCCCATGCCATTATCAGCTTTTATCATCTTCTATCAACTAATATGCATACAAAGTCAGTGTTGCTGAGTGAGCTCTAGTTTTATAATAATATAGAAAATATATTGTTAACTTTTTTGATGAACATACATTTATCATTCGTAACAGTCAAATTGACTTTCATAACATCCTTTATCATGTTCATTATGTGTCTTTCTTTCATTATCTCTCCTCTTTCATAAACTAGGGTTTCATAAGCAATGTGCCCAAACATATGGTTGACAAAAAATGTCAATCCCTACCAGTCGACGTATATCGTTAGCTAAATCACTAATAGTTGACCCGCACTGCTAAGCACATAGGCTGCTCATAAATACGGGTCCATATATTGACTCACATAAGTGATGTCCCTTTAGCTTGCAAGAATTTTATTCATCATTAGGGCCAAGTAACAATCATAAGTTTTTATTATTTAATGTTTCACTTTACTATAGATAATAATTTATACAATGTCTTTTATATCATCACATAACATGAAATATTAGATTGCACATCTATATAAGTCATACATATGACGACTCATTTTCAAGAAATATTCACTTGGAAATATAGTCAACACTTAGTCAAACCCATAGTGGAAATATCCTGCAATTTTTTTATTAGATCCATGGTTATATGTTCTCACTTTCACTTGGGAATTTCTAACAGTTGGATCTTTTTGTAAGGTTTTTGATACTCGACTTTGACTTGTAGACACATTAAGCATTTCTCAACACACTTAACAATATCACGCTTCATCCTTAGTCACCGATAGTCTATTTTCAGATATTAGTACATCTTGGTTGGATTGGGATGAATAGAATATCTAGACTATGAGCTTTATTCATTAACACAGACTAGAATTCACAAGTATTAGGGATCTACATAAAAACCAAACCTTGTTTTGATTCCTTATGTGTTATCTTCCAAATCTTTCACTTGACATATGATTCTTTCTCGCTTATAATTTTGTTCTTTTAATGCTTCTTCTTAAGAACTATTTAGCAAGGCCATTAGATTCGGGGCCACTTCTAATATTGTTGATTTTGCTTTGATTGGTGTATAATTTCCATTACAACTTAGTGCATTTGCTACGACATTTGCTTTTCTAGGATGATATTGGATCCCGCAGTCATATTCCTTAATTGATTCTATCTATCTCCGATGTCATATGTTTAGATCCTTCTAGATTGAAAAATACTTCAAAACTTTAATGATCAGAAAAAAATAGTGCAATTTACACCATATAGATAGTGTCTTCAAATTTAAGAGCAAACACTATCATTGCCAACTTTAGATCATGAGTTAGATAATCCAACTCATGGGGTCTTAATTAAGTTGATGCATATGCTATGTCTTTTTCTTATTGCATAAGTACACAACTAAAGCCAAGTCTCAAGGCATCTAAGTATAATAACATATCTACGGTTCTTCTATTCCATCCATCAAAGATGCACTGGGCTTGAGTTAACTTTTATTTTAGTGTTAAAAAGACCTTACTCTTGTTGCTTGCCCCATCTAAACTTTGTATCTTTCTTGGTTAACTTAGTTAATAGTGAGGCTATCTTGAAGGATCTTGAATAAATCACTTGTAGTAGCGTGCCAGGTCTAGAAAACTTCACACCTCAATAGGAGTCTTAGAAGGTTCCTACTATATTACAACTTTAATATTAGATGGGTTAACAAAGATTCCATCCTAATTAATTACATGCCTAATAAATAATACCTCCTAGCCAAAAGGCACATTCTGAGAATTTCACATAAAACTTCTCTGTTCCCACTGTTTTAAGTGAGGGGCTTGTTCTTCTTCATATTAAGAGTAAACGTGTATATAAGGAATGTACACGATCACTAGGAAATCAAGAATCAGTCTACATACTCTATTCATTAAATCAATAAATGTTACGAGGGCATTAGTCAACCCAAAGTACATTACTAAAAACTCATAATGTCGGTAACGAAGTGTGAAAGCTATTTTTGTATGTACTCATCTTTGATTTGAAGTTGATGATATCCAGATCATAGATGGATCTTAAAAAAACAATACATCACTACTAGAAAATCCTTAAGAAAGACATCTAGAAAATCCCTTATAATTAGGATATTTTAGAGTCTTGTTATTCCCCTTATAGTGTCTATCATATAATCAGGAATGCCTTACACCACACTTTTATGTATTTTATGGTCCAACCTAGAGAAAATTATAGCATCACTACTCTTTTCTCCTTGAATGGATCTGTGTGCTATTTCTACTACCAAAGGTACAGATGATTTTTCTATAACAAAGGGTAAATTATGTGTAAATTTAACATACATAAAAAATCTACTAGCTCTGAGTTAAATACAACAAATGTAGGAATGGAATCGACTAAGAACGTATTCGTCACCATAACAGATATGTTTTTGGCCTCCTCTGTGATTATTTGAAACGCCCTCTGTTAGGTTCAACAATTGATAAACTGAAGCTTTTCAAACCATAATCAAAACCAACTGAAGATCATATTGTACAAGTTCAGAGACCAAGTTGATAAATAGAACAAAATAAACACAAGACAAAGTCAACATGACAAAGTCAACTTCAAGACCACAAGAAAAGTCAAAATTAGGTCATGATGTAAAAACATTATACATAGAACCACTAGTGCTACTTTATAATGTGTGGTTATTGCAAAGTGTGTGAGTGGCTGGTAGTTCTTAAGTATGTGTATTTCATGGTGTAAATCACCACCCAAGGAGAAATTCTCTTCTTTGGGTGGGTTTGATGTTCATCCATCTTTGTATATGTTTCTTTATTGTAATTTGCTATTCAATATCAATGAAATCATATCGTTATACATTAAACACACGTCCTTGTTCTTCGATTCACACACTTCCACCCGTCTTTAATTTTGAATTCTCAGATCTGAAACTGATGAATCCTAAGATCCAGGCTCAACGAATCTGAAATATTGATTCAGCAAAATGGTATCAGAGCTGTTGGTTGCTGGGTTCATGTATGTTTCAGATCTGTTTTCATCTTTAAAGGTGTTTACAAAAGGAAGAAAAACAGAAAAATGAAGAACAAAGCATTTGTTCATCAAAAACTCATATGTTTATCAATAAAACACAAACAAAATCAGCAAATCTGTTCTTGTTTGCTTTGAATTGAAGTTGATAAATCATTCCTCACATTATCACTTCAATTTCGGAGCATTTGTAACAGATCCAAAGCAAAATCAACGAAGAACATCTATTTGAGCAGAAGAATTCAGAACCGCACATCTCGGGTCGATGATGAACTGTTTCAGACTTTGAACAAGGGGTAAGATGCCGATTCTAATGTTTATCCGAGATCTCAGGTGTTCAATTACATGATTTCGAGGCTAACTACAAAGATCTCGAACAGAGATAATTCAGATTGAACCTGAATTCAATATTCTCAAATGGATGATGAACAGGAAAGACAAATACGGATGAAACACAAGCCATCCGCATTTCTCTCTTGCATCCGCATTTCCTACTGAAGCCATCCGCATTTGTCACCAAGGCAATCAAATGCGGATGTTCAAACAGAACTAATGCTGATAAAGGGCATACAAATGCGACTGAGAACTAAACGAATGCGGATGTGTTGAAATGTAATGCGGATGAGAATCTTCAATGCGGATGTGTTAACTACACAAATGCGAATGAAAGTTCAAATCTAATGCTAATGATGAAAAAAAGAAATGCGACTAACTTTTAACACATCCGCATTTGTTTTAATGAAATGCGGATGTGACAATAGAAATGCGGATGTTCTGCAGCATTAAGACAACCAATGAGGATGTTGATTCATCCAATGCGGATGTTACAGAGTTAATGCGGATGAACAAATGCTGTTGTTGAACAACTAATGTAGATGATTGGAACAACAAATGCGGCTGTCTTGTGCAAATGCGGCTGAGTTCCAGTGGTCCACAAATGCGGATGTTACATCAAATGCGGATGAGTTAGCTCACAAATGCTGATGTTGATTTAACAAATGCAGCTGCTGAACATGCAAAATGTAGCTGTTTTAACATACAAATGGGGATGCTTATCTCAAAAAATGCGGATGTTAATCACCCAAATACGGCTGCTTGATCAACAAAATGGACATAACCTAGGCTACGAGCCTCCGTTTCCAACATGCTACCAGTCAAAACGATCGTGGAAACTAGGGCTACGTCATGGTTACCCGCCATAGGCGGGTTATCCCATTATTTTTCCAAAATAAGGCCTCTATAAGGGTTTTTGGGCCACTTTTATGTTTTTGAGCTTTGATTTCAATCCGTGCACTGCATCACAAATGCTCATGTTTTGAGTAACTAACGCAAATGTTAGCTTACTTCAAACAAATGAACATCCAACATCAACAACATCAACAACATTATCAACAACAACATCATCAACAACATCAACATCAACAACAACATCATCAACAACAACAATATCAACAAAAACAGATGATGAACAGTTGACAATAACAAACAAGAAATACAAGAAAGATGATGAACAGATGACTACAACAAACAAGAAAACAAGAAAAATGATGAATACGGATGATTGCAACCAACATGCACATCCATTTTCACATTCAAAAGAAATGAAGAAATCAACCTTGGTCACATAATCACTGATCCAATCAAGGATTTGTACAACTGTTAGAAACTCTTTCCGAAGTACTTGGAACCATCCATTATTAAGTTAATTTAGAGATTCAAAGAGTTAAAGTGTCTTCAAGACTGACTTATGTTCCTGATGCTTTTTATTGAAGTTCAAAGCCTCATCATATGCCTAATACATTCTAATCCTTTGAGTGTGATATGAACAAACAGTAATCCAAAAGTGATACACCTCATATCCAATACGTTAAGTGAACTGTGTCAGAACATCAGTTGATCAAGAAGACATGTGACAGAGAAGATCTTCAAGTCAAAGTTTGGCAAGCATCAGTTTAGGGGGAGTATTGTTGGGTTCAACAATTGATAAACTGAAGCTTTCCAAACCACAATCAAAGCCAACTGAAGATCTCATTGTACAAGTTCAGAGACCAAGTTGATAAACAGAACAAAACAAACACAAGACAAAGTCATCAAGACCACAAGAAAAGTCAAAATTAGATCATGATGTAAAAACATTATAAATAGAACCACTAGTGCTACTTTGTAATGTGTGGTTATTGCAAAGTGTGTGAGTGGCTGGTAGTTCTTAAGTGTGTGTATTTCATGGTGTAAATCCCCACCCAAGGAGAAATTCTCTCCTTTGGGTGGGTTTGATGTTCATTCATCTTTGTATATGTTTTTTCATTGTAATTTGTTATTCAATATCAATGAAATCATAACATTATACATTAAACACACGTCCTTGTTCTTCGATTCATACACTTCCACCAGTCTTTAATTTTGAATTCCCAGATCTGAAACTGATGAATCCTAAGATCCAGGCTCAACGAATCTGAAATATTGATTCAGCACCCTCCCATATGGCTTTGGTGTTTCCATCTTCCTTCCATTCCCCATCTTCTTTCTTTATTCTAAACTTCCCGCACCATTCGTTAGGTTTCTTAACTCTAAAACATCCACCTCTAAGATGCCTAGGTTTTTAATAATTGTCACACACCCTTACATTACTTGAAAACTAGCTAGTTGAATGTGCTCTTAACCACATTTGAAGCAAATCATTGTTACCACTCGACATTTCCCAAGATGAGTTCACCCATAATTTCTACAAGTGTGAAATTATGATATAAACACACTCTTCCTAGTTGAATAAGTAAGTTTCATCTTCTTAGTGGAGCTCTTGTCCTCAGGTCTCATCTTTTCTCCTCTATCTATTTCCTTTTTGAATTTGATTTCTTATTCTCTTACATAATTTGTCATCTATTGTAATGTTATGTATTAGGAGGGAGAAATCAATTCTCGAAAATCAACTCTTTACATTTGTGGTATAAATTAATCTACATCCATTTTATCCTTAATAAATCGGGGTAGAATCATTTCTTATCAAAAAAAATCCTAATGATTTTATTGATAGATTTGTCAGTCTAACGAATATGTATAAATTCCTTTGTAATTTGATCAATCAACGCTTGAGATCAAAGTTCATTCAAGAATAGTTTCTTGAACTCATTCCATATCATTTTTATAACACCCTTCTTGCCTAATTTTGTTTTTAAACACCCCAATAGTCTTTTGCTCTCTCTTTCATTTGACCGGCTGCAAAAATCAATGTATCCACTAAATCGTAGTGACTTATCTTAAATACGTCCTTAATATTAGTGATCCATCTTTGACTAATTAGTAGATCAGATTATCCCAAAACCCTTTTGGCGTACAAGCCAAAATCCTTTATATGAACACTATGGTCTCTTTATCTCCTTGGCCACTTCCTTTCCTTTATCCCAATTCATTGGGTCTAGTTTTAGAGACTTAAGTTTCATCATCCTCCTTTAAAGGTGCTATCAATAGTGTTCTTATCAAGTTCCATGTCGAAAGGAATAATTTTTAGAGAGCCTTTCCTCCTCAATCTACTAGTGTGTTCTCTCGGTGAGAAGCCCAACCTCATTAGCATGAGAAGTTTGAGACTCCTTATTATGGTAATCATCATCATGATGACTATAATCATGGCTCTCTTATCTATTATAAGTCAAATATCTTATACTAAAGGTATAATATCTCTATTAGGATTACATGACTCTAAATCTTTTCCTAAGTACTATTAGAGTCAACCCTATTTGAAGCATAATATGCCATCGATAATTTCTCTTATATGCCACATGCATATAAATCACATTCTCACCTCACACCTTTTGATATGAGTATGATAGGTCTAATAACACACTAGTATCATATGTATATTGTTACACAGGCCAGACATAATTTTACACACATTATACTTGTTATTTTCATATTCACCATGTCACATCTTATTTGATGAATTTCAGTACACATATCCATATTTGATCATACTCACCACAACACATCATACTTTCATGTTTACCCATTAGACTATCTGCATGTACTTTGTTCCTTATCAAGTCTTGGATCGAACACTTTACCAGTACCAAGAGCACTATAGTTTGAGCTCAAGTATATATCTCTATAACTAAATCCCACAAACCATATGCTCAAATACATACTTGTATGGTCCATATTTTCATTTTTAATTTCGTTGGAAAATTTTAAAGTTATGGCATGGAAGCTAGACCTTTCAAAACTTTTCAATTGTTATCTTTATAAAAGGTATACATTGTATATTATATAACGTTTTACACAACTAGGTGTTAGACCCATCATGCTAGAGACTGACGTACTCTAACTAGGCCTCAAACTTAACTAAATCACCTGAAAGTACATGCATAATATTTATTTAGCTTTCACTAACTAAGTGTACATTAACAACTTCATATGTCACATATTTGTCACTCCACATCCAAATGGTCTTGCCACCCCACATATAGGTGATTTGGAATCATGTCATATCCATGTGATTCATTCGTATAATTCACTGTCATCTCACATCCAAGTGACTTGAAACCCACATCCAAGTGACTTGAAACAATACCACATCCATGTCATTACTCATATAAGATTCATTATCACCCCTTATCTAGGTGATTTGGAATTACTTAACATTAAGTATTCATGTGCTTTAAGGAAGTATGTAACACTCACGTGAAAGGTATGTTCACTAATCTCGTGATCTAGCTTTCACTTTTCTTATGATCGTGTATGCTATAAGTTTATCTTATATCAGTTAGATATTAACCTATCTTAGTCTTGGGTCTTAGACCCATTCCTTTAGGGTATTCACCTTGTTAGGTGACCAACTCTTGTTCTTAAGGATATTACAGATATCTCAGCCACATATATCCTGGGTTCGATGCCCTTATCTCTCGGGTACTTAATCCGTATGGTCGGGCTTCACACCCGACTGAGATCCTATTCTAAGGGAGAACCTTTTCCTGACTGTCTACTAATCTTCTTCTAGACAAATTCTCCAATAAAATAACTAACTGCGATTGGTTTCAACACTCAAGGGAGCACTTATACATGTAGCAAGTTCTTGAATTATTTATATTAAGAAGCTAAAGGCTTTAACTTACATGCTGACAAACCATACATCCTACATCTTATGGCCTGTAACTCTACTATACGCCTCGACATGACCACGTGTCAAAATTTGATCTTTTATGTAACCACCTCAATCTTACGGACCATAAGGTCCAACATGTTATGTCCTATAACCAATCTTTTGGACTGTAAGAAGGATGTTACGATCCGTAACATTGCCTTCTTATACAATTTTCTAAGAGTTTTTTGTTGACTGGTTATGAATCACATAACTCTATTCTAGCTCGAGTTGTGCTCATTGGAATTACATATCTTCTTTTCTTTTGACACTGATCAAAATTTGAAGTGTTAGATTTTCATACAAAGTTGGCCATTTATCAGTGCTTATAACTTATTTATTTAAACAATACATAAATAATATTTATCTTCATATGTCTTATGGCACAAAAAGCCTTATATGTGTATTATTTACTATATAAAAAACATATATACTATAGGGAGTCACTCGTCTAATTACAACAATGCAAACCAACATCATAATTTGGTTTAGTGTTGAATTAGCTCTAAGGTATTTTTGTATAACGGTATGTTTAACTCATTATAATAATGATAAATTCAATTTTATAGTTTTATTCAGTATCGGAATGAGTATCGTTACATATGTATATAATTGTTTACTTGAGTTTTTTTTTTTTTTTTCAAATGGGTGTTGATAAAAAACTTATCTACTAATATGGGTGATTTGAAAATTATTTACCAAAATGAGTGTTTTTTTTAAAACTTTTCTCCTTCTCATTCCTAATGTTATTGGATAAACCATATTATACTTAAATTAATATTTTTGTTATAAATGTTTAGAAAAATTTCAAATATAATTGAAAAATAATTTACTGGATTATCATTAAATAAATAATTCATTTAAAAAAAGTTATTTTATCTATTTATATAATATATAATCAAAACGTCACATATAATGTTGGTCAACTTTCATGAATTTTTGTTATCATATATATAAATAAAATACATATAGGTTGATGGTTATATCCTTCGTTCGTTTCCTAAAAGATTTTTAAAATATTTAAAAGCATAATAGTAAAAGGCATTTGTAATAAAACAAAATACAAATGAGCTTTTTAGAAACGATTTAAGAAACTATCACGGTTCATTTTAATCAATTTTGATTGATGACTATTGGCGTAAGATTAAATGAAAGTGAAAATTTAAAAAAAACTAAAAAAAGGACTTTGAAAACAATATAAAAAAATTAGTAGACGAACATAAACACATGTAAATTAACAAACATATTAGCAAACGACAAACAAATACAATTGAATAAACAAACATAAAAAGGTTGGATGTTTATGACTAACAAGGATAAGATTGGACTGTTTCGTAAACTATTGAATGTAATTTTAGAACGTCAGCTTACACAATATTTTTTAAGAAAGTTGAGAATCCAATAAATTGTGTTTACGCATTTTTAAACAAACCAACCTAATAAAGTAAACACTAATAACATATTTCTTAGGCATATTTAAAAAACAAAAGAAGGATATACCCATTCAACAATTTAAATATATTGTATTTATATGTAAGGAAACGAAAAATACGAAACCAGAATAAATCAAAACCTTTTTAAATTAAAATTTGAGAATCTAATAAAATTTACCAATGATCCTTAGCCAAACTGGTTAAGGTGAGGTACCCGTGCATATAAATAAGGATAGGTCATGGGTTCAAGTCTCACTATGAGTAAAATATTTATAGTTGAGTCAAAAGGTTTTCTCAGCAATGGGTTTCCTCCTGAGGGATTGGGGGTGCGGTTCCGGCTGGAAAACGGATAGGTGGACACGATTAAGATAACACCTATCCTCCGAAACATGGTCACACATTTGCCGTTAAAAAAAAACAAAAAAATGTTCTTAAATGTAATTTGGTTTATCGAATATCATTAGGAGTGAGAAGAAAAAAGTTTTAAAAAAACAACAGTTTTGATAAATTTTTATTAAATCACTAATTTTAGTAAACATATTTTTAATCAACACCAATTTGATAAAAACTCCTGTTTACTTACAATCATACATCTAATTTTTAAGGTTTAATATGATGTTTTAATTAATTTTGACACATACTTATATATAAGCAGGAGTAAAATTAGGTTAGTACTAGGTTAGTACTTCGTGTATTGTACACGGGTTGAATATTTACATACCCTCTAATAGTAAAAACCAATTTTGACACATACCCTCTAATAGTAAAACATCTCATGATATTTACATAATAGTAACTAGGTTAGTACTTCGTGTATTGTATATGGGTTGAATAAATAAAATATTAAATAATTATTAATAAAAATAAATAAATTATAAAACGATATTTTGATATAAGATATAATTAACATTACGAATGAGTGATAAAAGGATGATATCATTTTTTAGACTTTTGTTTATTTATTTTTTTGTTTTTCTTAAAAAAAGTTGGTTTTTAAACAAATTGTTTCAAAACAAACCGTTTTTAAAAAAGTGTCATTTTTAATAATTTTTATTATAACTTTGAAATTTAATTAATTTTGTTTCATAATAATTTTATTTTTTAAAAGCCATAGGTTTTAAAATATATTGTGTTTTTTGAAATTTGATATTTTTCTGAAATATTTTTTTATTTTGTAAAAAAATCATTTCTTTACAAATTGTATTTGTAAAAAGATCATTTTTTTAATTTAATAAAAATATTTTTAATATGAAAAGAATTAAATAATATCATTTGTAGTTAATGTAATATTTATTAGGAGAGAGAAGCGAAAAAATAAAATTTAAGGGCTCTAGAATTGTGACAAGTGACCTACAAAACCTTATTTTATTAGTATAGATATATTATCAACTTAGTTGTGCATTATAGTTTGTACTTTATGTTTTATAGGTTATATCTTACTTTGTTTTTTCTTTGTTTTTTCACTTTTAACCCTATAGTTTTAATCCTTTACATTTAACTTTAATATATTTTTTTTACTTTCAACTTTAGTCTTATATAATTTTCATCTTTTATAAAATTTTTGTTTTACGTCTCGGTCTAAAATTTTTAAGTTAACATTCAGTCACATGTGTATGTGGTTTAACTTTTTTACATCTATTTTTTATGTTTCACGACCGCATTGTGTAATATGCTTCGTTCTAAGTTATACATATTAAGGTGCCACAACGCACATGCATGGTTTAAAGTTTTTACGTCTATTTTTCGTTCAGTTTTAATTCTTTTGTTTTACGAGCTTTTCTAGTGTTATTGAGATCTAGCGACGGTGTGATATTGATGCAATGTGGTACAGTTTTACGCCCCACTACAACACATGGGGTTAAATACTAATTTAATGCTAAATGCATTTGTTACATAGAAAAATCTACTTAAAGTAGGATATCTTAGCGTTACATCCTGATCACAACACAATATTTCATGGAAAAAGTTGCAAACAAACAAAAACAGAAGAGAAAGTCGTACCACCATTTTGACCCTCTTTTGTTTATTACAAAATTTTGTTGTTTTCCCTGAAATAATATTTTCTATAAACAAACAAACAATATTAAAAATTTATAAGTTGTTAATGAATTATATAAATAATAATGATATTTGAAATATTTATTTTCACATATTATAGTATTTCATTTTTAGAAAAGAAAACGAACCTTAGTTGATACAATCCCACGAAGTTTTGCTAATCACACAAATGACTATGTTTATCTAACAAAACATCTTAATGTTATTAATACATCATAATTATTCTTGTTCTCTCTATCTCTCTGTATACATATATATACATAGAAAAAAATAGACAGATTAGGATACTTTAATAATAAAAATAAGTGTCTATATAAGTATACAATCCAAAACATTCTAAAACTTGCCAATGTTAATTTTTATTTTTAACCCCGAAATAAAAAAGTTAAATCTTTTTATTTTAAATTATTTCCGTATGACAAATTTATTACTAGTGAAGTTGTCACTTTAGTATTAGGATATATCTATAACGCAAGTAAATATCACATAATCACAAAAATTTAACAATGCATCCTTAATGATCAGGTCTTTAAACTATTTATAAACTGCATTTTTGATAAATTTTAGAACTACGAAAGATATTTAACAACATACTTTTCTTTAATCATACTTTTTTATTTCAATAACAATCATATTAACTATAAAGACCAAGATATTAAAAGTGTTTTATTTCATATTTAAAGAAAACATTTAGCCAAAAGTACATATGTAGAATTTTAAAACCTTCATAAATAAATGTGACCACTATTGGCTACAAAACATTATACTTTGGTGGGGTCCATTTTTGTCTTTTTAAGGGTGGTCTAAAGTCAATAAACCACAGTCACAGAGCCTGAAATCATATTTTAAATGAATTTAATATTTCAACTTTTATTATAAAAGTAAAAAGTGGTATAATATTGTTTGTCATCAAGGGAAAATAATAATATACCTCTTCTATCCTTGTCTGGTTTAGTAGTTTGAGGTTGAGCTGGAATCTTACATTCACCCACACACAAGTCAATTGCTCATACAGCTTGTACCTTTTCTTTGGGACCCACACCGCTTTTCCAATTTTAATATTTTTCTAACGGCAAATTTATTACATTTTTATTTTAAATTACAGGAAATTATGAGATTGAACTCATTACTTCCTATTTAATAGGCAAAACATTTACCAAATAAGTTATCTTATATTAATTTTTTTAATTTTAACAATTAAATTTTCTTTAAAAATAATAAAAAAATTACAAATTATTATAATTTTCCTCTAGATTTTTTTAACGCGAAACACACGTTAAACTAATCCTCAGATTTTTTGCGAAACTAATCGTAGAGCATTTATATTATAATCCTAAAAATCATTTTTTATTTTTAAAATATAAAGAAAACTTTTGTCTCATTCTTTACAATTATAAGGATTGTATGTATGTGTCTAATAGTGAGTTTTTATATTTATCAACTGACTACTTATTTTTATAATTTTTTGTGAGTTTAAAATAGAGAAAGATCAGTTAAGTTAACTAAAATATTATTATTTAATTGAATGAAAATAAAGATAAAAATTAAGATGTGAGAGAGTTTTTAATATTTAAATAAAATTTAAGGATAAAAATTATTTTTAGTTAACTTATAAGAATAAAGATTAAAAAAAAGTTCTACTATATGGACACCCACTTGGATAAATCGACACCCACCTGGATAAATTGACACCCACCTATACGCCGCTTACGGGTCCATACGCAACGTATAGGTATCCGAAATTAACGACTGACATTCCATGTCGCATCAGTCGTTGTCGTTGTGCTTATACGCGTCGTATAGACCCATATGCCGCCTACAGCATTTTCAGACGACAAAACTGGACTAAGTCTAATCAATTATTCAGTAAAGCTACATGCGTAGTATGGTGCCATACACCACGTATAGCCCTGTGGCGTATAGGCTAGGTGTGTAGGTCCACCGGCACCTATACGCCACAGGGTTATACGTGGCATATGGCACCATATGACGCGTATAGCCTGCTTTATTAACTTTGGAGCGTTTGATTTCGAATTATTTGACACGACGAAAGATTCCTTTCAATAATATATAAACGCATTCACTCATTCTCAAAATTCGTTTGTTTTCTTCGTAACTAACGTTTGCTACTATCGGTTTCGGGAAATCTCAACTTACCGGTTGCACGAAATCTCAAATGTAATCGTTCGTGGTGGATAGTAATCATACGTTCAATCTTTTCAAAACACGTTATCGCAAGAAATTAATGTTATTTGGTACAATATTTTCTTCTTAACACATAATTTAGTCGGTAAGCACTTTATTCTTATTTCACTAAGTATTTACATACATCCATACATACATATATCTGCATTGAATGCTTAAGAATCGTTTCAACTGACTTGGGTTCCATCGATGCTAGTCGGTTACGCTTAACTTGAATAATTTTCAATATTTTTTTATCATAACCGACTAGTATCGTGGAACATGAGTGAGTTGAAAGGATTATTAGTACTCAAGACATTTATGGCCACATAAGTGTGTATATAAATGAAGTAAGAATTATAGTTTACCGGGTAAATTATTTTGAAGAAATAGTTGAACCACATAACCCTATTTTCTGTAAAAAAAACTACACGTGTCGTACAATACAATACGCGTCGTATAAATCTCTCACGTATAAACTGCTTTTATAGTACGTTTGATGTCTATACTCTTCGTATAGGTCGCTGCGTATAGGTGTCAGACGTACTATAAAAACAATTTGTACGTAGTGCTGCTATACGCCTAGTATAGGGTCATACGACACCTATACGAGGCGTACTTACCTATACGCGTCATATAGTTGTTAGACTGTAAGAGTTAACTTAGAGGCTAATGCAAACAAAGAGCTCTCACCATGTACAACTGAAGTCCAAGGAAAGTTACTTCGGAAGATTTGACAAAACACAAAAAAATTCACTAAGTGTCAAATCTTCAAAAGCCAAAAGACCATTTCTTCCGAAGCCAAAGATGAAGTCTTCCGAAGCTTCAAAGAAAAAATCTTCCGAAGCCAATAGACTGATTTCTTTCAATAACAGAGAAGGCATGTCTTCTCTAACATACTTTTGACAAAAGCTGAATCACCTTTCCGCTGCCATCTTCGAAGACTCACCAACTTATACAACTAGTTGATGATATCTCCATATTGTCAACTGTAGATTAAGGTCTTCGAGTCTATAAATTTCTACTTTTGTACTTTTATCCTTTTTGTAATATATTAGGATGTGGGCTATGGCATGCCATAGTCACTAGTCAAAAGGCAATCTGCCTTTTGACTCTATATTGATCTTGTTGTCTAGATTAGTGTTCTAGCTGGTCTTTAAAGTATGGCAGGCTGTAGGATGTAATATAAAGTATGTCATGTATCTAGTCCTCAGGACTAAGCCTTGTAACATTGGTAAACACTTGAGAGCAATATCAATCATTCTTGAAAACCATTACTTTTATTCTGCTTGTGTTCTTTATTTTTGTTCATTGCTTCATAAGTCGGTTTTCTATTTGATCTGTTAAGTGTTGTTCTTGTTTGTTCCTCTCCAAACCTTGTGAAACTATTGTATTGCTCCCCTGTACCGGTCCTGCAATTGATATTAGAGCATTTTAGGCTCATGATTGTAAGATCTCACCATCTTAAATCCATTCAGTTTCATAAAGCACTTACCAGCTCAAATGGCAGCTCTTACTAAGACTGACATGGAAACTAGTACCATGACCAAATCTCCACTAATCACTTCTGATGACTTTGATACTTGGTGCCAAAGAATGGAAGGCTTCATCAAGTCTTAAGAGAACAGGATGTGGAGATCTGTTGTCTTAGTACCTCATGTCCCAAGCAACACTTCAGCTACTGCTTGTGGTGGGATGATCACTTCTGTTGTCTTAGGAAGTGGCCGACTACTCATAAGAAGATTGGAAAAAATTGATGTAGATCAGAAGGCCATGATTGCTCTTCAAATTGCTCTTCCCAACTCTATATACATAGGCTTCAAGAAGTGCATAACTGCTAAGCAGTTCTGGGATGCACTGAAGCTTATGTATGAGGGATCTGATGAAGCTAAAGAAAACAAGAAGGACCTCTTGAAGCAGTAGTTTGAGAATTTCACCTTCAAATCAGGTGAAACTATGACTCAACAATGCTTTAGGTATGTTGAGATTGTAGATACTCTTATGGATGTTAGAGTTAAGCTTGAGAATAAGGATATTGTAAGGAAGTTCATGTTCTCTCTTCCAAGATAACGGACTCACTACTGTGTGGCCATTAAGAGAATTGAAAACCTCTCCACCCTTACTCTCACAGAGCTGTATGGTATCCTTAGTGGCTACTAGATGGATATGAACATGCAGAATTCATCCAGCAGCTTTTCCAGCAATCAACAGAGTTCAACCCTCCATGTGGTTGAAAGGGATTGTAGAGAACCATAGCATCATCTCATTTGCTACCCTGACAACTCGCAGAAGGGCCCTTTTATCACCTTCCCGGAGACACCAAGGAAGAGCTACATCCAAGGAAGCCCATTCCAAGAGACAAGCTCATCACAAGCCTTTGTGTCTGCTGATGAAAGTTATGACAACTTTCTCTTCACTCTTGAAGACTTGGATTGTATCCATCCAGATGACCTGGAGTATATGGAGATAGTCAAGCAGATGGCTCTACTCACTCACAGAGCCAAAAAGTTCTACAAAAGGACTAGGAGAAAGTTTCCCAGCAATGTATCTTGTGGGAAGTTTGCGTTGGATAAAAGAAAAGTCAAGTGTTACAGGTTTGACCAGATGGGTCACTTTACTAGGGAATGTAAGGAACCAAAGGCAAATGGTGGCCATACACAACCCATGCCAAACTACATTGAAGGAGCTCCAAAGACTGAGAAGCCCAAGCAGCAAGCTGCAGTTGCTGTGGAAAAAGGAGGCTTTGTACACCTGAGTGCATTGCTAAAGTAAATATGTATAGGTCTTATAACTTGGAAGTGAGATCTAACCTTGAGTATTTAAATATTCTAAAAGCTGATTTCAAAAGAACTGAAAATGACTATAAACTTAAAATAGAGGATTTAGAGAAAATAATTTCAACTCTTAAGCATGAGCACACAAATTACAGGACTCAAATCAAAGATCTCATATCCAAGTTAACTGAATGCCAGGCTGAGCTTATGATCAGCAAAGCCAGGGCAAAAAAGTGTGTTCTTAAAAAGGAAACCTTAAAGAACACCATATCCTCATCCTTGAATGCAAAGATTTGTTATCAAAATAGGCAGGGACTGGGATCTAGTGAGATAGCTCCTCCACACACATTACTATCTGTAAGATCTCCAAGGTGTGGAACTAGTGAAGATGAGCTGCCCCTCAAAGATCATATCCAAGAAGAGGATGAAGATGAAGAGAAGATAGTGAAGGATGAACCTGAAGTGAGTGAGGAGGATCATCCTAAGAAGGGTCATTAAGCTTCTGGAGAGAAGAAAGAACCAAGGATGACTAAGTCAGCTAGGAAGAATTCTATCAAGGCAGCTGAAATAAAGTCAAAGAAAGCCCAAAAGATCAAGACCACTTTCAACTCCAAGCAAAAATAAGTCTTTATTTCTACTGGATTTGAAGTGATGAATATTGACTACTTAACTATCGACTCTAGTACCAGGAGTCCTAGTTCAAGTTCAAACCATCCTTTTCAAGAAAAGAAGGTTGATCAAATGTGCACCACTGCTGCATAGCTTGAACCATCCAGTTCCAAGAGCAAGCTTCACCCTAAAAAGCCTACTGCATCATCTTTAAAGATGAAGAAGGAAGTGGAAATAGATCAAGATCAACCTTCTCCCCAGAAGAAGACCCTTAGAAGTATGCAAGTTGAATGCATCATGTGTGGTGGTGCTACTCACATTGCTAAGGATTGCATCAACAATCCCAAAAGTACCATCCACATGAACAAGAAGAAGACTTCTGACAGGAAGAAGAAGAAGAAAGCTTTGAAAGGAAAATCACTTTCCTTCAGAAGCTCCAAGGTGAACAAAATATAGGTGAAAATTTCCTTTAGAAGAAAATTTGGTCTTAAAAGAAAGGAATGCTTCCGAAGCACTGAAGTCTGCTGCAGTGGATGCAAAAGCTTCTGAAGGTTCAGTCTCCAAAACTTCCAAAGTTGTCAAAACTTCCAAAGTCTTAAAGGTCAACTCTAGTCTTTCAAAGATGGTGTGGAAGATGAAGGAAGGCCACGTGACTAAAGTTTCTTCATCAACAACAGCAAATGATCCTTAGAGATTGCATATAGGATTCCTAAGTGTTCCAACTCTTGTATCTTATTTCATGCTTTGTAACACTTGTAAGAACTTGAGAGCAATATACATCATTCTTGAAAACCATATTTGAGTGTTCTTGCTAAGTGTTCCAACTCTATACACCCTGTGAAACTGCTGCATTGACCACCCTTCACCGGTCCTATAATTGGTATCAGAGCATTTCAGGCTCTTGATTGTAAGATCTCACCATCTTAAATCCCTTTAGTTTCACAAAACACTTATCAACTCAAATGGAAGCTGTTGCTAAGGGTGATATGGAAACCGGTACTATGATAAAGTCTCCCTGATCACTCCCGGTGACTTTGATACTTGGTACCAATGTATAGAAGGGTTCATCAAGTCATAAGACAGCAGGATGTGGAGATCTGTTGTTGAAGGACCTCACATCCTAAGCACCTCTTCAGCCATTACTGGAGGATGATACTAAATAAAATGGCAAACTACTCTAAAAAAGACTGCAAGAAAATAGATGTAGATCAGAAAGCCATGACCTCTCTTCAAACTGCTCTTTCTAATTCTATATACAGATGCTTCTAGAAGTGCAAGACTGCTAAGCAGTTTTGGGATGCACTGAAGCTCATGTATGAGGGGTTTGAGGAAGCCAAGGAGAACGAGAAAGACATTATGAAGCAGCAGTTTGAAAACTTCACCTACAATACAGGTGAAACCATGACTCAACAATACTTCAGGTATGTTGAGATTGTGGATACTATAATGGATGTTGGACTCAAGCTTGAGAATAGAGACATAATGAGGAAGTTTATGTTCTCTCTTCCCAGACAATGGACTCACTACTATGTGGCAATCAAGAGAACTAAAAACCTCTCTACTCTTACTCTCATAAAGCTGTATGATATCCTTAGTGGCTACCAGATGGAGATAAACTTGCAAAATCCATCAAGAAGCTCTTCCAACAATCAGCAGAGCTCAACCCTTCATGTGATTAAAAGGGATAGCATAGAACCATAACATCATCTCATTTGCTTCCCTGAAAACTCATAAAAGGGTCCTTTCATCACCTTTCCTGAGACACCAAGGGAAAGCTACATCCAAGGAAGCCCATTCTAAGAGAAAAGCTCTACTTAATCCTTTATGTTTGCTAATGAAAGTTATGAAAACTTTCTCTTTAATATTGAAGGCTTGGACTGCATCCATCCAGATCATTTGGAGTACATAGAGATAGTTCAACAGATGGCTATTCTCACTCATAGAGCCAAGAAGTTCTACAAGAGGACAGGAAGAAAGTTTCCTAGTAATGTGGCAAGTGGAAAGTTTGGCCTGGAAAAAGCAAGGTAAAGCGTTACAACTGTAACCAAATGGGACACTTTGCTAGAGATTGCAAGGCACCAGGATAAATGGTGCCAAGCACAATCCAGACCAAACTACGCTGATGCAGCTCCAAGAACTGAAAAGCCAAGCCAACCAAAACAACATGTTGCTGTTGCTGTTGAAGAAGGAGGCTTTGAGTAGAGCTTTTAGGTAGAAGATGCTTCTCCAAACCAAGCACTGATGGCTTATCATGAAGAAGCCAAGGTATTAGAACATCTTTGTACTCTTGAACGCATTGCTAAAGTTAACATGTACAGGTCCTACAACTTGGAAGTGAGATCTGACCTGGAGTCCTTAAATATTTTAAAAGTTGACTTTAAAAGAGCTGAAAGTGACTATACACTTAGAATAGAAGATTTAAAGAAAACCATTTCAACTCTTAAGCATGTGCACACAAATTACAAGACTCAAATAAAGGATCTCATTACCAAGTTAACTAAATGCCAGGCTGAGCTTGTGATCCGCAAAGCTAAGGCAGAAAAATGTGTTATTGAAGAGGAAACATTCAAGAACATAATATCTTCATCCATGCATGCAAAGACTTTTTATCAGAACAGGCAAGGATTGGGTTCAAGTGAGATAGCTCCTCCACAGACGTTGTTATCTGTAAGACCTCCAAGGTGTGAAACTTGTCAAGATGAGCTTCCCTCCATAGATCCCATTCAAGAAGATGATGAAGATGAAGAGGAGATAGTGAAGGATGAACCTGAGGTGAGTGATAAGGGTTATCCTAAGAAAGGACACTATTCTCCTGGAGAGAAGAAAGAACCAAGGATGACAAAGTCTGCTAGGAAGAACTTGATCAGGGCAGCCAAAAGAAGGTCTGAGAAAGCCCAAGAGATCAAGGCCACCTTTAACTTCAAGCAAAAGCAAGTTTTCATTTCTGTTGGATTTTAAGTGGTAAAGACTGAATACTCAACTATGGATTCTAGTACCAGGAGTCCTAGTTCATGTCCAAATCATCCTGTCAAGAGAAGAAGGCTGATAAAATATGCACCACTACTGCACAGCCTCAACCATCCAGTTCCAAAAGCAAGCCTCATCCCAAGAAGCCTGCTGCATTATCTAAGAAGATGAAGAAGGAAGTGGAAAGTGATCAAGCTTAGCCTCCCACTCAAAAGAAGACTCCCAGAAGCATGCCAACAGAATGCATCATGTGTGGTAGTACTTCTCACTTCGCCAAGGATTGCATCTACAATCCCAAAAGTACTATCAACATGACCAAGAAGAAAACTTCTAAGAAGAAGAAGCTAGCTTCAGAAGGAAAATCTCTTCTTTTCGAAAGATCCAAAGTGAAGAAGAAAATAAGTGAAAACTTACCTTCGGAAGAAATTTTGGTCTTGGAAGAAAGGAATACTTCTGAAGTACTAAAGTCTGCTGTAGTGGATGAGAAAGCTTTCGAGGGTCCAGTCTCCAAAACTTTCGAAGTCACCAAAAATTCTGAAGTATTGAAGGCCAAGTCTTGTCTTCCAAAGATAGTGTGAAAGATGAAGGAAGGCCATGTGACTGAAAGTTCTTCATCAACAAGAGCAAATGATCCTTAGAACTTGCATATAGGATCAATTACTGACGTATTATCTTTTGTTCACTTTGACAAGCCTAAGACTAATGAGGCTTGGGTTTCTAAATCTAACTAACCATCTCTTTATGTGCAGTAATAGCTTAAGACCAAAGGGAATGTATGGATCATTGACAGTGACTGTTCCTGGCACATGACAAGCAATGGCTCTTTGCTTCAAAACTTTGAGAAAATTGATGGAGGGCTAGTTACTTTTGGAGGAGAATCAGGTGGTTACATCACTAGACGGGCAAGGTCACAAATGGTAAGCTCAGCATTGAAAAGGTAAACCTTATCAAGGAGCTTGGGTATAATCTTCTAAGTGTATCCTAATTTTGTTATCAGAGACATAACATGCTCTTTACTGAGCATGAGTGCATTGTTCTCAAGCCCGGGGTGGTCATTCCTCAAGAGTATCCTGCTCACAGTCCCCAGGAAAGGGAACATGTACAAGATGGATTTGCAGGAAACATCCCCTCCAGGAGAAGTTTCTTGCTTTCTATCTAAAGCCAATAGTGATGAGTCTTTCCTTTGGCATAAAAGAATGTTCCATGTAAACTTTAAAAACTTGAATAAATTAATTAAGAATGATTTAGTAATTGGAATGCCAAAGAAAGAGTTTACAAGTGATGACCATTGTGTTGCATGCCTCAAAGGGAAGTAACACAAGGTATCTCACAAGCCAAAGGAAATAAACTCCATCACTACTCCCCTACACTTATTACACATGGATCTTTTTGGCCCTACCAGTGTAATGAGTCTAGGAAGGACCTTTTAATGCTTGGTGATCATAGACACTTCATAAGATATACTTGGGTCTTCTTCCTTAGAACTAAGGATGAGACTCCTGAGATCTTGAAGAGCTTCATTCTAAATATTAAGAATCAATATGATCACAAGGTCAATATCATAAGGTGTGATCAAGGAACTGAATTCAAGAACCAAATCTTTGATGCATTTTATGATGAAAAGGTTATTACAAGACAATATAGTTCTCCCAGGACTCCTCAGCAAAACAATATTGCTAAGAGGAGAAACAAGACACTTATTGAAGCTGCAAGAACCATGTTATCTGACTCTAAACTACCTATCACGTTTTGGTTAGAGGCAGTCAACACTACCTGCTATGTGCAGAACAGAGTTTTAGTAGTCAAAACTCATGGTAAGACTCCTTATGAACTATGGCACAAAAGGAGACCTTTCATTGATTTTCTTAGATTATTTGGATGTCCTTGAACCATCTTGAATACCAAGGATCAAATAGCCAAATTTACTGAGAAATCAGATAATGGACACTTTATTGGATGCTCTTCCAAAGCTAAGACTTATAGAGTATACAATCTCAGAACTAGAGTAGTTGAGGAGTCAGCCAATATGACCTTCAGTGAGCACACACCCAGTGTGAAAGGTTCTGGTCCTAATTGGCTGTTTGATCTTGACTTAGTTACCAACTGTTTTAACAAATCTTGTGATGATGTTTTAGGATCTACAGGTACCTTATCAATAGGAGATTCTGATCCAAGATTTGAGATGAGAATACCAAGTGTTCAAACTACTTTAGCTTCGGTGGTAACTAGCCCTATAGTTGGAAATCCTGTCAGCACAACCATGAAAAATTCTTAAGCTGATACATCTGAGGTGCCTATAAATTCCAGCACAGAGGCATAAAACTCAAATGAAGGAATTTGCAATGTAGGAGGAGATAGAGATAGTGATAGTGATTAGGAGTTTCTTAATGTTGATCACCACTCCATAGAAGACAACATCAATGATGTAACACACTTATTGGATCAAGTTTCTCTTAATAAGTGTGTTGATGTGGTGGATAATACTCAAGCACCAGATCTGAATTTCACTAATTTAGATCTGTCCAACCAACATACTGTGTTTCCTTAACTAAGAATCCACAAGTCATGGCCCACTACAAACATCATTGAAGATGTTGAGATAGGGGTGAGAACAAGAGGACAAACCCATGACAAAAATGTTTGTCTTCACTCTTGTTTCTTGTCCCAGATTGAGCCTAAGAAGATTGATGAGGCTTTGAAGATGGAAGTTGAGTTGAAGCAATGCAGGAGAAGCTGCTTCAATTCAAGAGACAAAAGGTTTGGAATCTTGTCCTCTTCCTCAAAGGAAGACTACCATAGGTACCAAGTGGGTATTTAAGAACAAGAAGGATGATAGAGGACTTGTTATCAAGAACAAGGCAAGACTAGTTATTCAAGGGTACACACAAGAAGAAGGGATTGACTACATTGATGTTTTTGCTCCAGTAGCAAGACTTGAAGCTGTTAGGATATTCCTAGCTTTTGCTTCATCCAAGGATTTTAAGGTCTACCAACTTGATGTCAAGTGTGCCTTCTTATATGGGGTGATTGATGAGGAGGTGTATGTAAAACAACCATTTGGCTTTGCAGACCCAAATCATCCTGATTATGTCTGCAAGCTTGACAAAGCTCTCTATAGGCTACATCAAGCTCCAAGGAAGTGGTATGAGACAATATCACAGTATCTCTGTCATCATGGATACAAGAGAGGTACTATTGATAGAACACTCTTCATCAAAGGAACAGGAAATAACTTGATGTTGGTTCAAGTTTATGTAGATGACATTATTTTTAGGTCAATTAATCCAAAGCTCTGCAAAGACTTTGAGAAGCTGATGAAGAATAGATTATAGGAAAACTCAATTTCTTTCTAGGAATTCAAGTGAAGCAGGTTGACAATGGCATCTTCATAGACCAGTCAAAGTATGTACAAGACATACTTACCAGATTTCATATGACTGAGTGCAAGGTTGCTAAGACACCCATAGCCAGAAACCACTCTCTAGGACCGTATCTTGAGGGGGAGTGTGTTGATGAACATCTATACAAGGCTATGAATGGGTCTTTTATGGACCTCACTGCCAGCAGGCCTGATATCATGTTTGCTACATGTATTTATGCAAGATATCAAGCCAACACCAAGCTGTCACACCTGGTTGTTATCAAGAGAATTCTTAGATATCTTAAAGGTGCTCCCAAACTGGGCCTTTGGTATCCAAAGAATCCTGACTTCAATCTGTATGCCTATACAGATAGTGACTATGGTGGCTGCAATATGACTGTAAAGTCTACATCTAGGGGATGTCAATTTCTTAGTGGAAAGATAGTCTCATGGCAATGCAAGAAACATTCCTGTGTGTCTGCATCAACTACTGAAGCTGAATACATTGCTGCTGCAAGCTATTATGCTCAAGTGCTCTGAATTTAGAATCAGATGCTAGACTATGGATTCAACTTCAAGGAGACTCGCATCCATATAGACAATAATAGTGCTATCTCTATTACAGAGAATCCTATCCAGCACTCAAAGATAAAGCACATCAATATCAGGTATCATTTGATTAGAGATAATTTTGAAAAAGGAATGATAAAACTAGTCAAAGTGTTGGACTCAACAAGTGCATTAAAAGGATAATGCTTGCCATAATCAAACATAATGTCTTCTAACATCAAAAAAATCGTTAATTAATACATTAGTATCATTAACATTCATAACAGACACTAATCTTTGTTTAAATTTCTTTTTCAGGTTTGTAGATAAAAGGAATTTTTGCAAGTGTCCACAGCGGATGTACAACTTTCCACAGCGGATGAACTAGAGTCTGCAGCGGATGAAGAAAAGCTTCTAAGTGTCTACAGCGGATAACCAAAGCATACACAGCGGATGACTAGTCCACACCCACAGCGGATGTTCATCCACAACGGATGAACACTTCACAGCGGACAACTATCAAGTCAAGCACACATCAAGTGTTCACAACAAACATCATCCAAGACACAGCGGACATCTTATTAAACATTCATAGCGGACGACTGATCATGCACAACGGACAGTCATTCATCTACAGCGGACGACTTAGACTTAGGATTTTTATGTAATTTTCAATTACGTAAGGGTATTTTTGTAATTATAGATAGCTATATGTATAGGCTATAAGTAGCATAATACCCTAATCCTTTGTAAGCTTTTGCCCAATCAATACAAACAAGCATTTTGATATTCTTCTGAGCATTCAATCACTAGCAATCACACAATCATACACATACACACACACACACTGATATCATATCTATAATCATGGGTTTCCGTACCATGATTATTGATTGTTGAATACAATATAACAATCTGTTGTTATATTTGTTGAGAGATTTGAAAACATCCTTAGGCGAATCCATCTGTTTTATGTTCTTGTTCATAAGTTCATAATCAGCTTGTTTTGGATTTCATCAGGTGGTATCAGAGCCTTGGCTCAAATCAAACACTGATTTTTGATCCTCTCATTCAACAACATGATATCTGTGGTTCATTAGCTTCATAACATACATTTAGAGCTTGAAATCAGCACAAATCCTTCTTCTTCATCAAACATTCAACAAATGTTCAAAAACATGAGTTAATCATCTATTTTCGTTTATTTTGAAGAAGATTCTGTGTTTTTGTTGCTAACAAAGCTCTCAAAATCATTCATACACTATTTAAGTTAAATCAATTTTAAAATTTAACACAAATCCTACAAACAAATCCTAGTGACCTTAAGATAAATTCAATTTAGAACCGTGCTAAATCAATAAGCATATTTTAAACTTAACTGTTTAAGTTAAATCAATTTTAAAATTTAACACAAATGTCTAACGAAATTTCATGATCAAACAGTGGTCTCAAACCACCATGACTCAAGAACAAAGCAGATTTCAAACAATGGATAATTATGTTTAGAAATTGAATTATTTTCCAAGATCTGGACCTATAGACATCCATAACTGAGGGACCATACATATCATTGACTCTTGGGCCAGACTATAACATACAAAAGCCAGTAAGCTTAAAAAGTGTAGCTGGTGATGACCTCAAGAAGGTCAAAACAGACATGAAAGCATACAACATATTGGCAATGACCCTACCATTTGAAATTTTAACAAGAGTTGAAAGTTTCAAAATAGTTCATAAACTCTGGAAGGTACTTCACACCATGTGAAAAAAGTGAGGAGATAAAGGAAATCAAAAAGGAGAAATTGTGGACCCAATATGAAATCTTCCATCATGTTCAAGGAGAATCAATACCACAACAGCTTCACAGATTTGTTCAACTAGTCAATGAGATGATAGTCTATGGTCTCAAATATGAATCTATAAAGATCAATAAAAAGATGTTGCACACACTGCCAAAGAGCTAGACTCAGTCAGTCTCTCTGATGAAAGCAACATTGGATCTTGAAGCATTATCTCTAGATGCACTAGTGGCCAAAGTAGAGGCACTAGAACTAGATGAAAGATCCAAGAATAACAGTACAATCAGACACGTAGAATCATACAAGTTCAAGGAACTTTAACAAACAGATAGTGCATTCTTGACCTGCACTGATAAAGATGAAGATGAAGAATTTCTGGATTCAGGTGAAACTTCATTCTTCTCTGCTCCTAAATCATCCAACAACAAACAAAAGTCTAAGAAGACTGTTGTTCATGCTTCTCATGAAGCAACACCCCAAAGCAAACAACATCCTCACACTTCCAGCTCAAGTAAACAGCAACCAACAAAGACTCAAAACATTCATAATTTTAAGAAACCAATGGATGCATTAACAATCATATTGCAAAGTGAGGAGCAAAAGGTAGCTTTTGCAGCCTTTTCAACAAACTTTGAAGCCTACCTAGGAGCTAACCTCACACCATCACAGATCATACAACAAGACTTGGATGAATTTCCTCCTGATATGGTTGAAGAAATGGATATTCAATGGTCAATGGCAATGATTGCATACAGATCCAAGAAGTTCCTATAAAGGAACAAAGGGTTAAGCATGGATAAGAAAACCAAAATTGGTTTTGATAAGATAAAGGTGAGATGCTATAACTGCCAACTCTATGGACATTTCTCCAGAGAATGCCAACAACCAAGAGTTGACAGAAACAACAACCAAACACAAACATCAATCAACTACCACTCAAATAGACAAATCCCACCTCCTATCAGTATTCCTGCTGCACCAACCCTACCTCAAATCACACAGTATAGCCCAAATCAACACTCTAAATCATCTGCAATGATTATCAAACAAGATGGTGAGTGTGATTGGAGTATGTACGAGGCTAAGATTCAATCTCCTGATCATGCCCTCATGGCAAATATAGAAGATAATATTTCAGAAATCCCGAAAGAGGTAAGGGAAAACCTCTGTACACAAGCATGCATTGATGAAGTCAATAGATATAGAGAACATGCAGACAAACTTTCTAAGAAAGTAATTGAAACAAACATTTTAAATGAAAGTTTAAAATCAGAACAAAAACAATATGGGACTAAAATCCTTTCATTAAAAATGATTTGGACAAATCGATGTCAGAAAAATTAACACTTGCAGCTCAAGTAGAGCGACTCTCTGAATCATTGACTCAATCAAAAACATTACAGGCTGAAACTAAAGTGAAACTTCAGAAATGTCAGGTGAGCAACAAGAAGTTTGAAAAACTTCTTGCTCAGCAAAGGGCATTTAAAGACCCTTCAAGTTTAGGATATAATAAGGTCAACCCACCTTATAATGACAATTATATTCTACTACCTGATTCCATGACCAACAAATAGGGTGAGTCTCTTGACCCACATAACAGGACCGATGACTCAAAACAATCATCATCATCATCATCAAAATCATCATTAATATCAAAAACACCTTTGATAAAATTTTTTAAGAGTCAAGTACCTACACAAATAAAATCAACTGATTTTTATCAAGGAGAAAATAATGAGTTTGACAAACAAACAACTGATGAAGATGATGTTGATCTTTTGTATGATGAGTCAGATCAACCAATTACTAAAACTACAAAAGTTTCAAGTGTGGTTGATACACCAACTAAAACACAAAGCAGACACAAGGATTTGACATCTGCTCTGGTGGAAGAAAAACTAGATCTTCCACTGCCTCTCCTAGACAAACAAACAAAGGAAAAGGCAAAGCGCCCATTCATTCGAAACAAACAACAGTAACTTTTGATGTACCTTTAAAATCTAATTTAAAATCAAAAGTTATTAACAAACAATGCAATGCAAATTTACCTTACTGTGAGTGGTGTGATTAATACACTCACACCACAGAAAAATGCATATATGGTAAATATTGTAAGTACTGTAACATGAATAATCACGATACTGAATCTTGTCATTTTCACAATTATTTTTTAATTTGTGAAAGAAACAATTAGAGCACTGCTAACTGCTTTTTTAATAAGAAAAACAAGAAGCAAACCAAACAGACTCAAGTTGAGAAATCAATTGAGAAACAGTCAGTTGTTCCTAACAAGAACAAAGGAGGAGTACCACAACAAACTCCTCATCAAAAAATTGTTTTAAATATTGATAAAACTTTTTATGACAACTTTAAACAACCAAACAAGAGAATAAGTCTCAGAACAGACAACAATCAGACATTAGCACTCAAAGGAGAAGAGCTCAAAGTACTTCTCCTGACAGAGCTAAAAACATTCAAATGAAATCTAGTGTGCCTAGAATTCCTAAACCATCAGACAATGCCACATTAGAAGAAATATGCGTTATGGGAAAAGACTAAAAACCCAAGACCATCTTGGCTTGGGTTGTATCATCTAACTGATTTCTTTGCTTTTACAGGGACATCAAAGAAGGCCTGACAACATCTGGTATGTTGAAAATGGATGTTCCGGACACATGACTGGCAATTGGTCCCTCCTTCGGGATTTTAAAAGCAAACATGGAGGAAATGTAGCCTTTGGAGGAGATAAGACATGTGGAAAGATAACTGGTGAAGGAACAGTATCATATGGGTTGATCAGCTTTGAAAATGTCAACTACTGCTCCAACCTCCAGTTCAATCTTCTCAGCGTATCCCAAATCTGTGATAAAGGATATGCCACCTTATTTGACTCCAACAACTGGTACATCCTCAAGAAAGGTTTTCAAATACTTGAAGATTGTATCCATTTGAAAACACCCCATCATAACAACACATACATTATTGATATGAACACTGTTTCAGCATCAACCCTTGAAACATGTTTACTATCAAAAGCATCAGAAGATGTTTCCCAATTATGGCACATACGTTTGGGACACTCAAATTATAACATAATGAATCAACTTGTAAAAGGTGACTTAGTAATAGGTTTACCACAAAAAGAATTCTTCTATACAGACCACTGCACTGCATGTCTAAAAAGCAAACAACACAGAGTGTCTCATAAGTCTAAATTGGTAACCTCTAACAACACACCACTCAAATTGCTTCACATGGACCTTTTGACCCCAACAAACATCCTAAGCATAGGTAAGAGGCAATACTGTCTTGTTATAGTAGATGATTACTCAAGATTCACATGGGTTTTCTTTCTACTACACAAGTCAGAAACATCAGAAATCATCAAATCCTTTATTATTAAATTTGAGAATCAATTTGATCTTAAAGTTAAATCTTTAAGAAGTGATAATGGTACTGAATTTAAAAATGACTCTATTTCTTCTTTTTGTGCAGAGAAAGGAATTAGTCATCAATTCAGTGTAGCAAGGACTCCTCAGCAAAATGGAGTTGCTGAAAGAAGGAACAGAACATTAATAGAAGCTGCTACATCTATGCTAGCTGACTCTCTATTACCCATATCCTTTTGGGCTGAAGCAATCAACACAACTTGCTTCATTCAAAATAGAACATTAATAATCAAAGAACATTCCAAAACTCCATATGAATTAATGTTTAAAAGAAAACCTTTCATTAGATTTCTTAAAGATTTTGGATGTTCTGTTTTAATATTAAACACCAGAGAACAATTATCTAAGTTTGCTTCAAAAGCATATGATGGATTTTTTGTTGGGTACTCCGGAAGCTCAAACGGTTACCGAGTATACAATCCGAGACTGAACATAGTGGAAGAAACAACAGATTTTGTTTTTAATGAACATTCTTTCACTAGGAAAGTCATTGGATCAGACTGATTGTTTGATATTGACTCATTAACAAAATCATTTGATACATCTTACTTTGATGTTACAGGTACCAAGGATGACAATGAGTATCCAATGGTTCCACCAACAACTATTGATGTTCCATTAACTGCTGATCCTCCAAGGAGAACAAACATCACTACTTCTAGTACCACAGTTTCAACTCCTCCAGAACAAACAAACACATCAAAAGGAACATCATCCGACACACCATCTTCATCAAACCCTATGACCACCCAACCATAACTAAATAATCAAACAAAGTCACATCAACCAGCCATAGTTAAAGAAGATGATGATTATCATTAATTACCTGATACACATCATGAAGATGAAATCGTAGATTTCTTTCATGATTCACCACAAACATTCAATGAACCCTCACAACCATCAAACAACATCAAATACCCTTGCTCATCCATCAACACCCAATCAAACAATCACCAATCTTGATTCAACCATCCCTGTTAATCAGATTGCAACAACTAGAGTTCACAAAGATCATCCATTAGAAAACATCATAGGTGACCTCATTACCAGTTTGACACGAAGTCAATCTGACACAGTAAACGTTTGCTTATATTCCTGCTTCCTATCTCTAACAGTACCCAAAAACATCACAGAAGCACTTAAAGATAACAGTTGGATAGAAGCAATACAAGAGGAACCATATCAATTTAGAAAGCAAGAGGTATGGAAGTTGGTTGACCTACCTGAAGGTCAATATGCCATTGGCACAAGATGGCTATTCAAAAACAAAGCAGATGACAAAGGGATTGTTATCATAAACAAAGCAAGGCTAATTGCCCAAACTTATACTCAAGAGGAAGGCATTGATTATAATGATGTCTTTGCTCCCGTAGCTAGACTAGAAGCCATCCTAGTGTTCCTTGCATATGCCTCATCCATAAACTTCACTGTCTTCCAAATGGATGTCAAGTGTGCATTCCTCTATGGAAAGACAGATGAAGAGGTATATGTTTCTCAACCACCTGGGTTTGAAGACCCCGAATTCCCTCACAGAGTCTACAAGTTAGATAAAGCTCTGTACGGTCTTTATCAAGCACCTAGGAAGTGTTATGAAACTTTATCTAAGTTTCTCCTACAGAATGGGTACACCCAAGGGAAAATAGATCTGACATTATTCTTAAAGAGAAAAGAACAAGACTTGTTAGTCTATGTGGATGACATACTTTTTGGCTCCACCAACATCTAACTTTGTAGAGAGTTTGAAACTCTTATGCAATCAAAATTCTAAATAAGTTCAATGGGAGAACTTACCTTCTTCCTTGGTCTTCAAGTTCAACAATCAGCTGAAGGAATTTTTATCAATCAGAGCAAGTATGTGAATCAGATATTAAAAAAATACAACATATCTGATTGCACATCCAACAAAACACCATTTGCAACTGGATTGAAATTTGGCCCCGATCTAGAAGGAACATCAGTTGATGAATAGCTTTACATATCAATGATAGGCTCTCTAATGTATCTAAAAACAAGCACACCAGACATCATGTATGCGGTTTGCATGTGTGCCCGATACCAAGCAGATCCAAAAGAATCACATATAAATGCTGTAAAGAGAATCTTCAGATATTTAAAAGGAAAACCAGCACTTGGGCTATAGTATCCAAAAGATGGAGATTTCTCTTTATATGCATACATAGACAGTGATTATGGTGGATGCAACAGCAACAGAAAATCCACTACTAGAGGTTGCCTATTTCTTGGATCAAGATTGATCTCCTGGCAGTGCAAGAAACAAATAAATGTCTCTGTGTCAACAGCTGAAGTAGAATACATAGCTGCTTCTGCATGCTGTTCTCAAGTGCTTTGGATTCAAAACCAAATGCTTGATTATGGCTTTAATTTTGTTAAAACACCAATACACATTGATAATTCTACTGCCGTGTTTATCATTGACAATCCAATTCAACATTCAAAGACAGAACATATAGATATCAGATATCACTTTCTGAGAGATTGCTCAGAAAAGGGTCTGATAAAGTTGATCAAAGTCCATACAGACAATCAATTGGCTGACCTGTTTACCAAATCATTTGATTCAATAAGATTTGAATTTCTGGTTTAGTCACTTGGTATGATAAACTATGAACCCAAGTAATGTTTTCAAAACATTAGTTTCAAACAACCTTGATTTTATCAAAGTCCCAGTACAAACATTCATGTTTTCTAATTAACAAACAATTTGAATCACACATAACCATTCATGAGAAATGATAGTACACTAGATTATTTTTCACTTGAGTCATTTTCCACTAATAAAGACTGAAAATACTTTGTTTGATATGTGGATAGGCTCAACATGGGACACCTAACATCATATAGAACATTGAAGAACTAAATTCTCATGATTTTGTGGTCAGCAAGTGTAAGGCCCTGTTCCCGGAGAACTCACAATTGGACAATCATAGATTTATTATATTAAACAATACACATTTCATAAAATATTGCAGCGGAATTAAGTTAACAAAAAAAACCATTAATGCATATAATTAATGTTGCAAAATAATACATCATTGTAAGTTAGGGTTACAAAATAATCAATTAGTTGCATTACAATACAACAAAATCATAAAGCATAAACGGATGCCAGTCTTGCCCCGACGAGTAGCTACCCCCGCGTGCCATTCTCTGCAATAATTACCTGCCAACTGAAAATGCATAAAAGTTAGCATTGCTGAGTGAGTTCTAGTTTTAAAACATTTAAAATACCTTTATTTATATACGAAAATATCAATTTTTTCTTAAAATACTTCGTTTTCATAAAATTCATTACTTTCGTACACGAGCACACATCATACGTACATTCAGATAATATTCATTATCATCTTTCATAATTCATCTCTTCCATTCCGTATTTTCATTATTATCTTTCATTTTCTACCGGACCAATATGCAATACCCGACATTATGCATGAAGCTGGTGCTGGGCCTGAGATCTATAAATAGACCCCGAACATTGATCATGAATCTGACCCAGTCACCTGAGGCATGCAACAAAGGTCCCGTCAATCTCAAAGATTGACCCTGCGTGCATCCTCATGGGGTAGCTAACCCGCACACAGTTGAGCTGACAACCCGTGGCTGTGAACCTCCTTTCATTTTGCTTGCAAGACTTTCATTCATTCATTATGTTCCACTTTTCATTAATATTAATCTTTCACTTTCATTATGATAATACTTTACGTATACGAGCATAAACACATCACGTAAAGTCACATAATAATACATAATATAGAACATAAGAACAACCCAAAAACATGCATAAAATAAATAAATAAAAACACCAAGTCAAATCAGGGTCAAAGACTAAAATTCTGATTTCTCAAAATCTCAGAAAATTTTCTAAGTGTTCTAGGTGCATGAGCACTATTCAGGCGCATGAGTCCTGTTTGGGCACATTAACACTATGTGGGCGCATGAGCCAATACTTAGGCGTCTGAGAATCATTCCTGGGCGCATGGGGTACTATTCAGGTGCATGACCTACACTTAGGCGCCTGACTAAACTAGTTTGGCGCATGGGGTACTGTTTGGGCGCATGGGTTAGCATAGTATTTTCAGACAAATTCCTGGGCGCATGACCCTCACTTAAAGTTTTTCTAAGGCAAACATTTTCAGGCTCATGGACCCTGTTTGGGCGCATGTCCAACAGTTGTATACATTTTAGAATAATATTCAAACCCAATCAGCATATGAACCTGTTCTAAGCTTAGTCCTATCATTCTAAGCAATAATATCCCATAAACAACCATAAAGCATGAGAGCACAAGCATATATACATACGGTTACACATGTAACAGTAATAAATCATTTAGCATGCATTTTCAGCCCAAAATGTTAAAAAATAGAGAAAACCGGGGTCTAGAACTCACCAATTGCAACCAACAAGTAAAACTCCTCCAAACTTGTGTGCACAAGAGTTCAAACACCTAAAACAAGCCAAAACAAACAACCGAACACATAGAACACTTAAAAATCAATTTCAAGGTTAAAACCCAACAAAACCGAACAAATAATAACATAAAACACTCACCAATTGCGAAAATCAGCCTTTCTTCTTGCAAAAAACCGAGAGAGCACTTCAATTCTTCTTCTTCTTCTTCTTTTGTCGAAAAGCAGATTATGGGGTTTAGAAGTGGGCGGCCATACTCTCAAATACATACAAATATTTGAGTTTTGTACTCTTTACACTTTGGCCCCCTCTACTTTGGCTCCTTTTCCCTTTTTGCAAGATATTTTTTTATTTTCTTTTCTTATTGCTTTTCTTTTCTTTTATTTTGGCAAAATTTCGGGTGTTACAGCAACACATATCTTGGTTTATGGTGAGTATTGGTCTATCCAATATAGGTTTCTTGTAAAGTAACTACAATACACCAAGTGAACAGTTTATAAATTGCTCAATCATACAAGTGTCTCCTCTATTATGATTATCATAGACCTGGAGTGCACTAAGGCATTCTTTGTTGTGCTGAGCATAGACCTGAATGGCCTACATCATAATCCAAAAACATTCCCAATAAGGAACACATCGATTAAGGATGAATAATGAAAAGAATCCCAATGAGGACCACCTTCCAAAGTGAAGTGAAAAAGAATCCTAATATGGATCAAACAATATGGATCAAATTGAGCATTTACACTCCTAAGTATCTAGGTCTAAAGTATTAAAAGTTCTTTCTAGCATATCTTGAGGAGGGCTGATCTTAATATACAATTAGATGTGGGGTACATATAGATCATGTTAATACACCCAAAACATGATAATCACTCACTGTTAAATCAATCATTAATACCATGCATGAGTTTAAGTGGATCATAATATCTGCAATCAACATTGTATTAGTCTATGTCTACTCTCAAAATCATTCAAACAACTCAATGAGAATTTAAGACTAGTATAATCTCATGTTATGTGCCTATGATTCATGTCCAAACATGATAATCATTCATTTATTAGTTAGATAAAGTGCAATCTTTCTAACCTTTTATCATGCAAGCAATCAGATTGGAATTTTGTAAGGTAATATCAGAAGATTATAAGGCTGATGCAACCAAAGAAGCCAAAACAACCAAGGGTCTTCCTGCATGCATGCACTGGACGTACAAGTGCTTCAGAAGTTTTACACTCTACATCAGAAAATACTCTAAGTGTAAAATCTTCCGAAGCCAAAGTCCAAATCTTCTGAAGCCAAATATAAAGTCTTCGGAAGCTTCAGAGACAAAGTCTTCCGAAGCTTCAGAGACAAAGTCTTCCGAAGCCATTTTGCTGTGAAGACTGATTTCTTCCAAAGACAGAGAAGACATGCTTTCTTTGATCTACTTTACATAAAGCTGACACACTTTCAGCTGCAACTCTGAAGACTTACCAACTTGTATGAGTTGGTGAAAAGTCCATGCTTTTGTAAACAGTAGAATAAGGTCTTTGTCTGTAACTTCCTACTCTTGTACGTATAAACCTTTTTATATTAGAAAAGGATGTGAGCTATGGCATGTCATAGTTACTAGTCAAAAGGCAATCTGTCTTTTGACTCTACATTGATCTTGTTGTCTAGATTAGTGTTTCCATCTGTCTTTCTAAGTATTGACGGTTGTAGGATGTAGTATAAAGTGTCTCAGGTCCTTGTAATTCTGATATGCTTTGTAACACTTGTAATAGAACTTGAGAGCAATATACAACATCCTTGAAAACCATAGTTGTTTGTTCTTGTTCTTAGTTCTGTCTCACTGCTTACTTGTGTTCTTAGTATCATCATACTCAAACCCAGTTTTCCATTTGAACTGTTAAGTGTTCAAAATCTTTTCTCATTATGAGACTGATTGTATTGACCACCCTTCACACGGTCCTGCAACTTTGATAATTTCCATTCAAACACATTCAAATTTTTGTCATTTTATAAAAAGTTTTATAAACATGCAAAAATTTAGGGGGAGAAAATAAACATGAAAATATCAAAGGCAGCAAAATATATGTATAATCATACAATTTTAAAATTTGAAATTTTTTAAATTTTGAGTTTTAAATAAAACCAAGTCAAACATGCACCCAAACATAACAGTTTGACACATATACATATGCATAATATTGCACAATATTGCTTGTGAGTGACTCTTTAACATCCATATATTGATCATGTTAAAATTTTAAAAGTTTAAGAAACATTTAAATTTTAGAATTTTTCAAAATAATTTTCAAAGTTTGAATTTTTTTTTCCTTTTGTTCTCGGAAGAACTTATTTTTCTCAGAAGAAATATTTGTTCTCGGAAGAATTTTGATATTCTCGGAAGAATTTTGATGTTCTTAGAAGAATTAATTGTTCTCGGAAGAAATCATTTCAAAACAAACAAAATTTTGAAATTTTGTGAACTGTTGTCACAGCGGACATACAAACGTACATCCGCTGTAGCTACAGTAACCATCAAAACAGGCAAAATACACCAAGTGTATATAGCGGACAAACAAACATACATGTGTTCATAGTGCATGTTGTTGGTAAGGCATCCTCTATGAATACAGTGTTAGTGTACACAACGCATGACTAACTTTAGTCATCCGTTGTTGGATCAATACAAGTGTACATAACGTATGTACACAGGTAAACATATGTTGTACATTATCAACAAGTGTTCACAGCGCATGACAATAAGTCATCGGGTGTAAATATCTCTTGAACAAACAAAAGTGTACACAACGCATGAAAAAATACTCATCCCTTGTGTATAACAAATCAAACAATCAAATCTACACAGCGCATGAACAAATGTTCATCTGCTTTATGAACAGTGAACAACACACAACGTTTGACTTTTTAGTCATCTGTTGTAAATTTTTAATCAAACAAGTGTGCACAGTGCATGAACAAATGTTCATCCACTGTGGACATAAGTCAAACAGTCAAAGGGTCTACAGTGTACAGTTTAAATTTGTACAACGGATGCATTGTACATACAGCGCATGTGTAATTCACAGCGCATGACTTAAAATTAAAATTTAAGTTAAACTGTTCACACAGCATACAGATACACTTTACACACAATGAACGTTCATTTTGTCCGTTGTATATATACATCAACACTTGTCAATTTTTCATTCATCACGAGTGTGAGAGAGAAAAATCAAATTTCTAAAACGTTACCAACAGTGCGATAAACCCTTAAACCCCTGATCATCCAAAACCTAAAATCTATTTGATTTCACTTCTGATTCACAACCAAATAGGTATAATAACATTATTCTAATCATCAAACACTCATTAAAACATCTTGTTCAATGATTTTGATTCGAACATTGCTAGACCTAGGTCAAACATTGAACCAAAATCAAAACATGAATCTTTTGATGTTTTAAACCAAATCAAACCTTGAATATGTATTAGATGTCCTTAGTCAAATGTATTAGTGTGACATCCGGTAATTTTCCGTTACCAAACTCCGTTTGTTCCGTTAAGTCTTGCATACACGTGTCGGGAGCACACACTAGTTGTCGTTGAACGTTGGTGACTTAACAATAATCAGTAATGTTGAATTGATGATAAATTAGGTTAACAATGTGATTATTAAGTTATGCTTATGTGATTTGAATGTTAATTGTAATGTTATCGCGTAACGTGAAAATGTGCATATTTATTCGTGTGTTTTGTGATAAATGGGAATTATGCATGATTGTTATTTGTGATTAATAATAATTGTGTTTAGTAGTTAAAAACTATTTAAAAACTATTCAAAAAGCTTAATTTTTATAAAATACAAATTATGAGGGTTAAAAGGGTAATTATCATTAATAAAATTAAATCAAAAACCAAAATCCCAAACCCTAACCTCCCCATAATCGGCCGCGACCTTCCTCTCCCTCTCCCTTGCGATTTCGGCCAAGATCATCCAATTAAACATCGATTTGATTGAGTTCAAGCATTACAACAAGTTAGCAAGCATCAAATACAAGCCATTACACGATTAAAGGTTAGTTTTTGGTGTTCCTTTCATGTATTTGACTATGGCCGAATGGTAGGTCCGATTTTGGTGATTTGGAGGTCGATTACATGTTGTTTGTTGATGTTAATGTGTTTGTTAGATAGATTACATGTTAATTAACGTCAAGTATGCGATAAAGGTTGGATTTTTACAAGTTTTATGGGATTTACATTAAGGCCGAAACCCTAGTTCGAATATTGCAATTGAAAGTCGATTTTTTGGTTGTTTGTTGATGTTATTATGTTAGTTAGGTTAGATTGATGTTAGTTAACGTCGATTATACAAGAAAGCCATGATTTGGATGCATTGTTCATAGGTTACTAATAATAGTAACTTTATTTTGCATGAATTGATGATTGGATGATGTGTGAATGTTATGGATGTGTTTGTGATGATGATTAGATGCTAGATGGTTGATATGAAGGTTAGGAATTCAAGAATGCATGTTGTAGTTTGTACCTTGCTAAAGATAGTAACTTTTGGGTATGGACGTTAATGAATCATGATGATTAGGTGTTGTTGGTCATGTTTAGATGTTGTCATGGACTTGAAATGGTATGTAATTGATGAATTCATGAATGTTGTGTGAGTTTGATGAATTTGGGATGAACTTTCCCAAAAGGGAAACTTTAATTGTGCAAATCCTTGAATTGGATGATTTGAGCATGTTTGGGTTATTAGGATCATGCTAGTGTGTTCATGGATGGGTTCTAAGGTGACTAAATGTGTTGTTTATGTTGTATGAATGTTGATTTGGGTTGTTATCTGTTTTGGCCTGTTGTGATTTGCATGATTTGTATGATATCTAGTTATATGATGATCTAGGTAGTACATGTGGTGGTGATGTGCTGTATGTAATCAAGTGGTATGTTGATCATGTATGATATGCTGTTGTGTTAGTTTAATGAATTATCACCTATAATGTCATCAACGGGTCCAACGGGTCAACTGGGTCAAATGTGTCTTGTATTCTTAAACCTTGAGTTCTTTGGTTTGTAGAGCACTTAGGGTTTCGTGTTGTTTTTGTGCACACGTACTTATGTACTCTTGTATTCTAGGTGACCTTTGAAGGTTGTCTTTCCTTCTTTCTTTCAAGTTAAACTCTAAGTTAAATTCTTGCGCGCATCAGGTGAGTTCTTGCCCCACTCTTTTTACATAAATCTCTTTTGGGGGAGATGGCATACTGTTTACAAACGCTTTATTTATGAGTGTGTATAATATTGATATAGTGTTGTTTACCATGGAAAAGTCCTCACACTTTCGGATTGTTAATATTGAGTAGCGGGGAAATTTTGGGTAGTACTACTGGGTCTGACGAGCCCCACCTGTGCGACTCGAGGTCAAACGGGTGCAATTTTGTCCTATCACATATTCGTCACGACCTGGTAAGTCGTGACGGGAGGCAACAAACGTATCACAGTCAGCTTCAATCGCGAGATCACTATGATTAATATTTTTATGTTAATAGACTAGCTATCTATTGCAATACACTACTTATGCTCTGAAAACTATTGATTGGTTTGTATTTTAACGCAAACTCTTGAACTCACCAACCATGTGTTGACTTGTTTAGTATGCTATTCTCAGGTTAAGGTTGCCAGATTGCCTATGAGCACGCACGTCAGCATTGTTGAATTGTCTACATTTGCATTGTTTACAAATTGGGATTATTTTCATTTTATACATTTGTGTTTGGGGCGCGTATGTTTTGCGCATTCTCTTTACATATTACTTGTTTTGGGTTTTTCTGTTTTAAAAACGCTTCCGCAGTATTTTAAACGCTTCCGCAGTATTTTAAACGTTAACTCTGGTTTTGTTTATTTATCATATGGAGTCGTTCTTGGTAACTAATGACTGAGATCCTGGTATGTCACGCGCCTCGCGGTAAAACCCCGCTCGCGGATTTTGAGGGTGTGACAGATTGGTATCAGAGCCATTGGTTATAGGGAACTAGGTTGCATACACACACTAGACTATAACCGCACAGTTGTTAGTTACTTATCGCTTACTATCCTTACTGTATACTCATTGGCATACGCAACACGTACTTCGCAGCATGGCATCGACGTCCAGGAATTTAGGCAAGAGACCTGCACGATCTGAGTCACCTCCTACATCTCCCGTACCTGATAGGGGATTTAACTGGCCTCGACATCCTTATCCTCCTAGCGAGATAGACTGGGATCAGCCTTTCATACCTCCTGAGCTCGATCCTCCGCGTAACTGGGATTTCTACCCCACTTACATTAACCGTATGGCTTATAGAGAACGCGTACCACCTGTAGCACCTACACGACCTAGGACTAGGTCATCAACCGCCTCTACTTTGCCTACACTTCCTACCTTGAGCATCCCTCTGGAGCAGGCATTTGCAGCCCTAGTAGCCACACTGGACACAGAGCGACAGCGGATTAGAGGACTCACTGATGAGAACTCTGCATTACGATCTGAGATGCGTCAGCTGCGTTTCCAGGTAGATACGCTTCAGGAGCGACTTTCGATGGCCATTGGTGGACATCATACTCTGGCAGGCAACGTGGTAGCACTTAGTGAGCGCATGGACGCACAAGATCACCATAATATGGAGATCGATAATAGGTTTGCTGAGTTAGAGGCACAGCTAACAGCACTTCAGGTTGCTGAAGCCCCTGCACCTTTAATGGACCCTGATGAGGAAGAATACTGCCCCCGAAATGAAGTGCAGAAACTGGCGATTGAGTTCTGGCAACTCAAAATGCAAGGCTCAGAAATTGAAGCCTACACAACTCGTACTCATGAGTTAGCCACTTTATGTCCAGGGATGGTGAATGAAATGCACAAGAGGGTAGAGCATTATATACGGGGATTGGTGCCTGAAATTCAAAGTATGGTAACTGCTTCTAACCCCACTACCATACAACAAGCTATCCGAACAGCCCACAGGCTGACTGACCAGGCAGTTGAGCAAGGTCGGTTACCTAAACGGGGTGCAGTGGCAAGCGTGCCCGACCAGAAACGCAAGTGGGATGATTCAAGCAACAAGGGATCGTCATCCAGTAGCCAATCTCAACCTCAACAACAGCAGCAAAGTCAGCAACAGCAACGGAAGTTTGATAACAACCGAAGCTTCAACCAGGCGCACTCAAATCAAGGACCCGGCGGGTATGGTGGAAGACTGCCGAAGTGCAACCGGTGTAACTACCACCATGTGGGTCGGTGTGATAACTTCAAGTGTCAACGTTGTGGGAAGATTGGTCATGCAGCCAAAGACTGTCGGGGTGAACTGATGAGAAAGCCACAACAATCACAAGAAACTCCGAAAGGTTGTTTTGAATGCGGGAAAGAAGGCCATTACAAACGCAACTGTCCCCAGCTTAAGAGGAATGGTAATGGTAACAACAACAATGGGAACAACAACAATAATAACAATGGCAACAACAATAACAACAACAATGGTAATGGCAACAACAATGGAGGCAATAATAACAATGGAGCCAAAGGAAGAGCCTTCGTCATTGGCTCAGGTGAGGCTCTAAACGACCCTACAACAGTAACTGGTAAATTTTCGGTTAATGGTTGTTTTGCTACTGTATTATTCGATACCGGAGCCGATAGAAGTTTCGTGTCCACTAGGTTCTGTAGTCTTTTAAGTGATATGCCCTCAGCCTTAGAATCTAAATACACCGTGGAGTTAGCTAACGGCACACAGATTCACGTAACGCATATTCTTAGAGACTGCAAGATAGAGCTTGCTGGTCATACGTTCACCATAGATCTCATGCCTGTTACGTTAGGAAGCTTTGATGTGGTAGTAGGCATGGATTGGCTTTCCGATAAACAAGCGGAAGTCATATGCCACGAGAAAATCATAAGGATTCCCATTGGTGAAGAAGTCCTTACGGTCAGAGGTGATAGGAGTGGTGCGGTGATAGGCATCATCTCATTCATGAAGGCGCAGAAGTTGTTACGAAAGGGTCGACTAGCCATATTGGCACTAGTCACGGATAAACAGACTGAGGAAAAGAAGATAGAGGATATTCCCGTAGTTCGTGAGTTTTCTGAGGTGTTTCCGGAAGATCTGCCTGGATTACCGCCTCATCGTCAAGTTGAATTCCAGATTGAGCTGACTCCAGGAGCCGCTCCAATTGCGAGAGCACCTTACCGGTTAGCTCCGAACGAACTGCAGGAATTATCCGCTCAACTACAAGAGTTGTTGGATAAAGGGTTCATCCGACCGAGTTCGTCACCCTGGGGAGCGCCAGTTCTATTTGTGAAGAAGAAGGATGGTACATTTAGAATGTGTATCGACTATAGGGAACTGAACAAGGTTACTATCAAGAATAGATATCCCTTACCTCGTATCGATGATTTGTTTGATCAACTGCAAGGATCAAGCTATTACTCCAAGATTGATCTGAGGTCTGGGTATCATCAGCTAAGAGTTCGAGAAGAGGACATCTCGAAGACTGCTTTCCGTACACGATATGGTCACTATGAATTTTTGGTCATGCCATTTGGGTTGACGAATGCACCAGCAGTATTCATGGACCTCATGAATCGCGTGTGCAAACCCTATCTTGATCAGTTTGTTATCGTCTTTATTGATGACATACTGATATACTCAAAGACCGAGGAAGAACATGAGAAGCACTTACGTTTAATCTTGGAATTACTTAGAAAGGAACAACTGTATGCAAAGTTTTCTAAGTGTGATTTCTGGATACGTGAGGTACAATTCTTGGGTCATATTGTCAACGAGAAGGGAATACATGTTGATCCTGCTAAGATTGAAGCGATAAAGAATTGGTCTGTTCCTAAGACACCGAGTGAGATACGACAATTCCTTGGATTAGCGGGATATTATCGACGATTCATTGAAGGATTCTCTAAGATTGCACAACCTCTCACAGCCTTGACTCACAAGGGAACGACGTACAAATGGGGTGAGAGTCAGGAATCTGCTTTTCAGTTGCTGAAACATAAATTGTGTAGCGCACCAATATTAGCGTTACCGGATGGTAGCGATGACTTCGTAGTCTACTGCGACGCTTCTATTCAAGGACTTGGATGCGTCCTGATGCAGCGGGATAAAGTGATAGCATACGCTTCTAGACAGTTGAAGATTCATGAGAAGAACTATACCACCCATGATTTGGAACTGGGTGCGGTAGTGTTTGCCTTGAAGATCTGGAGACATTACTTGTACGGTACCAAATGCACCATTTACACCGATCACAAGAGTCTTCAGCATATCTTTGAGCAAAAGGAGTTGAATATGAGGCAAAGACGCTGGGTGGAATTGTTAAACGACTATGATTGTGCTATTAAATACCACCCGGGGAAGGCAAATGTAGTTGCTGATGCGCTGAGTAGAAAAGAGACTGCTAAGCCTCGACGAGTGCGAGCTCTGCAACTAACGATTAGTACGCAATTACCCGAACAAATCCGTGATGCTCAAACTGAAGCTCTGAAAGTAGAAAATATGAGTTTAGAAGGGTTACAAGGAATGGAAAAGCAATTAGAAGTAAAGCCGGATGGGATTCGTTATTTCATGGATAGACTATGGGTACCTCTCCACGGAGACCTGAGAGACTTGGTGATGAGTGAGGCTCACAAGTCCAAGTATTCTATACATCCTGGATCTGACAAGATGTACCACGATTTGAAGGCGCACTATTGGTGGCCTAACATGAAAGCAGATGTAGCTACTTATGTGAGCAAGTGTCTGACCTGCTCGAAGGTTAAAGTGGAGTATCAGAAACCGTCTGGATTATTACAACAACCCGAGATCCCTATGTGGAAGTGGGATCAAATATCCATGGATTTTATTACTAAGTTACCTCGCACTTCTACGGGTTGTGATACAATATGGGTTATCGTGGACCGATTGACAAAATCTGCTCATTTCCTAGCAATAAAGGAAACTGATAAGATGGAGAAATTAACTCGACTCTATTTGAAGGAGATCGTTTCGAGGCATGGAGTACCGATCTCAATTATTTCTGATCGCGATTCTCGTTTCACATCACACTTCTGGCAGTCATTGCAGAAAGCTTTAGGTACACGATTGGATATGAGTACTGCTTATCATCCACAGACTGATGGTCAAAGCGAGCGTACTATACAGACATTGGAGGACATGTTACGTGCTTGTGTGATTGATTTCGGGAATAACTGGGAAGTTCATCTACCATTGGTGGAATTTTCTTACAACAACAGTTATCACACTAGTATAAAGGCAGCACCTTTTGAAGCTTTGTATGGGAGAAAGTGTAGATCACCAGTTTGCTGGGCTGAAATTGGTGATAGTCAATTAACGGGTCCCGAGTTAGTACACGAGACAACTGAGAAGATTGTTCAGATAAGAAACCGCATGGCCGCAGCACGAGACAGACAGAAAAGCTATGCTGACAAACGACGAAAACCTTTGGAATTTCAGATAGGTGACAAAGTTTTGTTAAAAGTCTCACCATGGAAAGGCGTAGTTCGGTTTGGTAAGCGAGGAAAGCTAAATCCGAGATACGTTGGACCATTTGAGATAGTGGAAAGAATTGGTCCAGTGGCTTATCGACTAGCCTTACCTGATTCATTGAGTGGAATCCATGATGTATTCCATGTTTCAAACCTAAAGAAATGTTTAACGGATGAAACGATGGTCGTACCACTGGAAGAAGTTCAAGTAGATGAACAATTACGTTTCATTGAGGAACCTGTCGAAGTGATGGATCGTGAGGTGAAAACGCTTAAGCAAAGCAAGATACCCATCGTCAAAGTTCGTTGGAACTCGAGACGTGGACCAGAATTCACGTGGGAACGTGAAGACCAAATGAAGCTTAAGTATCCTCAGCTATTCGAAGAGACGATGCCAGCCGGCGAAGGTATTGATTAAATTTCGGGACGAAATTTCTTTCAACATGGGGATGATGTGACAACTCATCCAAAACTCACACGATTTCGATTTCCTTGTGCCAATGCAGTAGACCAGTGATGGAACACTCACCATGTAACGCAATTTTCGGGACGAAAATTCTTTCAACATGGGGATAATGTGACATCCGGTAATTTTCCGTTACCAAACTCCGTTTGTTCCGTTAAGTCTTGCATACACGTGTCGGGAGCACACACTAGTTGTCGTTGAACGTTGGTGACTTAACAATAATCAGTAATGTTGAATTGATGATAAATTAGGTTAACAATGTGATTATTAAGTTATGCTTATGTGATTTGAATGTTAATTGTAATGTTATCGCGTAACGTGAAAATGTGCATATTTATTCGTGTGTTTTGTGATAAATGGGAATTATGCATGATTGTTATTTGTGATTAATAATAATTGTGTTTAGTAGTTAAAAACTATTTAAAAACTATTCAAAAAGCTTAATTTTTATAAAATACAAATTATGAGGGTTAAAAGGGTAATTATCATTAATAAAATTAAATCAAAAACCAAAATCCCAAACCCTAACCTCCCCATAATCGGCCGCGACCTTCCTCTCCCTCTCCCTTGCGATTTCGGCCAAGATCATCCAATTAAACATCGATTTGATTGAGTTCAAGCATTACAACAAGTTAGCAAGCATCAAATACAAGCCATTACACGATTAAAGGTTAGTTTTTGGTGTTCCTTTCATGTATTTGACTATGGCCGAATGGTAGGTCCGATTTTGGTGATTTGGAGGTCGATTACATGTTGTTTGTTGATGTTAATGTGTTTGTTAGATAGATTACATGTTAATTAACGTCAAGTATGCGATAAAGGTTGGATTTTTACAAGTTTTATGGGATTTACATTAAGGCCGAAACCCTAGTTCGAATATTGCAATTGAAAGTCGATTTTTTGGTTGTTTGTTGATGTTATTATGTTAGTTAGGTTAGATTGATGTTAGTTAACGTCGATTATACAAGAAAGCCATGATTTGGATGCATTGTTCATAGGTTACTAATAATAGTAACTTTATTTTGCATGAATTGATGATTGGATGATGTGTGAATGTTATGGATGTGTTTGTGATGATGATTAGATGCTAGATGGTTGATATGAAGGTTAGGAATTCAAGAATGCATGTTGTAGTTTGTACCTTGCTAAAGATAGTAACTTTTGGGTATGGACGTTAATGAATCATGATGATTAGGTGTTGTTGGTCATGTTTAGATGTTGTCATGGACTTGAAATGGTATGTAATTGATGAATTCATGAATGTTGTGTGAGTTTGATGAATTTGGGATGAACTTTCCCAAAAGGGAAACTTTAATTGTGCAAATCCTTGAATTGGATGATTTGAGCATGTTTGGGTTATTAGGATCATGCTAGTGTGTTCATGGATGGGTTCTAAGGTGACTAAATGTGTTGTTTATGTTGTATGAATGTTGATTTGGGTTGTTATCTGTTTTGGCCTGTTGTGATTTGCATGATTTGTATGATATCTAGTTATATGATGATCTAGGTAGTACATGTGGTGGTGATGTGCTGTATGTAATCAAGTGGTATGTTGATCATGTATGATATGCTGTTGTGTTAGTTTAATGAATTATCACCTATAATGTCATCAACGGGTCCAACGGGTCAACTGGGTCAAATGTGTCTTGTATTCTTAAACCTTGAGTTCTTTGGTTTGTAGAGCACTTAGGGTTTCGTGTTGTTTTTGTGCACACGTACTTATGTACTCTTGTATTCTAGGTGACCTTTGAAGGTTGTCTTTCCTTCTTTCTTTCAAGTTAAACTCTAAGTTAAATTCTTGCGCGCATCAGGTGAGTTCTTGCCCCACTCTTTTACATAAATCTCTTTTGGGGGAGATGGCATACTGTTTACAAACGCTTTATTTATGAGTGTGTATAATATTGATATAGTGTTGTTTACCATGGAAAAGTCCTCACACTTTCGGATTGTTAATATTGAGTAGCGGGGAAATTTTGGGTAGTACTACTGGGTCTGACGAGCCCCACCTGTGCGACTCGAGGTCAAACGGGTGCAATTTTGTCCTATCACATATTCGTCACGACCTGGTAAGTCGTGACGGGAGGCAACAAACGTATCACAGTCAGCTTCAATCGCGAGATCACTATGATTAATATTTTTATGTTAATAGACTAGCTATCTATTGCAATACACTACTTATGCTCTGAAAACTATTGATTGGTTTGTATTTTAACGCAAACTCTTGAACTCACCAACCATGTGTTGACTTGTTTAGTATGCTATTCTCAGGTTAAGGTTGCCAGATTGCCTAGGAGCACGCACGTCAGCATTGTTGAATTGTCTACATTTGCATTGTTTACAAATTGGGATTATTTTCATTTTATACATTTGTGTTTGGGGCGCGTATGTTTTGCGCATTCTCTTTACATATTACTTGTTTTGGGTTTTTCTGTTTTAAAAACGCTTCCGCAGTATTTTAAACGCTTCCGCAGTATTTTAAACGTTAACTCTGGTTTTGTTTATTTATCATATAGAGTCGTTCTTGGTAACTAATGACTGAGATCCTGGTATGTCACGCGCCTCGCGGTAAAACCCCGCTCGCGGATTTTGAGGGTGTGACAATTAGGACTGTTTTTGTGAAGAAATTTTATTAAGTGTTCATCAGGTTCATGAACAGTCATGATGTTCATGCCAAAATCATACAAAAACTAAAGTTTGATCTTTGAAAATGTTTAAAATGACTTGAAACATGTGATAACTTGGTAAACATGTTCAAAAGTTAGTAACAAACATGTAAAATTAGTTAATTTGGCATAGCATTGAACACACCAACATTAAATGCATATTCGTTCAATGTGTATTAAATGGTCTGTTTTGTCTTTAAAAGTCAAACTGAAATTCATGAACAAGTTGTTATGAGACATAATCATTGTATGATTTGAATGAAACAACAAAATGTTGTGAGTTAAACATAATCCAAACAATTTGGATCAAAACAAATTGAATCAAACAAGATTTTTATGACCAAAATTAACCAAGCAGTTGACTTTGGATAAGTCAATCTGTCTTAGTTGTTAATACCAATCAAACATACACTTTAAACAAGTCACAAATGTTAAGCATACATATGAGGTCATTTCATAACAAACACATCAACACAGTGAACACTTGATCAACATTTCATCATATTCATCATCACACATAATTATCACACAAGATACTAACATACTAGTTTTTATTGCAGATATGGCAAACCTAGTGTTTGTCAGAGATCATAATCTCTGTGCTTACCTCAACCCTGATTCACCCAAGACTGAGAACTACAGAGATATCATACAAGCTATCAGACAGACTAGACTTTTTTATGCTATGACAGCAAGACCAGAGATCTATAAGGATCATATAGTCCAATTCTAGACTCATGCTCATTTGGAGAAAATGAATGATCAACAAATTGTTGTATCCACAGTGCCATCTTTTAGCCTATTCATTTTAATGAGCATGTATTCACAAGAATAAAGTCAGGTTTATACCAAGGATCTGAAGTGCCAGTACCTCCTCACATGATTTATCATTACCTCCCTGTACTAGATATCTTCATGAGGATTCCAGGACAACGTGAACCTCATATGATGTTCTAAAATGTCATTCACCAACAACTAATCATCCAACCTGCTCCTATCATACAAGAAGAAGAACAAGCTACTCCTATTAGTCATACATGAGCAAGAGCAAGTTAAGGAAGATGTTCAAGAACAAGAACATATGCATTTTGAACATTAGTTCCATTCTCCACCACGAAGCCCAAACTTATCTGATCAGCAAACATTATCTTCTCTTTTGAGAGACATTGATGCATCTTTAGTAGAACACACAAGTCAATAAGAAGAAGTTGGTACTTCATCAGCTCAAGAACATGATTAAGAAGTACAAAGCACTACTGAACCTGTTGAAGGTGAAGAACAGGGCAGTGAGATTCCTATAGAAGAAGATATTGAGTACTCAAAAGTGTTTTTATTCACTGACTACAACACGCTAATTGAGAAGTCAAACAACAGAGTTAATAGGTTAAAAGAGAAGCTCAAGAGCAAAAATGAAGAGATATATAAGCTCATAGCTTATCAAACAGCTCAGAAGTTGACTGTTCAGTATTTGGAACAACAACTTGAACAATCAATGGCAGAGGTCAAAATGAAAGACCAAGACCTCAGTAGTGCAAGACTTGATATTGCCTACTTGACTGAGCAAACAGATTCAAAAGATGTTGAGATTTAAGGGCTTAAAAGAATGATTTATGCTCAATCTGAAGAGATTAAAATGATGAATAGAGAATCGGAACACAAAGACACTCAACTGAATGAGGAAGAACATTCAGAAGGTCAAGAACAAGACCTGAGTGATGACTTTGAAGAACAAATCATGTCTCAAGCTGAAGAAATTAGCACAAGGGAAACAGAACAAGCAATCATTATCCCTGAAGAGACTTTACTCAATGGATCAATTGTTTAGAGAAGCAAATCCATTTGAGAACATCCATTATTCACCCATTCTCAGACAACATTTTCACACTCCTGAGACACAACCATCTCAATCAAGCATCATACCTGTGAACCCTTTAACAGAGAAAGAAAAGGAGTTAATCAGATAGTTTGCATAATCATTAAAGTTGCAAACTAAATCATCTAAAGATCAGGAATCATCCTCACATCCTCCTCTAAAAACCTATGAGAGAAAGAGAAAAAGACTTTACTTAGCCTATTTGAGAAAAAGAAAACAAAAGGTTTAAGAGATTGATGAACCTGAATCACCACCTCTCAAGCTTCTCAAGGTAAAAGCTGAATCTATTGATGAAGATGAGGTCAAACGGAAAACATTTGAGGTTGTTGTTCGTGAAGAAGGTAAGATAGATCAAACAAAAGACCAGCAACAAGATACCATAATCATTCTTAGTGATTCTGATGAAGAAGATGAAGAAAGGGATGATAATGAGGATATGCAGAACATTCAGAACTTGTTGCCTGATGATCCTAAAACCCTTATAGGTATAGAACTTGCAGCAAGAGGATTTCCTTATGACTCATTCATGGACCTTAACCTTTCAGAGGTTAAAGACTTGCTCAAAGACTTTCAAGAAGTCATGAAGAATGAAAAAGAGCAAACATACAGAAAGTACAAGGAAATCAAAGATCAACAAGAACTTTGAAAGAATTTACCAAATGATCCTCAGATAGAGAAGATGACCTACTCCAAGGTTAAAAGTTGGTTGAGTCATACAAGGGTGCCCTATAGGTCATATGCAGGCATATCTCTATCTCAAATGAAGGAAATGGCTGGAGAGATCTACAAGAACATGCTTGCAAATGCATTGAAGCCACAGATCTTTAGACCTCATCCTGCTTCTTCTCTATCCACATATCATCAAGCTCCACCTGAGTTTCATCCAATAGAAGTACCAAGACAGTTCATGCCTCATAGGCTATGGCCTAAAGGAAATGAGGTTAGAGGGATGATTGATGAGAAAACAATTTTTTTCAAGATATATGACAAAATCACTCTCACAGCCTCAACTGATGAAAGAAAGATAGTAGCTTGGAAATATGATGAGAGCTGGGATGATGTTCTGATTAAGAGAATATCTGGCCTTGTCCAATACTTATCAAAGATATCCCAACTGGGATCTTTGAGCTATGAAGACAAATTGGACCTAATGTAATTGAGGATGGTCAATCATACTAATAATCCCAGGGGGCAGATTTCTATCATATTATGAGAGTATACATGAACAAACAACATCATGATCTAAAGTTGAAAGCAGATAGAGAAGATAAGATTCACTTGGCCAAGCTAAAGAGAGAGCAACAGATGGCAAGAAAATAAAAAAAAAGACAAGTGAAGAACCACCCACTCAAATTGACACAGAATTATTGGAAAGGGTTGGTTACCCAATGAGGCCCTCTGATTTGAAGCTTATCATGAAAAAGATAGATGGTAATCAGTACAACCATCCTATCATAAGATGGTATTATGATGAGACTCATTTTGAGGTTATTCTTGAAAGAAAACTTGAAGGGAAGGAAGCATCAGACATAAGACTGTTTGATCCAGTGGAAATAAAACTTCTTCATCCTTCATATGTATCATTCTTGAAGACCAAAACATTCCATGCAATAGAGGATGTTCTATACAAGGGAGATTGCTGCTATTTCATACATTTGTTAAGAATTCTGGGAACTGTTTATGTGAATGCTGCACTTAAACAAACATTGGAAACAAATTAGCAATCCCTCACATACATTGAAGGAATCACTGGCCTGAGAATATCAAAAAACAACAACCTTGAAGTTCTAAAAGGTGATCATGTTGTAACCACACTGGTTAGCAACATTGATGTACAAAGCTTAGACCAATCAACCCAAGAACAGATGGTTCATCTTTCAATCTAGAGCAAATATGATGATCAGACTAGTGCAGTATAGTATTTTGTAGAGCACATTGTTAATTACAGAAATGCTCTAAGGATCACACCACTGTCTGATCAAGTGAACGAAGCTGAAAATGATCAGACCATTAAGAAAGATGTAGAGAATCTTTGAAGGCTACTTCTGAAGTTCAAAAGAGTGTAGAAGAAGCTGGTCCTTCTCATTCCTGAAGGTTTCTAACAATCAAACAAGCAAAACAAACAATCATGTACACCTAACCAAACATAACTAGCATAATAAACACAATAGAACATCAATCATAGATTGATATCATGCATATAAACATACACAATAACAATCACGAAAATGACAAGTTATTGTAACAAACATATACAAATCAGAACATACATTACAATCTAATTACACATGTGTAATCAGAATAACATACAATCATTCAATCATGCAAACATGCATAACATCAAAATCAATTAATCATACATGAAATCATGCAATCATACATGTAACCAAGCAATCATACATGTAATCATAACAAACAGTCAATCATTCAATCATGCATAACATACAAACATGCAATCAAACATTATAAGTCAAACACATAATCATTACAATCATTCATATCAAACACAATCACACATATAGTTACTAACAAACAAAACATTAACAAGCTATCATTAAGTGGCAACATCATCCTTAAAGGGAGTATTGTTGGACTCAACAAGTGCATTAAAAGGATAATGCTTGCCATAATCAAACATAATGTGTTCTAACATCAAAACAATCATTAACTAATACATTAGTATCATTAACATTTATAACAGACACTAATCTTTGTTTAAATTTCTTTTTCAGGTTTGTAGATAAAAGGAATTTTTGCAAGTGTCCACAGCGGATGAATAACTTTCCACAGCGATAAACAAGAGTCTGCAACGGATGAAGGAAAGCTTCTAAGTGTCTACAGCAGATGACCAAAGCATACATAGCGGAAGACTAGTCCACAGCTGATAAACTGTCCACAACGGATGTTCATCCACAACGGATGAACACTTCACAGCGGATAACTATCAAGTCAAGCACACATCAAGTGTTCACAGTGAACAGCATCCAAGACATAGCGGACAGCTTATTAAATATTCACAGCGGACGACTGATCATGCACAGCGGACAATCATTCATCCACAGCGGACGACTTAGACTTAGGATTTTTATGTAATTTTCGTTTACATAAGGGTATCTTTGTAATTATAGATAGCTATCTGTATAGGCTATAAATAGCACAATACCCTTATCCTTTGTAAGCTTTTGAACAATCAATACAAACAAACATTTTGATATTCTTCTAAGCATTCAATCACTAGCAATCACATAATCATACACACAGACACACACACACACACACTGATATCATATCATTAATCATGGGTTTTCATACCATGATTATTGATTGTTGAATACAATATAACAATCTATTATATTTTTTGAGAGATTTGAAAAGATCCTTGGGGGAATCCATCTGTTTTATGTTCTTGTTCATAAGTTCATAATCAGCTTGTTTTGGATTTCATCACAAAGTTAACACAAATGAACAATATGCTGATCTGTTCATAAAAGCTTTTGATGAGCAGAGATTTAAGTATCTTGTATCTGCTATTGGGATGATTAACTTTGAATAGTTTTTCTTAAACTAAACTCAAGATTATTTTTAAATATGTATGTCTTAAGTTATCTATATCATCATCATATAAGCCCAGGTTACTTTGGAAGAAACTTTTAAAATGATATCCCTTAGAATTTTGAGAATTTTAGAAATATTTTCCTTTGGAAGACATCAAGTTGTCTTTGGAAAAAAATTACATCTTCGAAAAAATTTTTGATATCTCTTCCAAAGCTTATATTTGTCACCAAGTACTTATGTGCATTAAGGGACTGTTTTCTTCTGAAAGCAATTAAGTCTTGAAAGCTTTATTCTCTCATTGAATAAAATTTCTGATATTTGATATCTTTCGAAGAAAAATTTATCTAGAAAGTAAAAATACTTTAAATATTTTTCTTTCGAAGCAAAATTCTTGAAAAGCTAAGAAATATCTTCCGAAGCCAAATTGGCTTCGGAAGTTTTCTCAAAACTTCTAAAGACAAATTACCTTTGGAAGATTTTCGACTTCCAAGAAAACTACCTTTTTGGGCACTTTTTTAGAGGTGGGACCGACGTCCGTATTTTAAAGTTTATCCGTTTGTATTAACTTTGTTTAAAATTCTTATCATATATATATATATATTCGTACAACGGTTCCCCCTTTTTCACTTTATCCTTCATCTGGAAAAAAATCAAACCTTAAATTCACCCACAAACCGACCTTGTTCTTACCTTTCTTCACTTCAAAGCTACGTAAAATGGCCAACCCTGATCCCCGAAACCAACCCGATTTTTCCATGCAATTACACAGGTAACACAATCAAGTTGCTCCATTATCATCTGAGAAAGATCCTGGTTTCTAAGATGTTTGCCATTTCTTATCTCTATCCAACTACCTCACCGCCCTTTAAATAGACCCTTCCTTGTATGACGATCAACTTTTGGAGTTCTAGAGTACCTGCTAAGAGGTCATCTTGGATGGTGGGAAGGCACTATCTGCCATAGTGCAGCGGAGGACAATATTCATCACTCCAGTCACCATCAACTCTCTTCTAAGGCTGGATGATGAAGAAGGTGACTTGTCCTTCCCCATGTCTGCTGTGAACAACTCATTCCGGCAGATGGGCTATGAAGGGGACTACTTCATAAGAACTTTCAAAATGGGCAAGGTCTCATCCAAATGGAAGTACCTCCTCCATGTAGTCATCCATTCTTTGTTTAACAAACATAGAGGTTGGTACAAAATTCCTGAAGACCTTTCCTACATAGTCTATGGAATGGTTCAAGGGGTCAAGTTCAGGTATTCTAAATTTGTTTATACAAACTTACTTGCAAACTTGAACTCCTTTGAATATTATATGTTCAATACATTCTTAACTGTGAATTGGGTTGACAGTTAAGAGAAACAGGTAATATTCCTAAACTAGGACAGATGAAGCCCGATATCTTTAATACAATAAGAAAGCCCACTGTTGGCTTCTCAAGGGTAGAAACAACCCTAGTCCCAAAAATGTTAGAGCTCATTGCTCAAGGTGACAACTTGGCAGCACCAGCCAATGTTGAACCCATACCTTCCATATCTGCACCACCCACACAGCCTCAAATCACCATCACCTACCAAAGAAAATCCAAACGAACCCCTGCTCAGACTACTCAGGTTGAGTAGGCCCCCAAATCACCAACCATGCAGGAAGAAGTGGACACTGGAGCTCCTACTTCTCCTGAGGAGCAGACCATGTTGGCTTCTCAAGGGTAGAAACAGCCCTGGTCCTATTATTTCTATGATCAGTGCTAAGGTTCCTCATGCTCAGCCTGATGAGCTCACAACCCCAACCTTAAGCCTTCACTCAGAGTCTCAAAACTTTAGTGATCAACCTTCAGGGGAAAATTACCATTCCCAGCCGCTTGACCTCAACCAACCAATCCCAAACCTTTAATTATATGATGATGAAGATATAGGTTTCAGTGAGTACCATGAGTCTCCCTTCTCCAACCCTGCTCAAGAAGAGATGAATGCTCCTGAATCACTAATATCTAGCCCACATCATCCACCTACAACTGAGATGGACCTTTCTGAACCTGTTCAGGAGGCCCATATGGAAGAGGCTCTCACTTTTGCAAGTAACCACATTATTAGGACCTGAACCATGGCAACCCAGCCCATTGACACTTCTTTTGAAGGTGTTAGTGTGTAGGGGAAATCCGGCAGCCCAGAAACAGAAGCTGGTGATGAGGAAGAAGACCTTGGTCTTATTCTCTCATACCCCCATGATTCTGCTGACGAAGATGAGGGGAGTCTGCAACTAAAGGTGCACAAACTGTCCAAACTTTGCACCTATTTAGTTTCCAAGGTTAGTCACCTAGAATATCTTGTGACTACCTTACAAAGAAGGGTTAACGATCAGCAACTTGAGATCATCGATCTCAAGGGCAAGTTAGCTGAGAGACCCATCCAGAGGACTCAACCAGGCCCATAAGAACATATGGATGTGGTGGACCTAACTCCTAGCTTACCTATGCAAGAGGGTGATGCTACTAAAAAGGAGGAGAAAGTCTTACTTACAATCACAGATCCTGGGAGTTCCTCTCAGAGTATGGACATGGAGGATTCGCCACCCTCACTTGCAGTTGCCCATACTCAACAACCTTCTCAGGTCCATATTTATGTGGGCTCAATCATTCAAAGCTTGTTTGAGGAGGGTATACCAAGGGCTATGCCTACTCCATCTCACCATGCTGACAATCCAATAATGGGATGGAAGGATGATGCTGAAAGGAGAGCCCTGGTAATCTCTAGGTCTCAGGGTCAACAAGAGATCTTTAACTTCTACAACCTAAGATACTATAAGAGCACCTATCTAGTAGACCTCCCACTTGCCAACCCAAGTCAAAACAGGCAAGCTACAAGGTTCGCTGATAGAATTCAACAAAGGGTGCTTGAAGAGTTCAAGCTGAGAACCAGATTATATAGACAGAGGCTAGCAGGCAAGACTGTTGGTCAACTGGATGCTGAGGTAGACCCTAAGATTAGCTTTGAAGGGAAAACCATGGCTGAAGGCCTAGTAGTTGAGCCTGTGAACCTTGAGACAAGAGCTGCTTTAGCACCCATTACCCTCAGTGAGGTACCAGCTGGTGAAGGTGTCTCACAGCCTCTCTTTGGCCAGAGCTCAAGTGCAGCACCAAGCACTGAAGGCCAAAGCTCTCTCCACCCTGAGTCATACAGGCCTATGAGTGACAAAGGGAAGAGGAAGATGACCTCTGAGGAGATTAAGGAGGAGAAGAGAGAGAGAGGAAGAGGAAGGCAAGAGGAAAGAGTTCAAGTGGGACCCCTGGCTTCATGGAAGCTACAATCAGGGTTGCCCCTAGGCCAAGCACTCAAGATGATGGGTTAAGGGCAGCCAGATTGAACTATCTGGGATCTAGGAACTACAACATTGATGAACTTATCTCTCTCCCCTTAGAGGAACTAAATGAGCTGGCTGACATGGAAGTGTCAAAGGAGAGGAAGGAAGCCGAGGATGCAGAATTGCTCCTCAAGATCAAAGAAGAAAGGAGGAGAAAAAGACTCTACAAAGCTCCTATCCTCTCCCTAGTTCAAGAAAGTCCTGAGACAGAGACTGTGGCTACTAAGCAACAGACTCAGGTAGGTAGAGAACAACACAGGTAAAACATGATAACCTACCTAAGTGCCATAGGTCTCTATCAGGCACCAGACCTTCTTTCCTTGCCAAATGACTACATTGAGTTTGAATACCTCAAGCAGCTTGAGCAACAATGCAAAAAGAGCAAAAGGCTGTAAAAAGGAAGATGAGGGAAGAGGCTGCAAGGTCAAGAGCCACCATCAGAGCAAATTTGAAGAAATTTGCTGATAGACAGAAGATGATGAGCTTCTTGAAGACAAATTACCTTTGAAAGATTTTCTACTTCCATGATAACTACCTTTTTGGGCACATTTTTAAAGGTGGGACCGACATCCGGATTTCAAAGTTTATCCTCTTGCAATAACTTTGTCTCCAATCCAACCATATATATAGCCTTACAATGGTTCCCCCTCTTTCTTCTTCCTCTTCATTTGCAAACTGTTAACCCTATATTCACCCACAAATTGTCTTTGTTCTTAGCTTCCTTTCATCCCAAAGCTTTCTCAAATGGCTAACCCTGAACCCCAAAACCAGTCAGATTTCTCTATGCACCGTTGTAGGCAACACAATCAGGTTGCTCTATTATCGACTGAGAAAGATCCTGGTTTCTCAGACGTTTGCCGATTTCTTACTCAATCATCCTTTCTCATCGCACTTACAATCGATCCTCCATAGTATGTAGAACAACTCCTTGAGTTCTAGAGGACCTGCCAAGAGGTGATCTTGGACGGTGAGAAGACGTTGTGTGCCACAGTGCAGGGGAGGATAGTATTCATCACCCTAGCCCCAATTAATGCCCATCTTAGGCTGGATGATGAAGAAGGCGAGCTGCCCTTTCTCAAATCTGTTATGAATGAATCATTTAGGAAGATGGGCTATGAAAGGGACTTCACAGTCAGAACGTTCAAAAAGGGTAAGGTCTCCTATCAGTGGACGTACCTCCTTCATGTTATTATTCACTCTTTATCAAATAAACATGAAGGATAGGACCAAATTCCTGAGGACTTATCCTATATAGTCCCTAGAATGGTTCAAGAGGTCAAGTTCAAGTACTCCCAGTTTGTTTACACAAACTTGCTTGCAAACTTGAACTCCTTAGAGTACTGCATGTTCCCTAGATATGTCCAGCATATTCTTAACTGTGAACTGGGCTCATAGTTAAGGGGAACATGTGCTACTCTTAAACTAGGACAAATGAAGCCTGACATGTTTAAAATCATGAGAAAGACCACTTTGGCTTCTCAGGGGTAGAAACAGCCTTGGTCCTAAAAATGTTAGTGCTCATTGCTCAAGGTGACAACTTAATAGTACCAGTCAATGTTGAACCCACACCTTCTACATTTGCACCACCCAAACAACCACAAATAACCCTCACCTACTCACGAAAATCCAAGCGAACCCCAGCTTAATCTTTTCAGATTAAGCAGGTCCCCATACAATATCCCATACACGAGGAAATAGAACCAAGAGCTCCAATTTCCCCTAAGGAGCAAACCACTCCTATTACTTCTTTGATCAGTGTTGAGGTTCCTCATGCTCAGCCTGATGAGCTTATCACCCCGGCCTTAAGCCTTCACTCTGAGTCTCAAAACTTAGGTGATCAACCTTTATTGGAAAGCTACCATCCCCAGCCATTAGATCTAAACCAACCAATCCTTGACCTCCAAATCTATGATGATGAGGATATGGGTTTCAGTGAGTATCATGAGTCTCTCTTCTCCTCCCCTACTCAAGGAGAGATGAGTACTCCTGCAACTCCCATATCTAGCCCACATCATCCAACCCCAACTGAGGTGGACTCTCCTGAACATGTTCAAGAAGTCTATACAGAAGAGGCTCTCACTTTTGCAAGTGATTACATCATTAAGACCTCAACCATGGCAACCCAGCCCCTTGACACTTCTCTTGAAGCTGTCATGGAGCAGGGGAAATCCTGCAGCCAAGAACTACAAGCTGGTGGTGAAGGAGATAACTTTGGTTATGTCCTCTTATCCCCCCATGATTCTTCTGATGAAGAAAAGGGGAGTCTGTAACTAGAGGTACAAAAAATATCATAGACATGCACCTATTTAGTTTCTAAGGTAAGTCACCTGGAATCTTAGGTGGCTACCTTAAAAAGGCAGGTAATTGATCAGTAACTTGAGATCACCGATCTTAAGGGTAAGCTAGCTGAGAGACCTTCCAGGCGAACTCAACCAGGTCCATAAGAACCTGTGGATGTGGTGGACCTAACCCTTAGCTCTCCAGTACAAGAGGGTGATGCTACCAAAAAGGGGAGAAAGTCCTACCTACAATCACAGAACCTGAGAGTTCTGCCCAGAGTATGGACATAGAAGCCTAACCATCCTCACTTGCTGTTATCCATACTTAACAACCTCCTCAAGCCCAGATTAATGTGGATGCCTTGATTCAAAGCTTATTTGAGGAGGGAATCCCAAGGGCTATGTCTACCCCATCCTTCCCTCCTGACAACCCAATAGTAGGATGGAGGTATGATGTTGATAGAAGAGCCCTAGTACTCTCTAGATCTCAGGGCAATAAGAAGTCTTTAAGTTTTAAACCCTAAGATACTATGAGAGTTTTCCTTTGGTTGACCTGCCCCTTACCAATCCAAGTCATAACAGGCAAGCTGATAGGTTAGCTGAAAGGATCCAGCAAAGGGTGCTTGAAGAGTTCAAGAGAAGATCCGAAGTATATAGATAGAAGCTAGCAGGCAAAACTAGAGAGGAAGAGGAGAGCAGTAGATGAGAGAACTAGTGAGACCCTAGCTTTATGCAAGCTACAATCAGGGCTGCCCCTAGGCCAAATACTCAGGAATATGAGCTATGGGCAACCAGATTGAACTATTTGGGGTCTAGAAACTATAACATTAATGAAATAATCTCTCTTCCACTAGCTGAGGTTAATGAACTAGCTGACACTAAAATGTCAAAAGAGAGGAAGGAGCATGAGGCTATAGAGTTTCTCCTCAAGATCAAGGAAGAAAGAAGAAGAAAAAGACTTTAAAAAGCTCCTACCCTCTCCCCATTCAAGAAAGCCCTGAAGCAAAAGTTATGGCTGCTGAACAAGAAACGCAGGTAGGTAGGGAATAATATAGGCAAAACATGATAACCTACCTGAGTACCACAGGCCTCTATCAGCCATCAGACCTACTTCCCTTGTCATATGAGTACATTGAGTTTGAGTATCTCAGGCAGCTTGAGCAAGAAGTCCTAAAAGAACAAAAAGTTGCTAATAAAAAGATGAGGGAAGAGGCTACTAAGTCAAGAGCCACCATCCGAGCCAATAAGAAGAAGTATGTTGACAGACTATAGACGGTGAGATCTTGAAGCTGTATGGGTTCTCCGGAAGGAGACTTGGTCCAATGTCTCTATCCAGTATGGATGAGCACACTAGAGTAATCAAGCAGAAGATTAAGAAGGGTGAGCTGATAGATTTGCTTTCTCTACCAAGTTAGGTTGCACCTGAAGTTGAGGTCAAGGTTGAACCCTAAGTGACAACACAACCTAGACCTTAGTGCTGCATCTCAGCCAGCTTCATCTTCTAACCCACAGCAAGGTCCTGATCCTTCTCCTTCTAAACATGTGAAGGAAAAGGACCCAAATGAGAAGGACAAAGAAGGAATATCTCGTACTTAAGACCAACCTTCTCAGTTAAAGTATAGAAAGAGGAAGAGGATGACCATAAGAAGGAACAAGAAGAATAAGAAGAAGTCCTAGGCATCTACCTTTGCACCTCAGGATGGGTCAGAACATCTTAAGGGTGATCAAAAAGAGGCTGCTCAACAAACTCCACTCCTAGTAAAGCCTCTTGCAACTGAGAGACCCATCTTATCTTGGGCCTCTGCTACTAACCTAGACAGATGGTATGTAAATAGAGATCAAGGGGGTTAAGATGTGTACTTATAGCAAAACATGCTTGACCTTCCTCTGCATGATCTCTTTGACATGAGAAGATACTTTGATAGTCTGAGGAATCCTGACCAACTGATGAAGAAAGGAATGGTCTTGATTCTGATGAGGACTGTGGAAACCATCGATTCTGCTAGATGGATCGAATATTGCAATCGTATTGTTGTCGTTTATCGGATCTGTGATGCGGAATATCACAAACCCGTTGATGATTTCAAGTGAAGATCAGATGCAAGATTGAATGTATGATGATGAATGAATGATGAACAATTCAAGAACACATATTCATAAAATATATCATTCATTCATATGTATGCTTGCTAGGATATTACAAGGGAGTTTATAAGAACAACTTCTCTTACACACACTCAACCTTATGTTTCTCTCACTAGCCTAAATCTATATACTTGGATCCTTGAATGCTTGAATGGTTGATTACTTAGAGTATAAATGACTACACTTAGTCAATTTATACTCTTCACAAAAATGAATAAAATTACATTTAAGCCCTAATGATTACACAAATATTATTCTAAGCCTGATAAATTCTTTTGTTGTTGATGCGTGACTGCCGGATGCTGATGTCATTCGGGACGACCGCTGATGTTGACTGTTGACTTTGACCACGGTTGACCAAGTTTGACCAAGTTTGACTTTGGTCAGTTTTCTTCGTTTTGATCATATTTTCAGCAAAGCTTTACCGTGTCAGTTTTGGTAATCATCATGAGATTCGATACTTAGGTTTTGGTAAGTATCATCTTCAATAGTCTAACAATACTCCACCTAAGATGATGCTGCCAAAACCTCATGATTATCAAAACCTTGGATGTTGATTGATGAGCAGTCTTCTTCCCCTTTTTGGTAGTATCTTCTTAGAAGCTTCAGAAAAGGCATTGAGAAATAGACTTTGTTTTGGCACATAAACACTTTGTTTTAGCACTTGATGGATGTTTCATCAGCTTGATCTTGTACTCTTATTTCGAAGACTTAAAATGCACCTATTTGTATACACTGTGGATTGCACAGGTAGCAATATCAGCAGCTTTATCTCAACTTCAAAAGTGAAGGAGAAGCATCAGAATTTCTTCAAACTTGACATATATTCTCCCTCAACAAAAGCTTTGGAGGGCGAGGAACTTTTATGTATGAGACACCAAGAGAAGGATTCTTAGTTCTTAGCAACTGGCATGAGATCTTTGAAGGAAGCAGGAGTGTTCACTTGACATCTTGAACTGAAAGAGAAACTCATGCATGTTATGTAATTCATCACCTGCAAAAGTCTAAATCCTCTCGGTAGAGGTATTGCATGAAAGTTTCACTCCTAAATCAATAACACATGTAAATCTGCCAAAACTAAGAAAAATACTAAAAATGACAAATCTTTTTGGAATTTTAAAGTTCTTTTGTTTTATTTATTTATTTATTTTTTAAATTATGATATTTACAAGCATGAATCCTTCACCTGCAATGAGATCATACTAATTCAAATCCTCTACATCTAAGAATGTTTAAAGTTTGAATAGACATAGACAAAGAACAAAGTTGATAGTAAGTATTTTTATCTATTTAAATTCATACAAGGATCTATTTTCAACACTTTGTGATATTTATCATGTTTAGGTTTAATTAGATATGCTAATTGAGTACCCCACACTCAGAAGTATGGAAGAATAACCCTCCTCATGAAATGCAAGGTGGCACTTTATTACAACTTGAACCAGGCGACTTAGAGTATAAATTCTCATGATATGATCCACTTTGGGATTCTTTTACACTTCACTTTGAAAGTTGATCCTCATTGGGATTCTTTTAGCTTTGATCCATATTGGGATTCTTTTCTTTGCCTTTTAGGCATGCATCAACACTTTTAGTGCAAGGTCAATTAGGTATGTGCTCAGCATAACAGAAGTTGTCCTTATGTTTACTCCAGGTCTGTATTTACATACAACAAAGGAGAAACAGATGCTTTTATCAATAAGAAATTTATAAACCATTTTCGCATGGTGTGTTTAGGTAACCATACACGTAGACACTTGGAAAAGTCATTGCTTACCAATACCCTAAGATGGTTTTGGTCCACATTGCATATTGATTTAGTTCATCACAAATATGCTTATCTTGAATCCAAGCTGAGCCTACTAACATATCAAACAGAGTCTTGTCAGTCTTTATTGATTTAAAAAATAGATGCAGAAGATAGTAGATGAGTGTACTATCATTTCTCATATAAATGCAGGAAGATTCAAAAGAAATATTATTTTTTTAGACTTTTCTGATTTTCTAATTTTTAGGATTTTTGTTTTTGAGAAAATAAAAAAATGGCATATGTGTTATCAATTCAATAGACATCATCACCAGTTAGTCCATGTAGCAATGTAATCAGACTAAGCAGATGGAATGAAACATCGGTTGTTTCTTGCATTGCCATCATAGTTTCTGTGAATGATTGATGTCCTGCATTGAATCCTGGTTAATTTCTGCTCCATTTGGCTTAGTTGCATCATAAACATCATGACCAGGAAGAACGTTCCTGTCATGGGAAGGGATCAGCCACTGCTAACTTTTCTTGGGTTGGTAGGCCTCCATAACTGTCCCTATCATACTAGCAAATCAGTTAGATATTTCAACCCAGGCCATTATTGTCCTGAGCTGTCCATTAGCATCTTTATATGTGACTTGCTCGTATGTGTATGATTTTGCTTTATCTGATGATATATCAGATTCACCTCCTGAAATTGTTTTCTTTCACCAACATTGTTTTGTTTTTAAACCAACTGACTCAACTTTAGTTTCTTTAACAAAAGAAGTTTGTTTGGCTTTTGAAAATCTTTTGGTTGGTTTAGAAAATCTAGTTTGCTTTTGAAAGTTTTGTGGGGGTGTAGCAAAGGATCTTTGTCCTTGATCATGTTTGTTTCTTCTGGGCATGTGATCATATTCATCATAGAATTATAATCAAGATTATAATAATTTGATGGATGCAATCTTCTATGATATCCATTATGCTAAGTATTATTCCCATATCTGTCATACTGATGTTGTGTGTATGACCTAGGATAATGTCTTGGTGCCCAATAATCATGAATATCATATTGTTTAAAATCATACCCATGTCGATGTGATCGAGGAGAAGAGTAGCTATGACGGCTGGTGTAGTACTCCTGCTCCGATCTCGGCGAGTATGACTCTGATGGATGATAAGATCTTTGACCTCTTCTGTGTTGTGATGTTAGAGAGTTGTAGTATGAACACTCTGAAGTGTTATGATTCTCCATGTCATAATTTAAGCAGTAAGGAGTAGGTCTGGATCTTCTTCCCTTAGGCTTGAATGATGAAGTTGGATTTGACTGGAACTTCACAGCCTTTTGTCTTGGTTGTTTTTGTTGTTTTCTCTTGCGAGGACATATGTATGTATCACTCTCAGTGTTTTTACACTCAGAAGTGTTGTGCGATTCTGAATTGCATGTCTCGAGAATTGGTTGTTGTTTTGGAGTTTCTAATGTAGCCTTTGAGGTTGATGGTTGGTTTGGATCAGGTGTAGAGGACTTGATCTGATTTTTCTTCTTTCTTTTAGATCTGGTTTTCTTCCTCTTGACCTGTTCTTTGATTTCTTGTACCTCAAGCTTTAGCTTGTTCTTTAACTCCATCTTAATCTTTGCCTTTAGTTCAGCCTTTATGAATTTTGGTTCAAGAAATCCAGCTGGTTTGAATTTCTCATAGAGAACCATGGCCTTTTGTTTATTGTCAGGCTTTGCTGCTTTGGATTTATGTGGTTGTGTTTGTTTTGGTTTGATTTCTTCATCACTGTCATCACTTGCAGGATCTGCATCTTGACCATCACAAGAATGAAAGGTTTCATTATGTGGTGATTCAGTTTGAGGTATATCTTCGGTGTTGTTTCAGGATAAGTGATTTGAGTGATAGTGGATGGTTTGTCTGTTGGATGATCATCATGCATATTTGAATCTTCTTTGACTGGACTTGTTATTGAAGTTGGCATTTCTATGTATTTATCATTGTAAAGAGGAGGAACAACATGGTATGTAGTTCCAGCACTCTTCTTTTGATCTCTTTGTGCATTAAGTAGTCTTCCAACTTGCTGGTAGTCATCTTTAAATTCTCAAGTTCAACTTCTGTTGATGCATGATCTGTTTTTGTCTTTGTTAAAGACTCAGTGAGTCTAGTAACTTGAGCTTGAAGACTAAATCTTTCTCCAAGGAGTTTGTCTACATCCTTGAGAAGAGAATTGATTTTATCTTCAAAGGCTTTATGTTGTATCTTCAATTCTACATTTGTAGCCTTTTCTGTTGTGATTGCTTGATTTAGACGCTCAATGTAATGTTGCAAGTTACTGATTATTTTGGTTGTACTTGCTTCTGATATTTTGGCTTCAACCTCAGCCTTTGTGTTTGTTAACTTCACAGAGAGTTCAGTTGATTGAGCATTCAGCTTGTGATTTTCTTTAAGCAATTTATCAACTTCTTTCTCTAGTGAACTGATTTGTTTTGCAGAAGTTTGTAGTTCCTCTACATGTGAAGTTCTTTCCTCCTTTATCATGTATGATATATTATTGCAATATTTCCGATATGCCTGTACTTCATCTATGCATGCTGATGAGCATAGATTGATCTTTCTGTCTTCAGGAATTTCAGGCAATGGAGGAATGTTTGTGTTGTTGATGTTTGTGGCTTTTGCAAGCTCAACAGTTAACTCTTCAAGTTTGATTCATTGTTGAACCATTTTGTCTTGCATCTGGTTCATCTCTTGAGCAAAACTGATGTTTTGTTAATTCAATGTCTTGATTTGTGCTTGATTATTTCTTTGAGATTGTTCCATCTCTGACCTGCATTTTATCAAATTATTAGACAATGTGTTGTTTGAGTTTGCAAGATCATATAAATGTAAGTGCATCAGATCTTTCTCAATGTGACTGATGTACAACTGAATGTTTGTCTTGTCAAATAATGAATTGTTGTTATTGTTTGATATGCTGCTGTTGTTTGGTTGGTTGCAACTTTTGTTTGATTTGCTGCTGTTGTTTGAGTGGTTGCAGCTTTTGTTTGATTTGTTGTTGTTGTTTGGTTGGTTGCAGCTTGGTTTGCTCTGCTTGAATTCTTGAAACCTTTTTCTACCTGCAGCAAGAAAGATAGCTCGGTTTATCGAAACACGAGTGTTAGTGAATGTTACTAAATTTTCCATTTTGTTTAAAAACAAAAATGATTTAACAATTGTTTTTTGTGTTTCAAACAAAATCAAATTTAAACTTTAATCGAATCCAAAGAATGTTAAAACTCAATTTAATTAGATCAACCTAATTAAATAGTTAACTTTGTTCAATTACAATTTAATTAAGTCTAATTAAGATTAATCTAGCTCAATTAAAAAGTAATAAAATTTGGATCGCCCCAATTAAAATTACTAACAACTTCGGGTTAAACAATGGATCGAACCAAAAATTAATTGTTAATTGGTTTAAATTCGGATCGGCCCAAACTTAACTTGTTAAAACATAATTTACGGGTTAAAATGATAACAATTTGGATCGACCCAAATTTTAATTGACTCAATTCAACGTGTTACCCGAAACTTTTGTTAACCCTATCAAATTTTGTTACACCCGGTCACAATAAACGTTTCAATTTAAAATTTAAATTTGTTTTTGTTTTAAAAACATATATAAATATTTAAAAAATATATATTTTAAACAATATTTATATTTCGCTGGTCAAAATAAGACAATAAGTCAAAATTAAAAATTCCCAATTTCTCTCAAAGCTTCTCTGCACTCACTCTCGATCTCTCTAACACCGGTAAATCGACATCAACAATCGTTGACCCAAATCGACCAACAATTTCAGACTTTTGGTGGTCGATAGGTGTTCACACCGATGTAGGCAATTGATGGTGTGGTTGCGGTCAGTGGTTACAGATGAACCGAAATCGATGGTGGAATTACGGTGTTGGTTCGAAGTCGACAGGTGATTGGGGTAGTTTTTATGATGTTTATGATGATGATTGACCTTGGTGATGAAGGTGTCGGTTCAATGGAGGTGTAGAATCGAAGCTTTCGGGGTGATTGGGGGTTCGTTTGTGGTGTTCGAAGGTCGACAGGTGATTGATTGTTGTCGCGGTTGTCCGCTGTGAATCCAATAATCGACTTGGACAAAATCAATTCATCCGCTGTGGAGTGAATGTTAAAAGTCCGCTGTGAATTCAGGACTTGTGCGTCCGTTGTATGTCTATTATAGTCGTTCGCTGTGGCCAAATTTTGGTCGTCCGCTGTGATTGAATGTTAAACGTCCGCTGTGATTGAGTGTTAAACGTCCGCTGTCTGTGTGTTGTTTGCTGATTAGTGATGATGGTCGTCCGCTGTATGTTCGCTGTGAGTTCAACACTTGTCTGCTGTGAATGAGTAAGTTTGATTTTAGCTGTGAACAGATGCAAGTTTGTTTGTTCTTTACTCGTCCGCTGTGACTGATTTACTTGTCCACTGTGGACAAGTTTGAGTGATTAATGAATCAAATTCCGTTGTGGACTTGATTCGAGGTGGTTCGTCTGATGCGGTTTTGATTAACGTCTGTTGTGGACTTTCTTGTTGTCCATTGTATGGTGTTAACACATTCGCTGTGGATGTGTTTTCAGCAGTGTATGAACACTTAGACAAAATTCCTTAGACAAAATGAATGTTTGTTAGCTGTGAGATTTGTGCATCAGCTGTGGATGTAATACATCAGCTTTGGACACTTGGTTGCAAATAGTACAAAAGTTATCAGCTGTGGAATTAGAACATCAGCTGTAGGATTAGCTCATCAGCTATGTACGATGAACATTTAGTCAAAAATCAAATACAAGTGCAATTTGTATAATCTTTGTAAACTTGATTATGAATGAAATTTCACTTTCAAATTCACAACTTGTTGTTTGAATGACTCTTGAATGATTGTATGATGAACAAATGAATCAAAATTTGAATCAAATCAAAGATTTGGCTGATTTTCAGATTTCAAAACAGTTTAACTCTGAAAAAGTCAAACTTCATGTTCTTGAATGAACAAACTTTTGATTCTTGGGTTCTGGTGGAATTTGATAAAATCAAAGGTTATAATAGCTGTAGATAAGTGATTCTAAGCTAAAACAACAATCAATTTCATATAATCATCACCTAAACTCGGATTTAGATGATGAACTCATGAAGAACACAATGAAGAACAAAAATCCAGATCTAAGAATCAATGTTCAACATGTATGATTTGGATGTTGAAAATGATAAACGAACATTAGATTTGATGTTTCTAAGCTAAAATCACTATCAATTTCAGCTAAACAACATCATATTCGTGATTTTTGATGATTTTCCTCAAGAACAGTGAACTTTTCTCAAGAACATAAAATTTTCAAAAATCTTCAAATTCAAGAGTTGTGGTTGTTCAATTTATATGAAGCTTTGCAGATGTGTTAGTTATCACAAACTAAAGCTATTAGAAGCTTAAATTCAATCAAACAACAACAAAATCAAAATTTCACGTTCATGAGCATTTGAAGACTTGAAGAACAAGTTTGCTTAAATCTTCAAATTAATGGCTCAAATGAACTTCAATTGATGTGAAAACTTGCAGATCTTCATGAAATAATAAATCTAAGCTAATGGTAGCTTGATTTCATCAAAAACAACAACAATTTGTAGATCAAACTTGTGGTTCAAATTTTTGAGAAAAATTTGAAGAACAAGGAGCCAAGGCTGTGATACCAATTGTGGAAACCATCGATTCTGCTGGATGGATGGAATATTGCAATCGTATTGTTATCGTTTATCGGATCTGTGATGTAGAATCTCACAAACCCATTGATGATATCAAGTGAAAATCTGATGCAAGATTGAATGTATGATGATGAATGAATGATACACAATTCAAGAACACATATTCATAAAATATATCATTCATTCATATGTATTTTGCTAGGAGATTAGAAGGGAGTTTGCAAGAACAACTTCTCTCACACACACTCAACCTTATGTTTCTTTCACTAGCCTAAATCTGTATGCTTGAATCCTTGAATGCTTGAATGGTTAATTACTTAGAGTATAAATGACTACACTTAGTCAATTTATACTCTTTACAAAAATAAATAAAATTACATTTAAGCCCTAATGATTACACAAATATTGTTCTAAGCCTGATAAATTCTTCTGTTGCTGATGCGTGACTGCCGAATGCTGACGTCATTCAGGACGACCGCTGATGTTGACTGATAACTTTGACCACGTTTGACCAAGTTTGACCAAGTTTGACTTTGGTCAATTTTCTTCGTTTTGATCCTATTTTCAGCATAGCTTTACCATGTCAGTTTTGGTAATCATCATGAGATTTGGCACTTAGGTTTTGGTAAGTATCATCTTCAAATAGTCCAACAAGGACTGTCAACAGATGTAGATCAAGACTCAAAGTTGATTATCAAGTTTTGGTAGCATCAGCCTAGGGGGAGTTTTTAAGAGTTAACTTAGAGGCTTATGCAACCAAAGAGCTCACAACATGCACAACTGAAGTACAAGGAAAGTTACTTTGGAAGATTTAACAAAACACATATAAATTCATTAAGCTTCAAGTCTTCCGAAGCAAAAGACCATTTCTTTCGAAGGAAAAGATAAAGTCTTCCGAAGCTTCAAAGTCAAAATTTTCCAAAGACAGAGAAGGCATGTCTTCTCTAACATACTTTTGACAAAAGCTGAATCACCTTTCCACTACCATCTCTGAAAACTCACCAACTTATACAAGTTGGTGATATCTCCATACTTTTGTCAACTATAGATTAAGGTATTAGAGTCTGTAACTTTCTTCTTTTGTACTTTTATCCTTTTTGTAATATATTAGGATGTGACCTATGGATATCATAGTCAATAGTCAAAAGGTAATCTGCATTTTGACTCTACATTGATCTTGTTGTCTAGATTAGTATTCTAGCTGGCCTTCAAAGTATGGCCGGCTGTAGGATGTAGTATAAAGTATCTCATGTATCCAGCCCTTAGGACCTAGCCTTGTAACATTTTTAAACACTTGAGAGCAATATATATCATTCTTGAAAACCATCACTTTTGTTCTACTTGTGTTCTTTATCTTTATTCATTGCCTCATAAGCCGGTTCCCTATTTGATCTGTTAAGTGTTGTTCTTGTTTGTTCCTCTCCAAACCTTGTGACACTATTGCATTGCTCCCCTGTACCAGTCCTGCATTGACGTACTGATAAACGTGGCAAGGCTATAGGTGGCATATGGGCCCATACGCCACGTATAGGTGTCAGACGAACATCTTATACGAGGTGTTTGGGTCCATACGCCACATATAGATTGTACACGAGAGTTTGGTTTCTATCAAATTTGATGGGACACAAGATTCGATTTCAAATATATAAACACATTTGATCTTTCAAACTTATTAAGATATCAAACTTTTGTTTCTCTTAAGAGAGTTTCTCTTAACATTTTACACGTTTCTATTCGTTCGCAGATAGCAATCAAGAGGATTCGTACGTTCAATCTTCCGACGAGACACTAGTGTCAGATTTAAACCAATCGTAAGTTCCTGATGGTAGAACATTTTTCTAATCTATAACAAAGTTGTCAAGAGTTCGGTTTATGCAGTGAATTAAGTTATGACCCGCAACAAAGAAATATAAACTTTGTGTCAGGTGATGAAAATCAGAAAATGAAAGTAGCGTTTGAAACGTCACAAGAATTTTTATCACTTGACGAGTTAGTTTGTTAATGGTTACGTTATTGTTACACGAAGATCAAAGAAAAAAAGAGTTCAGGTCGTAAAGGTATGGCTTATCTGTCATTGTGGTGGCGAGCACAAGAGTAAAGAAACAGTTAGACAATTTGGTAGCAAAAAATCAGATGTCCTTTTAAACTAGTAGGGATATACAACAATAAACGTCGTTTGTGGAAAGTAGAGGTGAGGATTGACGAACATAACCATTATCCCGCTCAACATATGGAAGGGCACCCATTTGTAAGAAGGTTTTCTAAAAACGAATACAATCTGGTAGAGCAGCTGACTGATCAGAACATGGAGCCTCGTAACATACTATCAGCTTTAAAAAAGAAGAACCCTAACAACGCATCCGTAACTAGAGACGTATACAATACTCAACACAAGATAAGAAATGAAAAGAAAGTCGGTGAAACACCAATGCAAGTTTTAGAAAACCTTTTGTCTTCTAACTAGAGGCGTTTGGATCCAAAATAGTATGACACTTGGCGTGCATTCCCGGACGTGCCGATGCTAAACGCCATATACAAAACAAACATGTTCAAACTTCCATTTGTTTAGATTGTTGGTGGGACCTCACAAACATGTACAAGCTTCCATTTGTTCAAATTGTTGGTGTGACCTCGACACACAAGATATTTTGTGTTGCTCATGCATTTATTAGCAAAGAACGGGAAGATAATTTTGAATGGGTGCTTAAAAGATTGAAAATTACATTAGACAGGTGTATTGAGCCACACATCATAATAATAGACAGTGATCTTGCTTTAATGAACGCGTGTGTTAAAGTATTTTCGGATGCTTCGAAGTTTTTATGCAGGTGACATATTGATGAAATATTGCGAAACACTACAAAGCAAGTTTTACGAAAGATGACTAGGGAAAGTTTATACGCATGGGCACGTTTATGTGAGTCTCCCACGTCAGATATTTATGAGTATAACTATAACATTCTTTACGAACGACTAGTTAAAGCAAAGTGAGGAAGTAAGTTATCCTTACATACATACATAGAATACCGTTATATGTAGATTAACATTTTTTGTTTTATTTTATTTTTAGAAGTACTATATTATATATACAAAAACTGACTAGAGAGCTACAAAGAAATGTTTGTATCAGCCTGGACTAACTCAAACCATAGTTTTGATCGACATACTACAAATACAGTCGAGAGGCAACATACAAATTTAAAAAGATATCTTAAACAAGTAAATAACTCGCTGGTTACACTTGTGAAGTTTGTAGATCAACTGGTAAACGCGCAATAGGTAAATTTAAAAGAAAGTTTTGACACAAGAAAAATTAAAACCATGAATAATCACAAACTCCCACTATTTGATTACCTACGAGGAAAGTTTTTATACAAAGCTCTTGATTTATTAGTTGCCAAGAACACTAAATTGCAAGTGATGCGGTCAGCAAATGCAACATGTGGTTGTCATCTTTTCATAAGTTGTGGTTTGCCTTGTGCTTGTCGCCTGGCAAAACATGAATATTCTGTTAATTAATTTTTTACTTATGTCTCTTATCCATTAATGATTTATATTTAATTAATACTTTATAATACATGCACTAAAATTCCACTAGATGTAATTGACGTGTTTTGGACGAAATTTGATAAACTTAAACTGTCATTTACAGTGGATGAAGAAGTCGATGTTGCAGAAGAAACGGAACGCGTGAAACAACAAATAATGACACAACCTACCGCTATAAAATTTAGTTTGGTAGGAAAAGGAATTGTGTATCCAGGAAAACTAACAAGAAAGCTCGTGTTTTTCAAATAGATATTCGCGGTTGTACAACGTTAAAGTTTCAAAAGCAAAAGCATGGCACTCAACAAAGTTCGTGTGACATGCCGAGACATAGCTCATTTATTGCGTCTGATGTTACCGGATGAACAAGTTCAGTGGTTAGTTCTCAGAAGCCAGCCATGCAACACAGTCGTTCAACGTCTTCTAAAGTGAAATGAACTTCTAATAGTCTTGGAGTATCACAAAATACTACTGAGTTTTTATTGATTGTCGGAGATCAACAATAAAACAATATAAGAAGGTTAAAAAATTGGATTTCGTCAATCTTTCATCAGTATATCTCACGTATACAATATGTCCGGCCCGATGGAAATTATGGTTTTTGATCTATTGCTTTAGGTTTAGGGTTTAACGAAAATAATTCGGTTTATGTGCGGCAACAACTTTTAGAAGAATTGGAAAAACACGAATTAGAATACAGAGAAGTTTTCGATACTTTGTACCCTGGACAATATAAAGACTTACGTTACACCATAAATTGGCAACGTGTGGAACCTACACCAGAAGAACATTGGATGATAATGCTATATATGGGAATAGTGGTTGCTCAAAAGTTTGGTGTTATTCTTCATTTATTAAGCAATAACGGTTGTCAAACATTTTTCCCCTTATGGACTGATGCGAGAAGTATGATGCTTCATCATGTCGTGTCGATTGTTCATGTAAACAATAACCATTTGCTCCACGTTAAGTTAGAAGGAGATTATCCGATGCCTACATTAAGTAATCTTTGGCTTCTTAACCGAAATGTATGTGCGGCAGAATGGGAGATTATGTATAGGCTTCGTATCTCATAATATAACGCAATAATAGATAATAACCGAGAAACCCCAGCTTATATAAATTTGTTTTAATTGAAAACTTGTAATATTCGAATTATTTTATATATTTTATACGTTTATTTTATATCTTATTATTGTCTTCGTATCTCGCGATTTAACAGTTAGTTTTTAAATTTTTATTTAAAATGGTTTAACAGTACAAATTCAAATTTTTAAAAAATTCAAATTCAAATAATTCAAATTCAAACTTCAAATAATTAAAAAACAATTTTTTTTTTGAAATTACAAGCTATACATCACGTATGGGTCCATACACGGCGTATAGCTCTTCAAATAGCAGTATATTTTGTCTTTTTCTCATTTTCATACAACAACACAGTTTTACAAACTCAAAAACTCTCTCTCATAGCCCGATACTACTCATATTTTTAGTCCATTTTTCTTCATCCAGGTATGTATTTTTGTTCCTACATCGTTATTATGCTAATTGTTTACTAGTTTAAGCGTTAGAGTAGTGTTTTGTGTGTTTTAAGCGTTGATTTATAAACTGCTAGGAAGACCTATATGCTGCTATATACCCGCGTATAGGTCTATATGCACAGTATAGTTCTAAAATTGACGAGCTATACGCGGCATATAGACCTATACACATTGTATAGTTTTAAAAATAAGAAGATGAAAAGACTAGGGGGTCATACGTGGGTCATGCTATACGCTGCTCATACGTGGACCCTTATACTACACGTATAGTGCTATATGCGCTGTATAGGGGGTGGGTGACTAGGGTGTGGTGCCCTATACACGGCGTATAGGGCTATACGCAGCATATAGGGTGTGGTGACTACCTTATGTGTCATACGACACTCATACATGGGTGACCTATATAGGATTGGTTATGGGTTATGAAACAGTTTCACAGGGTGGAAAGTATAACACTTAACAGATCAGATTGGGAACCAGACAAATAAAGCAAAGAACAAAAGTAAGAACACAAGAACAAATAAGTATTGGTTTTCAAAAATGATGTATATTGCTCTCAAGTGTTTTACAATTGTTACAAGGCTTAGTCCTAAGGACCAGTTACATGAGACACTTTATACTACATGCTACAGCCTGCCATACTTTGAAGGCCAGCTAGAACACTAACCTAGACAACAAGATCAATGTAAAGTCAAAAAGCAAATTGCCTTTTGACAAGTGACTATGACATGCCATAGCTCAAATTCTAATCTACTACAAAAAGGATAAAAGTATGAGAGTGGAAAGTTACAAACTCAAAGACCATAATGTACAGTTGACAAAAGTATGGAGATAATCACCAAGTTATATAAGTTGGTGAGTCTTCAGAGATAGTAGCGGAAAGTGGTTCAGCTTTTGTCAAAAGTATGTCAGAGGAAGCATGTCTTCTTAGTATTCGGATGAAAATAGTTTTCAGGCTTTGGAAGACTTTTTCTTGAAGCTTTGGAAGACTTCACTTTTGGCTTTGGAAGATTTGACACTTAGATAATTTCTTTGTGCATCGTCAAACCTTCCAAAGTAACTTCCTTGTACTTCAGAAGGCACTGAGAGATCTTTGGTTAGCATCAGCCTTTAAGAAAACTCTTACAAACTCCCCCTAGGAAGATGCTACCAAATCTTGAGGATGACTATGAGTCTTGATATGATCTTCACTTATTTACAGTCATCACTAGAACCAGAGCCATTCTTCTCTTCATTGGTTGGTCTGGGTTCTTTAGTTTCTCAGAGTACCTCCTTATTTTAAGAGATCACGCTGAGGAAGGTCAAGCATATTCTACCAAAAGTATATGTCTTGACCTCCTTGATCTCTTGTGACATACTATCTGTCTTGGTTTGGAGAGTAAGCCCAGGACAGGATGGGTCTCTTAGTAGCAAGAAGCTCTACTTGTAGTGGAGTTAGTTGAGCAGCCTCTTCTTGTTCACCCTCGGGATGTTTTGACTCATCCTGAGGTGTAGAGGTGGATGTCTTGGACTTCTTCTTTTTCTTCTTTAAATTCCTTCTGATAGCCATCCTCTTTCTCTTTCTGTACTTCAATTAAGAAGGTTGGTCTTGATCACCAGGTCTTCCTTCTTTATCCTTCTCAGTTAGGTCCTTCCCTTTCACAGGTTCAGAAGAAGATTTAGGATCCTGTTATGGGTTAGAAGATGAAGCTAGCTGTGGATCAGCACTAGGTCCAGGTTGTTTTGTCTCTTAGGGTTTAACCTTAACCTTAGTTTTAGGTGCAGCTTGACTTGGTGGAGAATGAAAGTCTAGAAGCTCATCCCTATTGATCTTCTGCTTGATCACCCTAATGTGCTCATCCATTGTGGATAGAGACATTGGACCAAGCCTCCTTCCGGAGAACCCATACAGCTTCAAGAAGGTTACCATCTTTAGTCTGTCTTCAGACTCTTTCTTATTAGCTCTAATGGTGGCTCTTGACTTTGAAGCTTCCTCTCTCATCATCCTTTTAGAAGCTTTCTTTTCTTTGAGAACTTTTTGTTCTTGCTGCTTGAGGTATTCAAACTCTATGTATTCATAAGATAGAGGGAGTAGAGCTGCTGCATGATACAGACCTGTGGCACAAGTAGGTAATCATCTTTTTTCTGTCTTGTTCCCTACCTACTTGAGTTTCTTCCTCAACGGCCACAGTATCCACTTCATGCCTTTATTGAACTGAAGAGAGGATAGGGGCTTTATACAATTTTCTTCTTTTCCTTTATTCTTTGCTTTTAAGGAGAAATTCAGCAGCCTCAGCTTTCTTCCTCTCTTTAGATACTTTAGTATCAGCTAGTTCATTTAATTCTTCCAAGGGAAAAAAGATCAGTTCATCTATGTTGTAATTCCTAAACCCCAGATAGTTCAATCTGGCTGCCCATAACTCATCTTCCTGGGTATTTGGCCTAGGAACAGCCCTGATTACAACTTGCATGAAGCTGGGGGTCTCTCTCATCCTCTCTTTCTTTGCCTTCCTCTTCCTCTCCCTCTTCTCCTCCTTAATATTCTCAGAGATTAGAATCCTCTTTCCTTTGTCAAGCACTGGCCTGTGTGACTCAGGGAGGAGAGAGCTTTGGCCTTCTTGAGTTAGTTCTTGTCTTGAGCTCTGGCCAGGGAGAGGCTGTGAGACACCTTCACCAGCTGGTGTCTCACTTAGGGTAATGGGTGTTGTATGAGTTGTAGTCTCAAGGTTCACATGTTCTTCAACTGGGCCTTCAACTGAGGTTTCCCCTTTGAAGCTAATCTTAGGGTCTGCCTCAATATCCAGTTAACCAACTGTTTTCCCTACTAGCCTCTCCCTATATAAACTAGTTCTTCTCTTGAACTCCTAAAACACCCACAGCTGAATACTCTCAGCTAACCTATCAGCTTGCCTATTTTGGCTTAGGTTGGCAAGTGGAAGGTCAACCAGAGGAAAGCTTTCATAGAATCTCAGGGTTTGGAAGTTGAAAACTTCTTGTTGACCCTGATATCTAGAAAGCACCAGGGCTCTTCTATCATTGTCATACCTCCATCCTACTATTGGATTGTCAGCAAGATGGGATGGAGATGACACAGCATTGGTACGCCCTCCTCAAATAGACGTTTAATAATGGCATCCGCATTGAAGTGGACCTGAGGAGGTTGTTGAGTCTGGACAATTACAAGTGAGGGTGGTGGTTCTCAATGTCCATACGCTAGGCACTGCTCCTAAGTTCTATGGTTGTGGTGATTGTCTCCCCTTTTTTGGTAGCATCACCTACTTGTACAGGTGAGCTAGAGGTTACATTACATCCACCACATCCACAGGTTCTTGTGGACTTGGTTGTGCACGCCTGGCGGGACTCTCAGCTAACTTGCCCTTGAGATTGGTGATCTCCAAGTTGCTGATTAAGGACCTGCCTTTGTAAGGTAGCCACCTGAGATTCCAGGTGACTAACCTTAGAAACCAAATAGGTGCAGGTTTTGGTTAGTTTTTGCACCTTTAGTTGCATATTCCCCTCATCTTACTCAGAAGAATCATAGGGGGATGAGAGTACATGACCAAAGTCATCTCCTTCACCACAAGATATCGTTTCCTAGTCTCTGGATTTCCCCTACTCAATGACAGCTTCATAATAAGTTCCAAGGAGCTGGGTTGCCATGGTTAGGTCTTAAAGATGTAATCACTTGCAGAAGTGAGAGCCTCTTCCATATGGACCTCTTGAACTTGTTTTTGGGTGGATGATGTGGTTTAGATTTGGGAGTAGTAGGAACACTCATCTCTCCTTGAACAGGGGAGGAGAAGAGAGACTCATAGTACTCACTGAATCCCATATCCTCATCATCATAGAATTGTAGGTCAGGGATTGGTTGACTAAGGTCCAAAGGCTGGGGATGGTAACTATCCCCTAAAGGTTGTTCATCTTAGTTTTGAGACTCAAGATGAAGGCTTGAGGCTGGGGTAATAAGCTCATCAGGCTAAGCATGAGGAACCTCAGCACTAATCATTGAAGGAATGGGAGTGGTCTACTTATTTGGGGAAGTGAGAGCTCTTGGTTCCACTTTCTCCTATATGGGTGAGTGATAGGGGCCTGCTCAATCTGAATAGACTGAGCAGCGGTTCGTTTGGATTCACTCTAGTAGATGATGGCTATTTGTGGCTGTAGGGGTGTTGAAGATGAAGAAGGTGTGGGTTCAACATTGGCTAGTGCTGCCAAGTTGTCACCTTGAGCAGTGAGTTCTAACATTTTTGGGACAAGGGCTGTTTTTTACCCCGAAAAAGCTAACAGTGGTTTTCCTCATTATTTTGAAGATGTCGGGCTTCATCAGTCCTAGTTTAAGAACATTACCTGTACCCCTCAACTGTGAGCCCAGTTTATAGTTGAGAATGTGCTAGACGTATCTAGAGAACATGTAATACTCTAAAGAATCCAAGTTGACAAGTAAGTTTGTATATACAAACTGTGAGTACATGAACTTGATCCCTTGGACCATTCCATGGACTATATAGGATAGGTCTTCTTGAACTTGGTCCCATCCTCCATGTTTGTTAGATAATGAATGGATTACAACATGAAGGAGGTATTTCCATTGAAAAGAAACCTTACCCTTTTTGAATGTTCTCTCAAATTAGTTGCCTTCATAGCACATCAGCCGGAATGAGTTGTTGACTGCTTCTTTAGAGAAGGACAGTTCACCTTTTTCATCATCCAACCTCAGATGTTGATTAATGGTGACTGGAGTGATAAAAACAGACTTCCCTTGCACTGTTGTAGATAGTTCCTTCTCACCGTTCAAGATGACCTCTAGGCAGGTCCTCTAAAACTCCAACAGTTGATCTTCATATATAGGAGGATCTATGTGAGAGTGGTGAGGTAGGATGAGCGAAAAAGAAAGTTGCAAATCCCCAATAAACCAGGGTCAATATCGGATGACAACAGAGCAACCTTGTTATGTTGCTTGTGTAGGTGCATGACAAAGGGTGGCTGGTTTTGGGGTTCAGGGTTAGCCATTTTCTTAAGCTTTAGTGAGAAAGATGTGAAGAACAACAAGGGTTTTGTGGGTGATTTAGGGCTAGAAGATTTCAGATGAAGATGAAGAAGAAAGAGGGGGAACCATTATAAAGGCTATTTTATATGCTTGGATATGAGACAAAGTTATTGCAAAAGGATAAACTTTGAAATCTGGATGTCAGTCCCACCTCTAAAAAAGTGCCCAAAAAGGTAGTTATCTTGGAAGAATTATTTCGGAAGAAAATGTACTTAGAGTAATATTGCTTCCGAGACAGATTTGGTTTCGTAAGATATTAAACTTCAAGAAGAGAATAAAACGTCCGAGACTTAAGTGCTTCCGGAAGAAAATTGTCCTTCAAAACATATAAGTACTTAGAAGCAGATTTAAACTTCGGAAGATAAATTAGAATTTCTTCCGAGGCTGAATCTCTTAGTAAGTAGTTACTAGTTTATAAGACATAATTTTCTTTAGATGTCAATTTAATGTCTTCCGAAAGAAAATTTGTTCATAATTCTTGAAATACTAAGGAATATATACTTTGAAAAATTTCATCCAAGATTAACATGGCTTATATGAGTGATAAATTAGACAACTTTAAAGACACATATGTTTGAAAAATAATTTTAAAGTTTATTCAAGAAAATCTACTTAAAGTTAATCATTCCAATAACTGATACAAGGTATTTAAATCTCTGTTCATCAAACACTTTTATGAACATATCAACATATTGTTCATTTGGGTTAACTTTGACCAGTTTTATCAATCCTTTTTCAAAATTATCTCTGATCAGATGATCCCTGATGTTGATGTGCTTTGTATTTGAGTGCTCAGAATTCTCTATGATAGAGATAGCACTGTTGTTGTCTATTTGGATAGGAGTCTTCTTGAAGTTGAATCCATAGTCTAGCATCTGATTCTGAATCCAAAGTACTTGGGCACAGCAGCTTGTAGCGGCAATATATTCAGCTTCAGCAGTTGATGCATATACATAGGATTGCTTCTTGCATTGCCATGAGACTATCCTTCCACCAAGAAACTGACATTCCCCTGATGTAGACTTTGCAGTGATGTTGCAGCCACCATAGTCACTATCTATATATGTATACAAATTGAAGTCAGAATTCTTTGAATACCAAAGTCCCAGTTTGGGAGCTCCTTTAAGGTATCTAAGAATCCTCTTGACAGCAACTAGGTGTGACATCTTAGGGTTGGCTTGATATCTTGCATTTATGCATGTGGCAAACATGATATCAGGCCTACTGGTTGTTAGGTACATAAGATACCCAATCATAGCTTTATAAAGATGTTCATTAACAAACTCCCCCTTAAGATCAGGTCCTAGGGAGTGGTTTCTAGCTATGAGAGTCCTAGCAACCTTTCAGTCAGTCAGATGAAATTTGGTTAGTATGTCTTGTACATACTTTGACTGGTTTATGAAGATGTCATTGTCAACCTGCTTAAATTGAATTCCTAGAAAGAAACTGGGTTCCCCCATGGCACTCATTTCAAACCTATTCTTCATCAGCCTTTCAAACGCTTTGCAGCGTCTTTCATTAGTTGACCCAAAAATGATGTCATCAACATAAACTTGAACCAGCATCAAGTCATTTCATGTTCTTTTGATGAAGAGTGTGTTGTCAATAGTACCTCTTTTGTAACCATGTTGAACTAGGTACTGTGACAAGGTCTCATACCACTTGGAGCTTGATATAGCCCATAAAGAGCTTTGTCAAGCTTGCATACATAATCAGGTTGATCTAGGTCTGCAAAGCCAGGTGGTTGCTTGACATACACTTCTTCATCTATCACCCCATATAAAATTGCACACTTGACATCAAGTTGGTAGCCCTTGAAATCCTTGGATGCAGCAAAAGCAAGGAATATCCATACAACTTCAAGTCTTGCTACAGGAGCAAAAACATCTGTGTAGTCAATCCCTTCTTCTTGAGTGTACCCATGGACTACCAGTCTTGCATTGTTCTTGATGACAAACCCTCTATCATCTTTCTTGTTTCTAAAAACCTACTTGGTACTTATTGTTGTCTTCCTATGAAGAAGAGGACATAGGTTCCAAACCTTTTTTTTTGAATTGAAGCAGCTCCTCCTACATTGCTTCAACCCAACTTCCATCTTTCAAAGCCTCATCAACGTTCTTTGGCTCAATCTGGGACAAGAAGCAAGAGTGCAAAGAAATAATTTTATCATGGGTTTGTTCTCTTTTTCTCATCCTAGTCTCAACATCTCCAATGATATTTGTGGTGGGATGCGACTTGTGGATTCTCAGTTGAGGAATCATAACAAGTTGATTTGATAGATTTAAATTAGTGAAATTTAGATCTGATGATTGAGTATTACCCACTACATCTGCACACTTATCAAGTGTAACTTGATCCAGAGAGTGTTTGACATCATTGATGTTGTCTTCAGTGGAGCGGTTGTTAGCATCATGAAATGCTTGATCACTTTCACCATCTCCATCTCCTCCTACATTGGAAATCCATTCATTTGAGTTTTGTGCCTCATTACTGGAATTGATTGGCACCTCAGATGTATCAACTGAAGAGTTTCTCATGGTTGTGCTAACAAGATTTCCACTTGCAGGGTTTGTTACCACTGGAGGTGAAGAAATTCTATCATTTGGTCTTCTCAGCTCAAATCTTGGATCGAGATCTCCTACAGATATATTACCTATTGTTCCTGAAACATCTTCATAAGATTTGTTAAAATAGTTGGTAACTAAATCAAGATCAAATAGCCAATCAGGACTAGAACCTTTCACACTGGGAGTGTGTTTATTGAACGTCATATTAGCTAACTCTTTAACTACTCTAATTCTGAGATTGTATACTCTATAAGCCTTAGCTTGGGAAGAGTATCCAATGAAATTTCCATCATCAAGATGGTGCATGGACGTCCAAATGACCTGAGAAAACCAATAAAAGGTCTCCTTTTGTGCCAAAGTTTATAAGGAGTCTTAGCATGAGTTTTGACTACTAAAACTTTGTTCTGCATATAGTAGGCAACGTTGACTGCCTCTGCCTAGAAGGTGATAGGCAGTTTAGAGTCAAAGACATGGTTCTTGCAGCCTCAATAAGTGTCTTATTTCTCCTCTCATCAACACCATTTTGTTGAAGATTTCTAGGAGCACTATATTGTCTTGAAAACTTTTTCATCACAAAATGTATCAAGTATTTGGTTCTTGAATTCAATTCCTTGATCACATCTTATGATCTTGACCTTGTGATCATATTGATTCTCAATTTTCAGAATGAAACATCTCAAGATTTCAGGGGTCTCATCCTTACTTCTAAGAAAAAAGACCCAAGTATATCTTGTGAAGTCATCTGTGATCACAAGACAACATAAACTTCTTCCTAAACTCATTACACTAGTAGGGAAAAAGAGATCCATATGTAATAAGTGTAGAGGAGTAGTGATGGAGTTCATTTCCTTTGGCTTGTGAGACACTTTGTGTTGCTTTCCTTTCAAACATGCAACACACTGCTCATCACTTGTAAACTCTTTCTTTGGCATTCTAGTTACCAAATCATCTTTAGTTAATTTATTCATGTTCTTAAAGTTTACATGCCACATTCTTTTATACCAAAGGAAAGACTCATCACTACTGGCTTTAGATAGAAAGCAAGAAACTTCTCCTGATGGGGAAGTTTCCTGCAAATCAATCTTGTACATTTTAACTTTCCTGGGGGCTCTGAGCATGATATGCTCTTAAGGAATGATCACCTCGAGCTTGAGAACAATGCACTCATGCTTAGTGAAGAGCATGTTATGTGTCTGGTCACAAAATTGAAATACACTCAAGAGATTGTACCCAAGCTCTTTGACAAAGTTTACCTTCTTAATGCTGAGCATAACATTTGTGACCCTGCCCCTTCCAGTGATGTAACCACCTGACTCTCCTCCAAAAGTAACCGACCCTCTATCGAGTTTCTCAAAGTTTTGAAGCAAAGATCCATTGCCTATCATGTGCTTTAAACAGCCACTATCAATGATCCATATATTTCTCTTGGTCTTTAGCTGTTCCTACATATGAAAAAGAGATGGTTAGTTACATTTGGAAACCCAAGCCTTACTGGTCTTGGGCTCATCAAGATGAACTTAAGATAGTTTAATAGTTATTGATCCTATATGCAAGCTTTGAGGATCCTTGGATGTTGTTGATGAAGAAACTTCAGTCACATGGCCTTCCTTCATCTTCCACACCATCTTTGAAAGATTAGGCTAGGTGTTCAAAACTTCGGAAGTTTTATTGACTTTGGAAGTTTTGGAGACTGAACCTTCAGAAGCTTTTGCATCCACTGCAGCAGACTTTAGTGCTTCGAAAGCATTCCTTTCTTCTGAGACCAAACTTGCTTTCGAAGATAGATTTACACCTATCTTCTTTTTGATCACCTAGGAGCTTTCGAGGGAAAGTGATTTTCCTTCCGAAGCTAATTTCTTCTTTCTCTCAGAAGTATTCTTCTTGTTCATGTGGATGTTACTCTTAGAATTGTAGATGCAATCCTTAGCATAATGAGTTGTACCATCACACATGATGCATTTCACAGGCATACTTCTGAGGGTCTTCTTTTGAGGAGAAGGTTGATCTGGTCCTCTTTCCAGCTCCTTCTTCACCTTCTTAGATGATACAACAGGCTTCTAAGGGTGAAGATTGCTCTTGGAGTTAGACGGTTCAGGCTATGCAGCAGTGGTGCATATTTGTTCAACCTTCTTCTTTTGATTAGGATGGTTTGAATTTGAACTAGGACTCTTGGTACTAGAGTCCTTAGTTAAGTCTTCAGTCTTCACCACCTCAAACCCAGCTGAGATAAAGACTTGTTTTTGCTTGGGGTTGAAGGTGGGCTTGATCTCTTGGACTTTCTTTGATTTTCTTTTAGCAGCCCTGATCAAATTCTTTCTAGCCAACTTGGCCATCCTTGATTCCTTCTTTTCTCTAGGAGTATAGTGACCCTTCTTAGGATAAACCTCCTTACTCACTTTCACTATATCCTCTTTGTGACATCCGGTAATTTTCCGTTACCAAACTCCGTTTGTTCCGTTAAGTCTTGCATACACGTGTCGGGAGCACACACTGGTTGTCGTTGAACGTTGGTGACTTAACAATAATCAGTAATGTTAAATTGATGATAATTAGGTTAACAATGTGATTATTAAGTTATGCTTATGTGATTTGAATGTTAACTGTAATGTTATCGCGTAACGTGAAAACGTGCATATTTATTCGTGTGTTTTGTGATAAATGGGAATTATGCATGATTGTTATTTGTGATTAATAATAATTGTGTTTAGTAGTTAAAAACTATTTAAAATCTATTCAAAAAGCTTAATTTTTATAAAATACAAAATGCAAGGGTTTAAAGGGTATTATGCAAAAATTATATTTTTAAAACACAAAACCCAACCCTAATCCCACCCCATCGGCCGCGACCTCACTCCCTCTCCCTCTCCCTTTGCGATTTCGGCCAAGAACACCCACAAAGCATCGGTTTTGGATCGATTTCAAGCTCCACAACACATTGGAACATCGATTCTTGTTTTCTTTCGCGAATTAAAGGTTAGTTTTGGTGTTTTCATGCATTATTGGTGTTGGCCGAAACCCTAGTTCGAAACCTGCAATTGAAGGTCGATTCTTGTTTGTTTGGTGATGTTAATATGTTAGTTGGATTGTATATATGCTAGTTAACGTTGATTATGCAAGAAAGTTTGGATTTTGGTTGTTTATTCACATGATCATCTTTGGCCGAGAGGTTGAGGCGATTTTGGATCAAATTGGATGTTGAATGTTGGTTGTTTGATGTTGTAATGATGCTAGTTAGGTTGTATGCATATTGGTTAACGTCGATTTTGCAAGAAAGCTTCGATTTGATTTATGGTTCATAGGTTACTAATAATAGTAACTTTATTTTGCATGAATTGATGATTGGATGATTTGAGCATGTTTGGGATATTAGGATCATGCTAGTGTGTTCATGGATGGGTTCTAAGGTGACTAAATGTGTTGTTTATGTTGTATGAATGTTGATTTGGGTTGTTATCTGTTTTGGCCTGTTGTGATTTGCATGATTTGTATGATATCTAGTTATATGATGATCTAGGTAGTACATGTGGTGGTGATGTGCTATATGTAATCAAGTTGTATGTTGATCATGTATGACATACTGTTGTGTTAGTATTAACGAATTATCACCTATAATGTCACCAACGGGTCAAACGGGTCAACTGGGTCAAATGTGTCTTGTCTTTCTTAAACCTTGAGTTCCTTGGTTTGTAGAGCACTTAGGGTTTCGTGTTGTTTTTGTGCACACGTACTTATGTACTCTTGTATTCTAGGTGACCTTTGAAGGTTGTCTTTCCTTCTTTCTTTCAAGTTAAACTCTAAGTTAATTCTTGCGCATACCAGGTGAGTTCTTGCCCCACTCATTTTACATCATCTCTTTTGGGGGAGATAGCATACTGTTGATCACAAACGCTTTTATTTATGAGTGTGTATAATATTGATATAGTGTTGTTTACCATGGAAAGTCCTCACACTTTCGGATTGTTAATATTGAATAGCGGGGAAATCTTGGGTAGTACTACTGGGTCTGACGAGCCCCACCTGTGCGACTCGAGGTCAAACGGGTGCAATTTTGTCCTATCACATATTCGTCACGACCTGGTAAGTCGTGACGGGAGGCAACAAACGTATCACAGTCAGCTTCAATCGCGAGATCACTATGATTAATATTTTTATGTTAATAGACTAGCTATCTATTGCAATACACTACTTATGCTCTGGAAATTGTTGATTGGTTTATATTTTAACGCAAACTCTTGAACTCACCAACCATGTGTTGACTTGTTTAGTATGCTATTCTCAGGTTAAGGTTGCCAGTTGCCTAGGAGCACGCACGTCAGCATTGTTGAGTTGTCTACATTTGCATTGTTTACAAAATGGGATTATTTTCATTTTTATACATTTGTGTTTGGGGCGCGTTTGTTTTGCGCATTCTCGTTACATATTACTTGTTTTGGGTTTTCCAGTTTTAAAAACGCTTCCGCAGTATTTTAAACGTTAACTCTGGTTTTGTTTGTTAATCATATAGAGTCGTTCTTGGTAACTAATGACTGAGATCCTGGTATGTCACGCGCCTCGCGGTAAAGCGGATTTTGAGGGTGTGACAGATTGGTATCAGAGCCATTGGTTATAGGGAACTAGGTTGCATACACACACTAGACTATAACCGCACAGTTGTTAGTTACTTGTCGTTTACTCTCCTTACTGTATACTCATTGGCATACGCAACACGTACTTCGCAGCATGGCATCGTCGTCCAGAAATTTAGGCAAGAGACCTGCACGATCTGAATCACCTCCTACATCTCCCGTACCTGATAGGGGATCTAACTGGCCACGACATCCTTATCCTCGCGGCGAGATAGACTGGGATCAGCCTTTCGTACCTCCTGAGCTCGATCCTCCACGTAACTGGGATTTCTACCCCACTTACATTAACCGTATGGCTTATAGAGAACGCGTACCACCAGTAGCACCTACACGACCTAGGACTAGGTCATCAACCGCCCCTACTTTGCCTACACTTCCTACCTTGAGCATCCCTCTGGAGCAGGCATTTGCAGCCCTAGTAGCCACACTGGACACAGAGCGACAGCGGATTAGAGGACTCACTGACGAGAACTCTGCGATACGATCTGAGATGCGTCAGCTGCGTTACCAGGTAGATACACTTCAGGAGCGACTTTCGATGGCCATTGGTGGACATCATACTCTGGCAGGCAACGTGGTAGCACTTATTGGGCGTATGGATGCACAGGATCACCATAACATGGAGATTGATAATAGGTTCGTTGGTTTAGAGGCACAGCTAGCAGCACTTCAGATTGCTGAAGCTCCTGCACCTTTGGTGGACCCTGATGAGGAAGACCCAGAAGAAGAACCCGAGGAAGCCCCCGAAGAAGAACCAGTAGAGATGGATGAGGACAGTGATGAATCTGATATACTGGACTGATCCTACTTTTAAATGACTTAGACTATGTAGTGTTTCTTTTCTTTGAAACCTATGTGGGAAGGGTTGTTTCCCACCCAACTGACAAACTTAAATTTTGACATTGATGGAATATTTTGTGACTCAATTACAATTTATTTATCTTTGATTATTATTTCTGTTATAAACGTTGTGGTTGTGGTAAATTCGTTATTTCTTATTGTTTACTGTACTTTGATGAGATTAATGTGTTGGATGTTACTCATTATTGTAATTGTGAATTTTAAAGTGAAATATGGACGCACGTGGAAGAGGACGTGGGCGTGGTCGTGGACGTGGCGCCGGAGGCCGTGGAGCCGGAGCCATAAACATGACGCCTGCGGAATTGGTGGCATTGATTAATGAACACGTTCAGGCGGCAGTGGCTGCTGTCCAACCTGGACAACCAGCAGGTAAATGATAGCAAGAGGTTAAACTGATTATCCTAGTTATTTGTCTAGGATATCTGACTAATGTTGGGATTGTCAAAACAGGACCACCACCATGTACCTACAAGTCCTTCATGGACTGTAAACCTCATACCTACAGCGGGACGGAAGGGGCTGTAGGGCTTGTAAGGTGGTTTGAGAAGACAGAGTCGGTTTTCGCGAAATGCAACTGCCCGCCTGCTGATCAGGTGAAGTATGCCACAGGGACGTTGGAAGGCGCAGCACTCTCTTGGTGGAATGCCCAGGTACAAATGCTGGGTCAAGCCATGGCCAATGAACTACCTTGGGATGAATTCAAAGAAATCATGACTGAAGAATATTGCCCCCGGAATGAAGTGCAGAAACTGGAGATTGAGTTCTGGCAACTCAAAATGCAAGGCTCAGAAATTGAAGCCTATACAACTCGTACTCATGAGTTAGCCACTTTATGCCCAGGGATGGTGAATGAAATGCACAAGAGGGTGGAGCATTATATACGGGGATTGGTGCCTGAAATTCAAAGTATGGTAACTGCTTCTAACCCCACTACCATACAACAAGCTATCCGAACAGCCCACAGGCTGACTGACCAGGCAGTTGAGCAAGGTCGGTTACCTAAACGGGGTGCGGTGGCAAGCGTGCCCGACCAGAAACGCAAGTGGGATGGTTCAAGCAACAAGGGATCGTCATCCAGTAGCCAATCTCAACCTCAACAACAGCAGCCAAGTCAGCAACAGCAACAGAAGTTTGATAACAACCGAAGCTTCAACCAGGCGCACTCAAATCAAGGACCCGGCGGGTATGGTGGGAGACTGCCGAAGTGCAACCGGTGTAACTACCACCATGTGGGTCGGTGTGATCACTTCAAGTGTCAACGTTGTGGGAAGATTGGTCACGCAGCCAAAGACTGTCGGGGTGAACTGATGAAGAAGCCACAACAATCACAAGAAACTTCGAAAGGTTGTTTTGAGTGTGGAAAAGAAGGCCATTACAGACGCAGCTGTCCCCAGCTTAAGAGGAATGGTAATGGTAACAATAACAATGGGAACAACAACAATAATAACAATGGCAACAACAATAACAACAACAATGGTAATGGCAACAACAATGGAGGCAATAACAACAGTGGAGCCAAAGGAAGAGCCTTCGTCATTGGCTCAGGTGAGGCTCTAAACGATCCTACAACAGTAACTGGTAAATTTTCGGTTAATGGTTGTTTTGCTACTGTATTATTCGATACCGGAGCCGATAGAAGTTTCGTGTCCACTAGGTTCTGTAGTCTTTTAAGTGATATGCCCTCAGCCTTAGAATCTAAATACACCGTGGAGTTAGCTAACGGCACACAGATTCACGTAACGCATATTCTTAGAGACTGCAAGATAGAGCTTGCTGGTCATACATTCACTATAGATCTCATGCCTGTTACACTAGGAAGTTTCGATGTGGTAGTAGGCATGGATTGGCTTTCCGATAAGCAAGCGGAAGTCATATGCCACGAGAAAATCATAAGGATTCCCATTGGTGAAGAAGTCCTTACGGTCAGAGGTGATAGGAGTGGTGCGGTGATAGGCATCATCTCATTCATGAAGGCGCAGAAGTTGTTACGAAAGGGTCGACTGGCCATATTGGCACTAGTCACGGATAAACAGACTGAGGAAAAGAAGATGGAGGATATTCCCGTAGTTCGTGAGTTTTCTGAGGTGTTTCCGGAAGATCTGCCTGGATTACCGCCTCATCGTCAAGTTGAATTCCAGATTGAGTTGACTCCAGGAGCCGCTCCAATTGCGAGAGCACCATACCGGTTAGCTCCGAATGAACTGCAAGAATTATCCGCCCAACTCCAAGAACTGTTGGATAAAGGGTTTATCCGACCGAGTTCGTCACCCTGGGGAGCGCCAGTTCTATTTGTGAAGAAGAAGGATGGTACATTTAGAATGTGTATCGACTATAGGGAACTGAACAAGGTTACTATCAAGAATAGATATCCCTTACCTCGTATCGATGATTTGTTTGATCAACTGCAAGGATCAAGCTATTACTCCAAGATTGATCTGAGGTCTGGGTATCATCAGCTGAGAGTTCGAGAAGAGGACATCTCGAAGACTGCTTTCCGTACACGATATGGTCACTATGAATTTTTGGTCATGCCATTTGGGTTGACGAATGCACCAGCAGTATTCATGGACCTCATGAATCGCGTGTGCAAACCCTATCTTGATCAGTTTGTTATCGTCTTTATTGATGACATACTGATATACTCAAAGACCGAGGAAGAACATGAGAAGCACTTACGTTTAATCTTGGAATTACTTAGAAAGGAACAACTGTACGCAAAGTTTTCTAAGTGTGATTTCTGGATACGTGAGGTACAATTCTTGGGTCATATTGTCAACGAGAAGGGAATACATGTTGATCCTGCTAAGATTGAAGCGATAAAGAATTGGTCTGTTCCTAAGACACCGAGTGAGATACGACAATTCCTTGGATTAGCGGGATATTATCGACGATTCATTGAAGGATTCTCTAAGATTGCACAACCTCTCACAGCTTTGACTCACAAAGGAACGACGTACAAATGGGGTGAGAGTCAGGAATCTGCTTTTCAGTTGCTGAAACATAAATTGTGTAGCGCACCAATATTAGCGTTACCGGATGGTAGTGATGATTTCGTAGTCTATTGTGACGCTTCTATTCAAGGACTTGGATGCGTCCTGATGCAGCGGGATAAAGTGATAGCATACGCCTCTAGACAGTTGAAGATTCATGAGAAGAACTATACCACCCATGATTTGGAACTGGGTGCGGTAGTGTTTGCCTTGAAGATCTGGAGACATTACTTGTACGGTACCAAATGCACCATCTACACCGATCACAAGAGTCTTCAGCACATCTTTGAGCAAAAGGAGTTGAACATGAGGCAAAGACGCTGGGTGGAATTGTTAAACGACTATGATTGTGCTATTAAGTACCACCCGGGGAAAGCAAATGTAGTTGCTGATGCGTTGAGTAGAAAAGAGACTGCTAAACCTCGACGTGTGCGAGCTCTACAACTAACGATTAGTACGCAATTACCTGAACAAATCCGTGATGCTCAAACTGAAGCTCTGAAGGTAGAAAATATGAGTTTAGAAGGGTTGCGAGGTATGGAAAAACAATTGGAAGTAAAAGCGGATGGAATTCGTTACTTCATGGATAGACTATGGGTACCTCTACATGGAAATCTGAGAGATTTGGTCATGAGTGAGGCTCATAAGTCCAAGTATTCTATACATCCTGGATCTGACAAGATGTACCACGATTTGAAGGCGCACTATTGGTGGCCTAACATGAAAGCAGATGTAGCTACTTATGTGAGTAAGTGTCTGACCTGCTCGAAGGTTAAAGTTGAGTATCAGAAACCATCTGGTCTACTACAACAACCCGAGATCCCTATGTGGAAGTGGGATCAGATATCAATGGATTTTATTACTAAGTTACCTCGTACTTCTACGGGTTGCGATACAATATGGGTTATCGTGGATCGATTGACAAAATCTGCTCATTTCCTAGCGATAAAGGAAACAGATAAGATGGAGAAGTTAACCCGACTTTATCTGAAGGAGATCGTTTCGAGGCATGGAGTACCAATCTCAATTATTTCTGATCGCGATTCTCGTTTCACATCACACTTCTGGCAGTCATTGCAGAAAGCTTTAGGTACACGATTGGATATGAGTACTGCTTATCATCCACAGACTGATGGTCAAAGCGAGCGTACTATACAGACTTTGGAGGACATGTTACGTGCTTGTGTGATTGATTTCGGGAATAACTGGGAAGTTCACCTACCGTTGGTGGAATTTTCTTACAACAACAGTTATCACACTAGTATAAAGGCAGCACCTTTTGAAGCTTTGTATGGGAGAAAGTGTAGATCACCAGTTTGCTGGGCTGAAATTGGTGATAGTCAATTAACGGGTCCTGAGTTAGTACACGAGACAACTGAGAAGATTGTTCAGATAAGAAACCGCATGGCCGCAGCGCGAGACAGACAGAAAAGCTATGCTGACAAACGACGAAAACCCTTGGAATTTCAAGTTGGTGACAAAGTTTTATTGAAAGTCTCACCGTGGAAAGGCGTAGTTCGGTTTGGTAAACGAGGAAAGCTAAATCCGAGATACGTTGGACCATTTGAGATAGTGGAAAGAGTTGGTCCAGTGGCTTATCGACTAGCCTTACCTGATTCATTGAGTGGAATCCATGATGTATTCCATGTTTCAAATCTAAAGAAATGTTTAACGGATGAAACGATGGTCGTACCGCTGGAAGAAGTTCAAGTAGACGAACAATTACGTTTCATTGAGGAACCTGTCGAAGTGATGGATCGTGAGGTGAAAACGCTTAAGCAAAGCATGATACCCATCGTCAAAGTTCGTTGGAACTCAAGACGTGGACCAGAATTCACGTGGGAACGTGAAGACCAAATGAAGCTTAAGTATCCTCAGCTATTCGAAAGAACGATGCCAACTGGCGAAGGTATTGATTAAATTTCGGGACGAAATTTCTTTCAACATGGGGATGATGTGACAACTCATCCAAAACTCACACGATTTCGATTTCCTTGTGCCAATGCAGTAGACCAGTGATGGAACACTCACCATGTAACGCAATTTTCGGGACGAAAATTCTTTCAACATGGGGATAATGTGACATCCGGTAATTTTCCGTTACCAAACTCCGTTTGTTCCGTTAAGTCTTGCATACACGTGTCGGGAGCACACACTGGTTGTCGTTGAACGTTGGTGACTTAACAATAATCAGTAATGTTAAATTGATGATAATTAGGTTAACAATGTGATTATTAAGTTATGCTTATGTGATTTGAATGTTAACTGTAATGTTATCGCGTAACGTGAAAACGTGCATATTTATTCGTGTGTTTTGTGATAAATGGGAATTATGCATGATTGTTATTTGTGATTAATAATAATTGTGTTTAGTAGTTAAAAACTATTTAAAATCTATTCAAAAAGCTTAATTTTTATAAAATACAAAATGCAAGGGTTTAAAGGGTATTATGCAAAAATTATATTTTTAAAACACAAAACCCAACCCTAATCCCACCCCATCGGCCGCGACCTCACTCCCTCTCCCTCTCCCTTTGCGATTTCGGCCAAGAACACCCACAAAGCATCGGTTTTGGATCGATTTCAAGCTCCACAACACATTGGAACATCGATTCTTGTTTTCTTTCGCGAATTAAAGGTTAGTTTTGGTGTTTTCATGCATTATTGGGTTGGCCGAAACCCTAGTTCGAAACCTGCAATTGAAGGTCGATTCTTGTTTGTTTGGTGATGTTAATATGTTAGTTGGATTGTATATATGCTAGTTAACGTTGATTATGCAAGAAAGTTTGGATTTTGGTTGTTTATTCACATGATCATCTTTGGCCGAGAGGTTGAGGCGATTTTGGATCAAATTGGATGTTGAATGTTGGTTGTTTGATGTTGTAATGATGCTAGTTAGGTTGTATGCATATTGGTTAACGTCGATTTTGCAAGAAAGCTTCGATTTTGATTTATGGTTCATAGGTTACTAATAATAGTAACTTTATTTTGCATGAATTGATGATTGGATGATTTGAGCATGTTTGGGATATTAGGATCATGCTAGTGTGTTCATGGATGGGTTCTAAGGTGACTAAATGTGTTGTTTATGTTGTATGAATGTTGATTTGGGTTGTTATCTGTTTTGGCCTGTTGTGATTTGCATGATTTGTATGATATCTAGTTATATGATGATCTAGGTAGTACATGTGGTGGTGATGTGCTATATGTAATCAAGTTGTATGTTGATCATGTATGACATACTGTTGTGTTAGTATTAACGAATTATCACCTATAATGTCACCAACGGGTCAAACGGGTCAACTGGGTCAAATGTGTCTTGTCTTTCTTAAACCTTGAGTTCCTTGGTTTGTAGAGCACTTAGGGTTTCGTGTTGTTTTTGTGCACACGTACTTATGTACTCTTGTATTCTAGGTGACCTTTGAAGGTTGTCTTTCCTTCTTTCTTTCAAGTTAAACTCTAAGTTAATTCTTGCGCATACCAGGTGAGTTCTTGCCCCACTCATTTTACATAATCTCTTTTGGGGGAGATAGCATACTGTTGATCACAAACGCTTTTATTTATGAGTGTGTATAATATTGATATAGTGTTGTTTACCATGGAAAGTCCTCACACTTTCGGATTGTTAATATTGAATAGCGGGGAAATCTTGGGTAGTACTACTGGGTCTGACGAGCCCCACCTGTGCGACTCGAGGTCAAACGGGTGCAATTTTGTCCTATCACATATTCGTCACGACCTGGTAAGTCGTGACGGGAGGCAACAAACGTATCACAGTCAGCTTCAATCGCGAGATCACTATGATTAATATTTTTATGTTAATAGACTAGCTATCTATTGCAATACACTACTTATGCTCTGGAAATTGTTGATTGGTTTATATTTTAACGCAAACTCTTGAACTCACCAACCATGTGTTGACTTGTTTAGTATGCTATTCTCAGGTTAAGGTTGCCAGTTGCCTAGGAGCACGCACGTCAGCATTGTTGAGTTGTCTACATTTGCATTGTTTACAAATGGGATTATTTTCATTTTATACATTTGTGTTTGGGGCGCGTTTGTTTTGCGCATTCTCGTTACATATTACTTGTTTTGGGTTTTCCAGTTTTAAAAACGCTTCGCAGTATTTTAAACGTTAACTCTGGTTTTGTTTGTTAATCATATAGAGTCGTTCTTGGTAACTAATGACTGAGATCCTGGTATGTCACGCGCCTCGCGGTAAAGCGGATTTTGAGGGTGTGACAGATTGGTATCAGAGCCATTGGTTATAGGGAACTAGGTTGCATACACACACTAGACTATAACCGCACAGTTGTTAGTTACTTGTCGTTTACTCTCCTTACTGTATACTCATTGGCATACGCAACACGTACTTCGCAGCATGGCATCGTCGTCCAGAAATTTAGGCAAGAGACCTGCACGATCTGAATCACCTCCTACATCTCCCGTACCTGATAGGGGATCTAACTGGCCACGACATCCTTATCCTCGCGGCGAGATAGACTGGGATCAGCCTTTCGTACCTCCTGAGCTCGATCCTCCACGTAACTGGGATTTCTACCCCACTTACATTAACCGTATGGCTTATAGAGAACGCGTACCACCAGTAGCACCTACACGACCTAGGACTAGGTCATCAACCGCCCTACTTTGCCTACACTTCCTACCTTGAGCATCCCTCTGGAGCAGGCATTTGCAGCCCTAGTAGCCACACTGGACACAGAGCGACAGCGGATTAGAGGACTCACTGACGAGAACTCTGCGATACGATCTGAGATGCGTCAGCTGCGTTACCAGGTAGATACACTTCAGGAGCGACTTTCGATGGCCATTGGTGGACATCATACTCTGGCAGGCAACGTGGTAGCACTTAGTGGGCGTATAGATGCACAGGATCACCATAACATGGAGATTGATAATAGGTTCGTTGGTTTAGAGGCACAACTAGCAGCACTTCAGATTGCTGAAGCTCCTGCACCTTTGGTGGACCCTGATGAGGAAGACCCAGAAGAAGAACCCGAGGAAGCCCCCGAAGAAGAACCAGTAGAGATGGATGAGGACAGTGATGATCTGATATACTGGACTGATCCTACTTTTAAATGACTTAGACTATGTAGTGTTTCTTTTCTTTGAAACCTATGTGGGAAGGGTTGTTTCCCACCCAACTGACAAACTTAAATTTTGACATTGATGGAATATTTTGTGACTCAATTACAATTTATTTATCTTTGATTATTATTTCTGTTATAAACGTTGTGGTTGTGGTAAATTCGTTATTTCTTATTGTTTACTGTACTTTGATGAGATTAATGTGTTGGATGTTACTCATTATTGTAATTGTGAATTTTAAAGTGAAATATGGACGCACGTGGAAGAGGACGTGGGCGTGGTCGTGGACGTGGCGCCGGAGGCCGTGGAGCCGGAGCCATAAACATGACGCCTGCGGAATTGGCGGCATTGATTAATGAACACGTTCAGGCGGCAGTGGCTGCTGTCCAACCTGGACAACCAGCAGGTAAATGATAGCAAGAGGTTAAACTGATTATCCTAGTTATTTGTCTAGGATATCTGACTAATGTTGGGATTGTCAAAACAGGACCACCACCATGTACCTACAAGTCCTTCATGGACTGTAAACCTCATACCTACAGCGGGACGGAAGGGGCTGTAGGGCTTGTAAGGTGGTTTGAGAAGACAGAGTCGGTTTTCGCGAAATGCAACTGCCCGCCTGCTGATCAGGTGAAGTATGCCACAGGGACGTTGGAAGGCGCAGCACTCTCTTGGTGGAATGCCCAGGTACAAATGCTGGGTCAAGCCATGGCCAATGAACTACCTTGGGATGAATTCAAAGAAATCATGACTGAAGAATATTGCCCCCGGAATGAAGTGCAGAAACTGGAGATTGAGTTCTGGCAACTCAAAATGCAAGGCTCAGAAATTGAAGCCTACACAACTCGTACTCATGAGTTAGCCACTTTATGCCCAGGGATGGTGAATGAAATGCACAAGAGGGTGGAGCATTATATACGGGGATTGGTGCCTGAAATTCAAAGTATGGTAACTGCTTCTAACCCCACTACCATACAACAAGCTATCCGAACAGCCCACAGGCTGACTGACCAGGCAGTTGAGCAAGGTCGGTTACCTAAACGGGGTGCGGTGGCAAGCGTGCCCGACCAGAAACGCAAGTGGGATGGTTCAAGCAACAAGGGATCGTCATCCAGTAGCCAATCTCAACCTCAACAACAGCAGCCAAGTCAGCAACAGCAACGGAAGTTTGATAACAACCGAAGCTTCAACCAGGCGCACTCAAATCAAGGACCCGGCGGGTATGGTGGGAGACTGCCGAAGTGCAACCGGTGTAACTACCACCATGTGGGTCGGTGTGATCACTTCAAGTGTCAACGTTGTGGGAAGATTGGTCACGCAGCCAAAGACTGTCGGGGTGAACTGATGAAGAAGCCACAACAATCACAAGAAACTCGAAAGGTTGTTTTGAGTGTGGAAAAGAAGGCCATTACAGACGCAACTGTCCCCAGCTTAAGAGGAATGGTAATGGTAACAACAACAATGGAAACAACAACAATAATAACAATGGCAACAACAATAACAACAACAATGGTAATGGCAACAACAATGGAGGCAATAACAACAGTGGAGCCAAAGGAAGAGCCTTCGTCATTGGCTCAGGTGAGGCTCTAAACGATCCTACAACAGTAACTGGTAAATTTTCGGTTAATGGTTGTTTTGCTACTGTATTATTCGATACCGGAGCCGATAGAAGTTTCGTGTCCACTAGGTTCTGTAGTCTTTTAAGTGATATGCCCTCAGCCTTAGAATCTAAATACACCGTGGAGTTAGCTAACGGCACACAGATTCACGTAACGCATATTCTTAGAGACTGCAAGATAGAGCTTGCTGGTCATACATTCACTATAGATCTCATGCCTGTTACACTAGGAAGTTTCGATGTGGTAGTAGGCATGGATTGGCTTTCCGATAAGCAAGCGGAAGTCATATGCCACGAGAAAATCATAAGGATTCCCATTGGTGAAGAAGTCCTTACGGTCAGAGGTGATAGGAGTGGTGCGGTGATAGGCATCATCTCATTCATGAAGGCGCAGAAGTTGTTACGAAAGGGTCGACTGGCCATATTGGCACTAGTCACGGATAAACAGACTGAGGAAAAGAAGATGGAGGATATTCCCGTAGTTCGTGAGTTTTCTGAGGTGTTTCCGGAAGATCTGCCTGGATTACCGCCTCATCGTCAAGTTGAATTCCAGATTGAGTTGACTCCAGGAGCCGCTCCAATTGCGAGAGCACCATACCGGTTAGCTCCGAACGAACTGCAAGAATTATCCGCCCAACTCCAAGAACTGTTGGATAAAGGGTTTATCCGACCGAGTTCGTCACCCTGGGGAGCGCCAGTTCTATTTGTGAAGAAGAAGGATGGTACATTTAGAATGTGTATCGACTATAGGGAACTGAACAAGGTTACTATCAAGAATAGATATCCCTTACCTCGTATCGATGATTTGTTTGATCAACTGCAAGGATCAAGCTATTACTCCAAGATTGATCTGAGGTCTGGGTATCATCAGCTGAGAGTTCGAGAAGAGGACATCTCGAAGACTGCTTTCCGTACACGATATGGTCACTATGAATTTTTGGTCATGCCATTTGGGTTGACGAATGCACCAGCAGTATTCATGGACCTCATGAATCGCGTGTGCAAACCCTATCTTGATCAGTTTGTTATCGTCTTTATTGATGACATACTGATATACTCAAAGACCGAGGAAGAACATGAGAAGCACTTACGTTTAATCTTGGAATTACTTAGAAAGGAACAACTGTACGCAAAGTTTTCTAAGTGTGATTTCTGGATACGTGAGGTACAATTCTTGGGTCATATTGTCAACGAGAAGGGAATACATGTTGATCCTGCTAAGATTGAAGCGATAAAGAATTGGTCTGTTCCTAAGACACCGAGTGAGATACGACAATTCCTTGGATTAGCGGGATATTATCGACGATTCATTGAAGGATTCTCTAAGATTGCACAACCTCTCACAGCTTTGACTCACAAAGGAACGACGTACAAATGGGGTGAGAGTCAGGAATCTGCTTTTCAGTTGCTGAAACATAAATTGTGTAGCGCACCAATATTAGCGTTACCGGATGGTAGTGATGATTTCGTAGTCTATTGTGACGCTTCTATTCAAGGACTTGGATGCGTCCTGATGCAGCGGGATAAAGTGATAGCATACGCCTCTAGACAGTTGAAGATTCATGAGAAGAACTATACCACCCATGATTTGGAACTGGGTGCGGTAGTGTTTGCCTTGAAGATCTGGAGACATTACTTGTACGGTACCAAATGCACCATCTACACCGATCACAAGAGTCTTCAGCACATCTTTGAGCAAAAGGAGTTGAACATGAGGCAAAGACGCTGGGTGGAATTGTTAAACGACTATGATTGTGCTATTAAGTACCACCCGGGGAAAGCAAATGTAGTTGCTGATGCGTTGAGTAGAAAAGAGACTGCTAAACCTCGACGTGTGCGAGCTCTACAACTAACGATTAGTACGCAATTACCTGAACAAATCCGTGATGCTCAAACTGAAGCTCTGAAGGTAGAAAATATGAGTTTAGAAGGGTTGCGAGGTATGGAAAAACAATTGGAAGTAAAAGCGGATGGAATTCGTTACTTCATGGATAGACTATGGGTACCTCTACATGGAAATCTGAGAGATTTGGTCATGAGTGAGGCTCATAAGTCCAAGTATTCTATACATCCTGGATCTGACAAGATGTACCACGATTTGAAGGCGCACTATTGGTGGCCTAACATGAAAGCAGATGTAGCTACTTATGTGAGTAAGTGTCTGACCTGCTCGAAGGTTAAAGTTGAGTATCAGAAACCATCTGGTCTACTACAACAACCCGAGATCCCTATGTGGAAGTGGGATCAGATATCAATGGATTTTATTACTAAGTTACCTCGTACTTCTACGGGTTGCGATACAATATGGGTTATCGTGGATCGATTGACAAAATCTGCTCATTTCCTAGCGATAAAGGAAACAGATAAGATGGAGAAGTTAACCCGACTTTATCTGAAGGAGATCGTTTCGAGGCATGGAGTACCAATCTCAATTATTTCTGATCGCGATTCTCGTTTCACATCACACTTCTGGCAGTCATTGCAGAAAGCTTTAGGTACACGATTGGATATGAGTACTGCTTATCATCCACAGACTGATGGTCAAAGCGAGCGTACTATACAGACTTTGGAGGACATGTTACGTGCTTGTGTGATTGATTTCGGGAATAACTGGGAAGTTCACCTACCGTTGGTGGAATTTTCTTACAACAACAGTTATCACACTAGTATAAAGGCAGCACCTTTTGAAGCTTTGTATGGGAGAAAGTGTAGATCACCAGTTTGCTGGGCTGAAATTGGTGATAGTCAATTAACGGGTCCTGAGTTAGTACACGAGACAACTGAGAAGATTGTTCAGATAAGAAACCGCATGGCCGCAGCGCGAGACAGACAGAAAAGCTATGCTGACAAACGACGAAAACCCTTGGAATTTCAAGTTGGTGACAAAGTTTTATTGAAAGTCTCACCGTGGAAAGGCGTAGTTCGGTTTGGTAAACGAGGAAAGCTAAATCCGAGATACGTTGGACCATTTGAGATAGTGGAAAGAGTTGGTCCAGTGGCTTATCGACTAGCCTTACCTGATTCATTGAGTGGAATCCATGATGTATTCCATGTTTCAAATCTAAAGAAATGTTTAACGGATGAAACGATGGTCGTACCGCTGGAAGAAGTTCAAGTAGACGAACAATTACGTTTCATTGAGGAACCTGTCGAAGTGATGGATCGTGAGGTGAAAACGCTTAAGCAAAGCATGATACCCATCGTCAAAGTTCGTTGGAACTCAAGACGTGGACCAGAATTCACGTGGGAACGTGAAGACCAAATGAAGCTTAAGTATCCTCAGCTATTCGAAAGAACGATGCCAACTGGCGAAGGTATTGATTAAATTTCGGGACGAAATTTCTTTCAACATGGGGATGATGTGACAACTCATCCAAAACTCACACGATTTCGATTTCCTTGTGCCAATGCAGTAGACCAGTGATGGAACACTCACCATGTAACGCAATTTTCGGGACGAAAATTCTTTCAACATGGGGATAATGTGACATCCGGTAATTTTCCGTTACCAAACTCCGTTTGTTCCGTTAAGTCTTGCATACACGTGTCGGGAGCACACACTGGTTGTCGTTGAACGTTGGTGACTTAACAATAATCAGTAATGTTAAATTGATGATAATTAGGTTAACAATGTGATTATTAAGTTATGCTTATGTGATTTGAATGTTAACTGTAATGTTATCGCGTAACGTGAAAACGTGCATATTTATTCGTGTGTTTTGTGATAAATGGGAATTATGCATGATTGTTATTTGTGATTAATAATAATTGTGTTTAGTAGTTAAAAACTATTTAAAATCTATTCAAAAAGCTTAATTTTTATAAAATACAAAATGCAAGGGTTTAAAGGGTATTATGCAAAAATTATATTTTTAAAACACAAAACCCAACCCTAATCCCACCCCATCGGCCGCGACCTCACTCCCTCTCCCTCTCCCTTTGCGATTTCGGCCAAGAACACCCACAAAGCATCGGTTTTGGATCGATTTCAAGCTCCACAACACATTGGAACATCGATTCTTGTTTTCTTTCGCGAATTAAAGGTTAGTTTTGGTGTTTTCATGCATTATTGGTGTTGGCCGAAACCCTAGTTCGAAACCTGCAATTGAAGGTCGATTCTTGTTTGTTTGGTGATGTTAATATGTTAGTTGGATTGTATATATGCTAGTTAACGTTGATTATGCAAGAAAGTTTGGATTTTGGTTGTTTATTCACATGATCATCTTTGGCCGAGAGGTTGAGGCGATTTTGGATCAAATTGGATGTTGAATGTTGGTTGTTTGATGTTGTAATGATGCTAGTTAGGTTGTATGCATATTGGTTAACGTCGATTTTGCAAGAAAGCTTCGATTTTGATTTATGGTTCATAGGTTACTAATAATAGTAACTTTATTTTGCATGAATTGATGATTGGATGATTTGAGCATGTTTGGGATATTAGGATCATGCTAGTGTGTTCATGGATGGGTTCTAAGGTGACTAAATGTGTTGTTTATGTTGTATGAATGTTGATTTGGGTTGTTATCTGTTTTGGCCTGTTGTGATTTGCATGATTTGTATGATATCTAGTTATATGATGATCTAGGTAGTACATGTGGTGGTGATGTGCTATATGTAATCAAGTTGTATGTTGATCATGTATGACATACTGTTGTGTTAGTATTAACGAATTATCACCTATAATGTCACCAACGGGTCAAACGGGTCAACTGGGTCAAATGTGTCTTGTCTTTCTTAAACCTTGAGTTCCTTGGTTTGTAGAGCACTTAGGGTTTCGTGTTGTTTTTGTGCACACGTACTTATGTACTCTTGTATTCTAGGTGACCTTTGAAGGTTGTCTTTCCTTCTTTCTTTCAAGTTAAACTCTAAGTTAATTCTTGCGCATACCAGGTGAGTTCTTGCCCCACTCATTTTACATCATCTCTTTTGGGGGAGATAGCATACTGTTGATCACAAACGCTTTTATTTATGAGTGTGTATAATATTGATATAGTGTTTTTTACCATGGAAAGTCCTCACACTTTCGGATTGTTAATATTGAATAGCGGGGAAATCTTGGGTAGTACTACTGGGTCTGACGAGCCCCACCTGTGCGACTCGAGGTCAAACGGGTGCAATTTTGTCCTATCACATATTCGTCACGACCTGGTAAGTCGTGACGGGAGGCAACAAACGTATCACAGTCAGCTTCAATCGCGAGATCACTATGATTAATATTTTTATGTTAATAGACTAGCTATCTATTGCAATACACTACTTATGCTCTGGAAATTGTTGATTGGTTTATATTTTAACGCAAACTCTTGAACTCACCAACCATGTGTTGACTTGTTTAGTATGCTATTCTCAGGTTAAGGTTGCCAGTTGCCTAGGAGCACGCACGTCAGCATTGTTGAGTTGTCTACATTTGCATTGTTTACAAAATGGGATTATTTTCATTTTATACATTTGTGTTTGGGGCGCGTTTGTTTTGCGCATTCTCGTTACATATTACTTGTTTTGGGTTTTCCAGTTTTAAAAACGCTTCCGCAGTATTTTAAACGTTAACTCTGGTTTTGTTTGTTAATCATATAGAGTCGTTCTTGGTAACTAATGACTGAGATCCTGGTATGTCACGCGCCTCGCGGTAAAACCCCGCACGCGGATTTTGAGGGTGTGACACTCTTTATCTTCATCCTCTTCTTGGATAGGATCAATGAGGGGCAGCTCATCTTCACTAGTTTCACACCTTGAAGATCTGACATATAATAATATGTGTGGAGGAGCTATCTCACTTGATCTCAGTCCCTGCCTGTTCTGATAACAAATCTTTGCATGAAAGGATGAAGATATGATGTTCTTGAAGGTTTTCTCTTCAAGAAGACATTTTTCTGCCCTGGCTTTGCTGATCACTAGCTCAGCCTGGCATTCATTTAACTTGGTAACAAGATCTTTGATTTGAGTCATGTAATTTGTTGCTTATGTTTAAGAGTAGAAATTGTTTTCTCTAGATCGTCTATGTTAAGTTTATAGTCATTTTCTGCTCTTTTGAAATCAGCTTTTAAAATATTCAACGACTCAAGATAAGATCTCACTTCCAAGTTATAGGACCTATACATGTTTACTTTAGCAATGCATTCAGGAGTACAAAGATGTTCTAATACCTTGGGTTCATCATGGTCAGCCATTAGTGCTTGGTTTGGAGAGACATTCTTTACCTGAATGCTCCAGTCAAAACTTTCTTCTTCAACAGCAACAGCAGCTTGCTGCTTTGGTTGGCTTGGCTTCTCAGTTCTGGGAGTCGTATTAGTATAGTTTGGCATGTATTGTGTTTGGCCACCATTTGTTCTTGGTGCCTTACACTCCCTAGCAAAGTGGCCCATTGGGTTACAGTTGTAACACTTTACTTTGCTTTTATCCAGCCCAAACTTTCCACTAGTTACATTACCTGGAAACTTTCTTCATATTCTCTTGTAGAACTTCATTGCTCTATGAGTGAGAAAAGACATCTGCTGGACTATCTCCATGTACTCCAGGTCATCTAGATGGATGCAGTACAAGTCTTCAAGAGTAAAGAAAAAGTTGCCATAACTTTCTTCTGAAGAAACAAAGGCTTCAGATGAGCTGGGCTCTTGGAATGGACTTCCTTGAGTGTAGCTCCCTTGGTGTCTCCGGGAAGGTCATGAAAGTGCCATTTTGTGAGTTGTCAGGGTAGTAAATGAGATGATGTTGTGGTTCTTTACTATCCCTTTCAACCACATGAAGGGTTGAACTCTGTTGATTGTTAGAAGAGCTGTTGGATGGATTTTGCATGTTCATCTCCATCTAGTAACCGCTCAGGATACCATACAGCTCTGTGAGAGTAAGAGTAGAGAGGTTTTTAGTTCTCTTAATGGCCACACAATAGTGTGTCCATTGTCTAGGAAGAGAGAACATGAACTTACTCACAATGTCCCTATTCTCAAGTTTAACTCCAACATCCATCAGAGTATCTACAATCTCAACATACCTGAAGTATTATTGAGTCATAGTTTCAACTTTTTTGAAGGTGAAGTTCTCAAACTGCTGCTTCATGATATCCTTCTTGTTTTCCTTGGCTTCATCAAACCCCTCAACATCTGCTTCAGTGCATCCCATAGTTCTTTTGTAGTCTTGCACTTTTTGAAGCCTCTGTAGATGGAGTTTCATATACAGTTTGAAGAGTGGTCATGGCCTTTTGATCTATATCAATCTTCTTCCAATCTTCCTCAGAATAGTCAGCCACGTCCTTTGGTATCATCCTACCTCTAGCAGTTGCTGAAGTAATGCTTGGGATGTGAGGTCCTAAGACTTCAGATCTACACATCCTACTGTCTTGTGACTTGATGAAGCCTTCCATCCTTATACACCAAGTATCAAAGTCATCAGGAGTGATCAGTGGAGATTTAGTCATGGTGTCGGTTTCCATATCAGCCTTAGTGAAAGCTCCCAATTGAGCTAGTAAGTGTTTTATGAAACTAAGGAGATTTAAGATGGTGAGATCTTACAATCAATAGCCTAAAAAGCTCTAATACCAATTGCAGGACCGGTTATGGGTTATGCAACAGTTTAATAGGATGGGGTGTATAACACTTAACAGATCCAATAGGGAACCCGACAAATGAAACAAAGAACAAAAGTAAGAACATAAGAACGAACAAGTATTGGTTTTCAAAGATGATGTATATTGCTTTCAAGTGTTTTACAGTTGTTACAAGGCTTAGTACTAAGGACTGGTTACATGAGACACTTTATACTACATCCTACAACCAGCCATACTTTAAAGGCCAGCTGGAACACTAATCTAGACAACAAGATCAATGTAAAGGCAAAAGGCAAATTTCCTTTTGACAAGTGACTATGACACATAGCTCACTTCTTATTCTATTACAAAAATGATAAAAGTACAAGAGTGAAAAGTAATAGATTCAAAAACCATAATGTACAGTTGATAAAAGAATGGAGATAATAACCAACTTGTATAAGTTGGTGAGTCTTCAAAGACGGCAGCAGAAAGTGCTTTAGATTTTGTCAAAAGTAAGTCAGAGAAAGCATGTCTTCTCTATCTTCGAAAGAAATTAGTCTTTAGGCTTTGGAAGACTTTGTCTTAAAGCTTCGGAAGACTTCAGTTTTGGCTTCGGAAGAATTTGTTCTTTGGCTTCGGAAGATTTGACACTTAAAGAATTTCTTTGTGCATTATCAAATCTTTTGAAGTAACTTTCTTGTACTTCAGAATGCATGCTGAGAGATCTTTAGTTAGCATCAGCCTCTAAGATAACTCGTACAACCTATATGCAGCGTATAGGTGGGTGGGGGTTTCGTTTTATGTCATATGTTTTTGTATTATAACTATTATAATTATATTTTTTGTTATGTAGATATGTCTTCCTATTCAGAGATTGACGTTGATGTTGTTGATGCTATTGTTGATCATCCGTGGCTACAGTTTGAGCCTGCTACCATCGAGCACGCTAAGTGCTCGAAGTTTGTACGGATGAAGATCGGCCGTCAAAAGGTCGTCGATTAGGAGGTGATGGCCAAGCTAAGAGTGCGTGATAGACTTACTGCTATTATCGGAGACGATACGCCATGGAGACATTTGTTTAAGATCACGTTCTTGCTATCTTACCAAGAACTAACGATGGAGTTTTTATCCACCTTTACTTATATTCGTCCTCATGAGATGGAGGAAGACGAAGAACGTCCTGAGATTTCTTTTAGGTTATGTGGACATCCACATCAGATGTCCATAGAGCAATTTGGCGTTTTCTCGGGACCTTACTATAAGCTGGAGACTGTTACCCCTCTATTCACCGAGGGTATTACTGAGACTAAGTAGAGGCGATTGAGAGATTGGTGGCCTTAGATTGTCAGAGGTCCATTTCAGAGGACTAAGGACAAGGTCACTAGCATTAGAAATCCTCTAATTCGTTACTTACATCGGATGATCACCACATCCATCACTGGACGTGGCAAAAGTCCGGAGTGGTGCATCATTCCTGACATATTTTACTTGTATTGTTTGCTCATGGGGACCAGGTGCAACCTGACGAGATGTTTGGCAGAGTATTTTGCTTCGTATTATCATCAGCAGGAGCGAGGAGCGGTGTATAGCGGCGCGTACATCACGTTGATTGCTCGAGCCTTTATTTACCTCCCTTGACATCTTGGTGACGTATCTCCTCCGATCGAGCCGGTGAGATTAGATCGTCGTACGTTGTTTGGCATGCGTATTATACACTAGTTTTTAGGTGGCATACGATTCTCTATTCGACCCAGGGAGATCTGGCAGCCGGCACCCATTCAGAAGGTCAGTGTTGATGATCCGCAGTAGCAGCAGGAGCATCCACCGCATGACCAACCGCCGCCAGCACATCAGTCGCCACCTCAGCCACAATCTACTCAACACATTTACAGATACGTGAGGCTGCCTACACGTTTGGAGACATTTATGTAGGAGGTTGCTGTGAGTTTATGGGAGCAGGGTCGTCGGCTCGATCCAGTTGAGGATCTTACGGATTGGCACGTTCAACTCGAGATTGCGCGAGCACATGCTGCTGGTATCGATCCTCCGGAGTTGCCACCGCCTTGACAATACCCAGACTCGCCGTAGTTTTTATATTATTATTAGAATTGTAACTTTTATTTTTTATGTATTAAATAACTTTTGTATTTATATTATCATTTTATATTAATGTTTGTATTGTTATCTCGATTGTTCAATTAAATTATGAATGTTAGTATTATATGTTTCATCGGTTAGTTAAATTACAAAATAAGTAAAAATAAGAAAAAAAGATGTAAAAATAACATAAAACTATTCGACGTATAATTAATTATATATTCGTCGGTTCGTGAAAAGTATTTGTATATTTATAACATAACATACATATAACATAACATAAAACTAGTCGACATAAAATTATTTGTATATTATAACAAAAAAAGATGTAAAATATCATAAAAAGATACGAACTTTAACATATATGTGGCATGACCTATACGTACCCATACGCCACGTATAGGTCTCACATGCGTATGGGATCATAAGTTTGGAAAAAAAATTAAAGCCATACGTGGCGTATGGGTACATACGCCGTGTATGGCCTCGAGCCGACATCGATGTCATAACGTTGTACGACATAATGAATGTCGGCAAATGTTTTAACCCTATACGTCGCCTATGGACCCATACCCGACGTATAGGGTGCGGGGTATTGATTAAAAAGTAGGGGTGTCTAAATATCCACTCCCTAAAAAATCTACCAAGAATGCTCTTAAATTTAGAGCATATGCTTACAAGAGTAGACAAACTCTTACTATTTGGGAGGGTTGCTTAAAGGTCTTGAAACTATTAAGCTAGAAGCCCATTGGTCCTACATTAGCTACAGAACAAATTGCAATTTTCGATCCGAATGTTAATTAATTAAACAATTCATTCTTTATGTTCAAAGTTTGTTACACATTTTGCTATTTTTATTAAGTGTTGTTAAAGAATTTTGTTGTGTGGTCCCTGTGGGTTGATCAAATTATATGTTTGGTCCTTAAGCTTTGAAAATTACAATATTAATCTAAAATTTTTGTAGTTATTGCAAATTTGGTTTCAAAATTTTAACAACTGCAAAGTTAGTCCAAATTTTTAAATAGAAGTTGCATTTTTGGTCCCTAAAGTTAGGTTTAAAGAGTTAGTCTAAACTTTATATAAAACTGAATGACTTTAATGTCAGTACCAAAGCTGCAATTAGTATACATAAGTTTGGACTAATTTTACAATTTTAAAAGATTAATAAGTAAACATGCAATCTGATTAAATTACAGGGACCATTTATGCAATTTTCTAATGTTAATTATATGAAAGGACCCTATGCTTAGGCCTGTTTTCACTTTCGGTCCCCAAGTTTGAAAAACTGCAAGATCGGTCCAAGGGTTTGTCAAAACGTATCACAATAGGTCCCTATCAAGGATGGAGATTTAACTTTTCTGTTAACTACGTGTAAAATAACCAAATTACCCCTGAGTATTAAAATAATTAAGTTGATAAAATTAAAAACTATTATTAATAAATATATAATAAGAGTGGGACGCACCCCACCATCTTTTTCTCCGCCATTTCTTTTCTAACCTATAACTATTGCTGTGCACCACCAGTCCACAACCACTACCAACAACCCACCACCGCCGACCACCGTCGTTGCTCACCGCCCGTCACCGCAGACCGCTCACCACCCAACACCTACCCCACCCCTTTGAATTTGTCCAAATCCAAACCGAGACCAAATATCACCGTGCACCCCACCCCACCATCGGGCACCTCCAACACCTCAACCCGCCATCATCACCGCTCGCCGCCATGACCACTACCACCGTCAGCCACCACTACCTTTAACCGCCACCACAGACACCCATATCTGACCCGCATCACCTTCACCACCTTCGGTTAGATCAACCCCATCTGGAAACCACCGCCCCTACTTACACTTCCGATAACCGATATTGGCATTAACAACCGGTGGTGTGGTTGCTGTTGGGCGAAGGTGTTAGTGGATCTAACTCAAGATCTATGTTGAAGGTTCAATATTTGGAGTTACTGGAGAACAAAGATTTGTGATTCCTGGTGGTCTAAATCTCCATGATTGAGAAGTCAATGGTGGTTGGTTATGAAGGTGGAGATGACTACCAGAAATAATGGTGGAGAGAGGGTTGCCGACCATCGATTTTAAAATTAGTACTATTATAATAATTAGGGGCAATTTGGTCATTTTAAAAGAATTAACGGGGAAAGATAACGACCATCCCTGACAGAGACCTTTTGTGTTACGTTTTAACAAACCATTAGATCAACCTTGTAATTTTTCAAACTTGTGGACCGAAAGTGAAAACAAGGACCTTTCATGTAATTAACTCTTATAAAATGATAACTTTGCTTTTTATATTATAGTGAGGGGAGTCTACCATTTCTCACCCTAATCTTTCACTCTCTCTCCTATATCTTTTTCATCTTCCATCCGATCTTCAACCAACACTAAACCATAGAAATCCACTTTTCACCCATTTTTAACATTTTTTATCTTTATTTTTTTAAACTAAAATAATTCATTCACAAAACTAAAAGTACAATTAATAAAACAACAAAAAAATACAACTACCAAATAAAATTAAAAGTTAAATTACCAAATTTAATATATATATATATATATACACACACACACACACACACCTGCCAAACAAAAAAAATAAATAATACTAGTTGTCTAGAGCTTGAATGTGTGCATGCTTAACAAGGTTGATGAGATCAAGTAAAAGATTATCATGAGTGTTATTGTCTTAATCAGATATCTAAAAGTATGTCATAGTCATCTTGTGAATCCTCTAAAGGATTTTTTTATGTGCTCGGGATATAACGCTTACCTTTGTTTTTTATAATCATATTGTGCAAAATAATATAAGCATACATGACTTTTCTAATTTTATGTTCATGCCATGCTCGTGCCAGTAGAGAACTATGAGATTTAAGGATACCGAAAGCTTTTTTGCATCCTTCCTTATGGCCTCTTGTGTTGTATTAGTCATGTGCTTATTGTTGAGATATTTTAGCATGTGCTAATTCTAGTTAATTGAGTTGGTTGAGTTAGTTTGAGTTAGTTACATGCTTCTAGAATCTTCCATGTACTCATATAAATAGTCTCTTGATTTCTATTGTTGAATAATAGAAAACAATATACAAAACTCATTCACTTTTACCTGGTATTAGAGCTATGCTCTGAGAGCTCCGACGACTTTTCCGGAAGCTCCTCCTGTTCCGATCACAACTTCCGATAAGTCCTTTGAATTGTCTTATCTTCATAATGTCATCTTCTACATCCTCCTCTTCTTCAACAGACTCGGTGCATACCACTGGAAGTCCATTAAACTTTCTTCCTAACATTGCAAATTTTCTTTCAATAAAGCTTGACGATAACAATTATCTCAATCGGAAACACCAGATCCTAACCGTAATAACAACTTTGGGTTTGTTGAAGTTCTTGCAATCTGATACAGCTCCTCCTGCTGATTTGATAGAAAAAGAAGCATGGGATAAAAGCGATGGTTATGTGCAAGCTCTAATCACTGCAACTCTATCACCTTCGATCGTTCATTTAACTCGAAATTCCTCCTCAGCAACAACCTTGTGGAAAGCGATTGAGGATTCCTTTGTTCAAACTATTTTTGCTAAGCAATCACAGCTTCGAACTCAATTTCATCTTCTAAAATAGAATACCAAATAAGTTGTTGTGCTTCTAAACGAAGTAAATAAAATTGTCGATTCCTTGAATACAATCGGTGATCCAATATCCGACCTTTTGGTGCTTGTGTTATCCGTTTCTTGGTGATACAAGACCGGATAAGCTTTCACCTAAGTCTACTCCTTGTATTTTTGTGGGTTATGCACCTCGTTACAGTGGTTATCTTTGTTACGATCTTGTTACTTCTCGCACCGTTACTTCTCGCACCATTACCTCTCGTCATGTTCTCTTCCATGAGACAGTATTTGACATTCCCATTTCCTCTTCTTCTACTTCCTCATCAGATTCCTCCCTTTCATTCCCTTTATCTAACTTCTTTATTCCACCTCCATCTTACACTACTTCTTTTAGTTTTATTCATTCATCTTCTCCATCTCCGGTGTCATCTTCCTCTTTTAGTTCTATTCCCTTTCTTCATCGGCTTTATGGCACTTCCTCATCAGATTCCTCCCTTCATTCCCTTTATCTGACTTTTTTGTTCCACCTCCATCTTACACTACTTCTTCTAGTTCTATTCCTTCATCTTCTCCATCTCCAGTGTCACCTTCCTCTTCTTGTTCTATTCCCTCTCCCTCTCATCTTTCTCATCCTTTGGTTACTCGATCTCGTGATCATACTCGTTTAGCCTAGACAGTTTCCAGATCATGATGGGCCATCCACGAGACAATGCAACAGATAAAACAAGACAAATAGTATTTTGTCTTGGTTTGATATTCTTCAGTCCATGCTGCACGTGACTCCTCCCCGTTCAGCTTGAGGGGCATATTAGTCATGTGCTTATTGTTGAGATATTTTAGCATGTGCGCATTCTAGTTAGTTGAGTTGATTGAGTTAGTTTTGAATTAGTTTGAGTTAGTTATATGCTTCTAGAATCTTCCATGTACTCATATAAATAGTCTCTTAATTTCTATTGTTAAATAATAGAAAACAATATACAAAACTCATTCACTTTAACATGTTGCCTTGAATCGTATTCGTTTGTTATGAGGTACATCCTATCGGCAATATAACATCCATACTTAAATTCAGTTTTGATTACCACAAATAGAATCTTTGGTGTCGTTCCATTAACAACATTCTTGAATAATGACGATTGATTCAACACATTTAGGTCATTGTTAGAACCAATGACATCAAAGTATGAATACGAAAACCAAATATCTTGTGACCTCATCGCTTCATACATGAGAGTTGGGTATTGATGGTCATCTCTCATGTATTGACTAGGCCAAGCCATTATACAACTCCCCCATACTTAATGTCTACAACCAACACTTCATAAAAGCCAAACATTAAATAAGACTATTAAAAATCTAAAAGAATCAATGACAATTTATAAATATACAATAATAATACCTCAGATGTTGGGAAAACCATGACAGGCTTTATGATTAGCGTATAGAATTTGTATGTCATTCTTGATTGGTTTATGAAAATATTCTTTCTCTTATAATCAAGTGATACCATCATAAAATTCTTGAAGGCTTTTACGTGATGTTCTTGCCGACAATATTAGGTATTTATGTAATGAGTGAGGAATACTTTCTTAATATAATTGATAGATTTTTGGATGTGCATTTTTGCAAAGCTAAGAAACTTTTCTTCCATCTTGTGTTAATACTTGGTTTTGAAATATTCAAAGTAATTTTTCATATCATCAACTATTTGTAAAAATTGCTCTTTTATAATATAAGTCGTTTCTAAACATAGTATCATTAAACTTCGACTCATCTAAAACATAATAAAAAACAAGACGACCATACGAGTCACCACAATTGTCTCTTCTAATATAAGTTCTTGAAGTTGCTGTGTCATGAACACAAGAAGATATCATAGTGTTGGCAACCGAAACGAGAAAAGATAAGTTATGTTGACTCTTATAAGACGAATTATCGGAACTTGATGACGATAATCCCGTGGATGAATCGTAGATTATAAAGGCTTTCACTATTTTTTTCAAATGGGTTTTTTGAAAGTGTGAGTATTTAATGTTGCAAAATAAATGAAGAATATATCTAAAAGCTTTAGGTTATGTGTGTATTTATACTAAAGTAAAAAAAAATAAACTATTTTTTAAAGTTGGTCAACGAATCGTTAGGATAGGTATAGCTAACCCTACCCCTAACTGTGCATACGCATCTATATATCATATCACCCATTTTTCTTCTTTCACTTCATCTCACCCTAAGAAAATAGTTTAACCCCCGAAACTCCACTTTAACCACTTTTTAATTATTTTAATTTTACATATTAAACATAGCAAATAAAATTACTTTTTAATCATAAAAATAAATATTATAAAAAACTAAAACATTAATGCAAAAATATAACATTGATAAAAAAAATAACTCATTCATTAAATTTATAAGTATATTTTATTACTTAATAAAAAAACAAATAAACTAATATTGTTAAATTTGGAAAATACGATCGATCAAGTCAAACCGAAGCTGGTGATACATTTGTCAGTTCCATATGTCACGTCGGTTTTTTCTTTGTTGTTGTCAACGTATTCAATCGGTACGTCTATTTCATATTCATTGTATTGTTACTCGTCTTATAAAATCATTCTATGAAAAATTACGCGAACATCACCCTCTTAATTTTAAATGAGGATCAAGCTCATGCCAAATGTTTTATGAAAATGCCAATGTTGCTTCAATACATCAAACGCTTGTTCACATCTTCTCTAGCCGACATTTGAGCAATATGACACGTTCAATTGTGTTCGCTTTAAAACAAAAGAACACAAACGAATACGAACTTGTTCAACTTTTTAGTGAACAAACATGAACAAGAATTTTTGTTCTACTATGTGTTCGTGTACGCTTTGTAAACAAGTTCAATGCTAAACAAACAAACATTAACAAGGCTCCCTTAAGCTTGGTTTGTTTCGTTCACAACCCACCACCAAAAGATCCAACAACACCATCGTTGGTCACATGTGATTGCCATCATACCCACCACCCCCAACACCACACCGTCATCTTCTTCTTTGCTGACTAAAACACCCACCACCACTCGTATAACCCTAGTTTGCGGCTTTATATGAACTTTTTCATATGTTTTGATTCTAGGGCAATAGTCTGATAATTCTTTCGATGAGAGTGGCTACTGGTCAAGAAATTTTTTACAAACAATAAATCTATCTTGTTTACTTAGTCTCATACAGCATCACTCATTCATAAGAAACGTTTACACCCATGGTATATTCATTTAAGGACAAATTAAGAATAAAGGAAATGAAAACAATGAATGTCCTCCTTAAAACGTACTTTGTTAAAGCCTTGACTTTCTATGCCATGGGTTACTCACTACGCTTGTCGTTGTTGACTTTCTGATTAAATCCTAAAAGTTTATTATTTATTAGGCCAACCAGCCCAACTGAATTTGACCTATCCTCGTTAATATTATGGCCCACCTTTTTCCAGCGATTTGTTATAATTTTAATTCCCATATCTAACTCTGATCATGGTTGCAAAACTCGCTAGGCGCTGCAAGGTCGGTGGATTGGAAAATTGCGAGTACTAGGAAGAGGCGGGGAGTACTCTGGGAATATTCGGACGTGATATATTATAAAGAAATTAGTTTTCGGGAAATTATAAATATGTAAAACATTATAAGCTTACTAATATGTATAAAAATATATGAATATCAATATAAATCAAAAGAATACATGTTCACATACAAAAAATATTTCAAAACTTAATATTATTTATATAATATTATAGACTTAGTAATAATTTGATAATCATCTTGTAAGGTGTGTCCGTGAAAAAGAATAAAAATCCAACAAAAATTGGTGAAAAACAATGAAAATGTGAAAAATGGTGAAAATCCGAGTTGGGCGAGTTGGACCGTGTTAGGCCGAGTAGGGGTGAGTTGAACCGAGTTTGACTGAGTTTGACCGATTCCGAGTAATGTTGACTGAGTTGATGAAAAGCGCCTCGGGACCTTTCCAAGGACCAAGTACTCGGCCGCTTAGGCCGAGTTTTACAACACTGACTCTAATTTGATTTAGAAATCGCAAGTTCATTCTTAAAAGGTTCTTTTACATCAAAAGTTCTATGGGATACTATGCTAAGATTTTTATACTTGTTAAACTTAATCTAGTGAAACTGATAAACTGATCTCAAATGAACACACAAAGAGCTTGCTCGGAAACTATGAGGAACTCTTTCTACTACTAGCGTCATGTTTATCACTCCCTCTCGAAATTTGATTTTGTCGTCCCTAAGGTAGTGCAAAACTTAACCAACTTCTCTTTTGGTAAACATTTCATGAACATTCTAGACGATTGATCCAAAGTATTTACATACTTGAAATTAGGTTCACATTTTTTCACGTATGATGGGGAACCTCTACACGCTTTGTCCTAGCATGAAATGCCAGTTTTACAGGAAAGAGTATAGATGACATGTTGTAGGCATGAATGACTACCTTTTCATTTGTTCCATGGTTTAGCTCTATCAACAATTGAACTAGTCACACATTCTTGTGTAGTCATAGTAGTCACTCAATACTTAGCCTCAGTAGTATAGATTGACACCGTCGGTTGTCGTTTACTACACCAACTAATCACACTCGAACAAATCAAGTATATGTACCATATAGTGCAAAAACTTTTTTCAGGATCTCTTACACAATCACCATCGCAAAACCCAGTTAACTCCAATCTTTAATCCCCCTTAAACTTAATTGGATAGCTTGCAGTAGCCTTTTTGTATTTGAGTACCAATAGAGCGGATTAGAGGTATGGATTTCTATGAGCTTGAACAAATCTATTCAAGATATCGATGACATAAGTAATGTCAAGTCGTGTCAAGGTTAGTAAATAAAGCTTCCTACAATTTGTTCAAGACATTGTAACATCTTCTAGCACTCTTCCTTTTTCCACTCATATGGATAAATTTGGTGCCATTAGTATATTCATTGGTTTTTACGTTTTCGAACCATATCTCAAAATTAAACCAACAACATACCTGTGCTGAAGAAGTACTAAGCCATCAGTTTGTTACTCGATTTCTAGTCCTAGGAGGTGTTTTAGTTTTCCTAGATCTTCCATGAAAAACAAGGTACATCTGTTAGGTTTAAGAGGTATACCACATGTAAGGATCACACTTAGAGGCTGATGTAACCAAAGAGCTCTCAATATGCAAATGTGAGGTACAAGGAAGTTACTTCGGAAGATTTGATATAACTCAGTGAATTATACTAAGTATCAAATTTTTCGAAGCCAAAAGACCAAATCTTCTGAAGCCAAAGATGAAGTCTTCTGAAGCTTCAATCACAAAGTCTTCCGAAGCGAAACACTAATTTCTTCCGAAGACAGAGAAGACATGCTTTTTCTGAATCATCTTTTGACAAAAGCTGAACCATTTTTCGTTGATATCTCTGAAGACTCACCAACTTAATTGAGTTGATGAAAAGTCCTTACTTTTGTCAAACTGTAGATTAAGGTCTTTTGTCTGTAACTTTCTACCCTTGTACTTTTATTCATTTTGTAATATATTGGATGTGAGCTATGGCATGTCATAGCTACTACCTTTTGACTCTACATTGATCTTGTTGTCTAGATTAGTGCTTTTAGCTGGCCTTCAAAGTATGGCCGACTGTAGGATGTAGTATAAAGTATCTCAAGTACTTGTAACTTTAGAAGATAAGCTTAGTAACACTTTGTAAGAACTTGAGAGCAATATAACTTTGTAAGAACTTGAGAGCAATATAAAACATTCTTGAAAACCATATTATCTTGTTCTTGTTCTTGTTCTTGTTGTTTACTTGTGTTTTTTGTTTCATCATAAACCGGTTCCCTATTTGATCTGTTAACTGTTCTAACACTCTCCAAACATTGTGAAACTGTTGCATTGACCTCCCTTCACCGGTCCTGCACCACATAAGTCAAGTCAACTATGATCAAGCCGTCCACATAAATGAGAACAGTAGCTCTCTAGGTAATGAGCTTTCAATTAAGCCTTTAATTGTCCATAAGGTAATATATATATATATATATACATATATACATATATATATATATATATATATATATATATATATATATATATATATATTAAGGTTTTGAATATTTTTAGAAGCTTCATGTGATGTGTATATCTTTGGATAGCAAAACTCAATAATTTAGCCTAAGATCTACACTGTAACTAAAGAATTCCATCTAGTGGAATATATATATCCATTTATAAATATAGTAGAAAAATATCAAAGAAAAACATCTTTAAACATAATAGAAAGAGAAAACATAGCATAAGTGGAATTCCATATTGTGGGAACATCAATCATTAACATTCTATCAGATACTTCGAGAACTTTTGAAAATGATTGGTTTCTCGCCTCCAAATGATTTATATATTTAACAGCTTTCCGAACTTCTTCAATCATATAATCCATCTTTTAAAGATCATTTTTCACTAGAAAGTTAAGTATATGTGCACAACACTTCACCTGAAAAAACCTTCCACCACAAGGAAGTTTCTTTACTTTAAAATTATTGGTTTTCAACATATTCATTGTCTTGTCAATGTAAGAGGCCTTATCTATAGAAATGGAGAATATCTTTCATTTATTTTCCCACTCTTTCACACATATGTAAATGGGATCTGCTATATTAAGTCTGATACATGGAGGATGAACATGCACAAATTTAACACATGTTTCTACAATTTGTGATGTAATATTAGAAATCTCAAATAGAATAAAAGAAATCATTAAAAAGATATAACATGATAAATTTAATAATAAAATAAAATCATTAGAACTTTCACCAAACCTTCAATTTTGATCAATGAAGTGCCCTATGATGACCATATACTAAATTCTTTTACGAGACAATTTCCAACAATCTGTCGTCAAACTAATATCTGAGGCCTTATTTATAAGGGATTTTAGGTTTTCCTTCTAGTGTTCATGCACCTTAAAGCAATCAGACTATATAGTATCTTTACTCTTCCTCCTAATATTAGGTTGGTTGTCTTCATCATATATATGAACATGTCATCTTCTACCATAGTGAATGGTTGCTCAGTCTCTATCAACCAATTTGCTATTGATTCCCTAATTTTGTTAGCATCGTACTTCATATTGGATCCAATTAGCAGACAAGCTTATTGTGTCCCATGTCAACATCAAGTGGCTAAAAATTAAGCAATTGCTGAGTTCTCGAGAATTGCTTACATTTCAAACAAACATCCTAGTGTCATTTATAAGTTGATGTCGTATTAGTTTTATTTTTTGCCAATTGCTTTTTGCAGTGAATGCACACAACTTTTTCGATTCCGTCCGCGATAGTCACTATAATAAAGTCTTCCTACACCTCCGGCTTCTTTTTCCGTTTATTCTTTAGCACCATATTTTCTTCATCACCAAGATTTTCAGTCTTTTCTTATTCTATAGTTATATCTTCGTTAAGGTACTTTGCATCAATGTTAATGTATTCATATGGCCCCTGGTTAGTATTTGAAGTGGAGTCTTGCATTGGGCTCATTGGATTTTTTTTTCCTTTTCTCGTTAATATACACCTAACAAAAATCACAAGTAAGAACTTTCAACGGTATGGAAATCACTTGAAATCAGATATTTGTATTAACCTAACAAACAGGATGTTTCAACCTATATCATTACACAAACGATAGCTTTTTTTCATAAATATACACCTAGCTAATTGAATTATATTAAAAATGGATTTGGTTTTACACTTGAAAGCAATAGCCAAAGTTATTAAACACAAACAATAGTTTTTCTTAAAGAAATAGGAACTAAACTAATAGTAGCCAAATCTCTTGAAAGCAGTAGCTAAATCAATTCACTAATTCATCCTTCATTTCTAAAACAAAGTTAGGTGACGGTACATAATTTAATTGTAACACAAAAGCATTATTCAAATTAAACACGACCCTTGTATGATCGATGGGACATCAAATGGTATTCTGGGCAATGAAGAAGCAATAGAGATCAACAGGATGTAACAAAACCAAATGTCCCAATGTGCATTTGGGATGAAGATGATTGGCAAAGGAACAAAAATAAAAACTTATATCCACCTACGAGGAAGAAGATTGAGGCGACTGTCGACCAACAAGGAAGCAGAGCAATGATACTTGATTTAAGGGGTGACTGGCGAGGAAGAAGATCACCTGTTGGGGGTGCCGGCTACAGTCTTTGAAAATGGAGGTTGAAAACTAAAAAGTCATTTATGAGTTGCATACTAGAAGAGGGAATATGGAATATTTAATTTAGGGTTTAAACTTTTACAAGGAAGGGGCGATAATTAGTGTATTGAAATATGTATTATATACATACATATATATATATATATATATATATATATATATATATATATATATATATACACGTATGTATGTATATAAGGCTTGGTTCAAATAAAAACCAAGAGAAATGAAAAGCTTTTCCAAACTTCCGAAAACAAGTCAATATCAAATTAAATCATAGTTTTATATTATAGGAATAACATTATTACACATATACAATATTATGTTTTTTAATATATGTGCAAATTCACGTTCATTAAAAAACTAACAAACATGTCATATGCAACTTACACACAATTGTTTATGTTGTGTAAGTTATAATTTACACATGTAAATTTACTCTATGTAAGTTGCATTTTACATGTGTATTAGTTTTTAACGAACATGAATTTTCACATATATATAAAAAATACATCATGTTGTATATATGTAATAATATTATTCGTACAATAAAATAAGGATTTCACTTGATCTTGACTTTGTTTGCGAAAGTTTGTAAAAGTTTCTCAATTTCTTTTGGTTTAAATTTGAACAACACCATATGTGTATATATATACATATACATATACATATACATACATATATATATACATATACATATACATATACATATACATATATATATATATATATATATATATATATATATATATAATAAAATCCTACTAGGCTCATTAAGGCTCACGAGCCTAAACGTTCTTTGAACTCAATGCAGGGGCTCGGGCTCGATAACTAAATGAGACATATTTCAGGCTCAAGATCAGGCTCATTCTAGTTCAAGCATAACTCGTTCAAGCTTTTTACATAGTCGATGTCAAGTAGCTCAAGAGCTAGCTTGACTCGTTTACACCCCTATTTTTCCCCTTCGGCTCATACATTACACTTGTATCAAAAATGGTAGATGTGAAACTGTTGAGTTTAAGAAAATCGCCAATCTTTTGCAAACTTGGGTTATTGTTTTAGTTCCATAAATAGGTTTCTTTAATTGACATATATAACTTGCAAAAGTTTGACTTACAAAACCTTTAGGTTTCTCTATGTATATCACACAATCTAGATCACCATAAAGAAAGGAACCGTCAACATCCATTTTAAATAGATTCCACCTTTTACTTGCTGCTATGGTAAAGACTATTCATACCAAAGTGAGTTTTGTCACCAAACTAAACGTATCATCATAGTCAATCCCATATTGTTGTGAAAACTTTTGCAACCAACCATCCTTTATAACCTTTGATAGTACCATCAGATGGATGTTTGATTTTAAAAATCTATTTATAGGAGGTAAACTTTGAGTTGATTGGTTTGGTACTAGACTCCAAGTTTCATTATGTACAAGGGTTGTTACATCTTGTTCCACAACCTCTTACCACTTAGGATAAATTAAGGCTAGTTTGGTGGATTCTAGTTCCATTTTCTGGTCAGCAAGAATTGCCATATTTGCATATTCTGATTAGGCTTTCTTATTATATTCGATCTACCAATAGAATGTACATTAATCATAGCTTTTGGTGGACTAGTATGGCTTTCGTTTTGACTCGATATGGGGTTTGCCCAAGACTGCCATGGTTATGATATGGTTCAATTAGGCCATCAATTATAGTTTTTTTCTTCTTCGTGATGTTCTTAGTAACATGCAAGTTTACATAGTCATCATATTATTTCTATAGATCTTGTGTGTAAGGTAGAATCTCTTAGCTTGGTTACCATATAGAGCCCTATTCCTCAGGACACCTCACAGTTGGTCAATTATAGCATAAAACATTTTACATATATATCATTCCATCAAAAATTGTAGCTGAAAAACTTAAAATAATAATTTATATAAAAAACATGTCATTAGATAACCATGTGTCCGCACTAAATAAATTCTAGGATGATAGACTTTCATTACCTAGAATCTCGTGTCTGCTCACATGAGCATATCATATGCATATAAAAGTTAGCAAGACTGAGTGAGTTCTAGTTTTATATATAAGAAAATAAAATTTTACTTTCGTTCTTAAACACATAATAACCATACATACATAGCTATAAGTCTTCCCTAACATTCGATATTGGGTTCATTATCTTTCTTACTTCTATCTATCCATTCATTTATTCGTTCATTTTGTTATCTTTCACTTTTCTGAATCTATGCCATAACTACATTTGTATTAGTCTTGGATATCAATGTCAGGGTAATGGTGAGCAAAGGATCCCATAACCATAACTATATAGTCTGTACAAATGCAAAACCCCACAAGATATGGTCTACACATGTGCAAGATCCCACAATAATATGGTCTACATAAGTGCAACACCCAATAATATTTGGCATTGACAACATATGCCAAGCTCTGATGGGTATTATTCTCCAGCGTAAATGTCGTTGTTAGTTGAGCATGCATAATATATTGCAACTCTATTCCATTCTTTTGTCATTGATTGCAAGACTTTCAATACATAATTAGGCCCACATATCATTTCATTAGGTTTCACTATCATTCATCATTCATTAATCTCCCACTTTGCTTTACATAATACTTTTCATCATTTAGTTCATCACATCATGCATTTCATACCATATACACATACATGTATCAAATGTAAGCTACCATATAAGTAAAGCATGTAGGAAGTCTCATCATAGCAGGAATCAAGCCTAGGTCAAAGTTTATGTAACGCCTAAAATTTTGTCACATAAAATAAAGAAAAGAAAAGTATTTTGAAGAGAACTAAAAGAAGGCAAAGTTGAGGGGTGTTTTGTGTAACTAGTACAAAAAAAGTCAAAAAGGTTACTTTTAAGGGCATGGACGCCCATGCCATGCCGACTTTGCTGTTGCTGTTCGACTAGAAGGAGAAAGGAAGTTGAAATTTTGGTTCTCTCGGCTGTGAAGGGGAAGAAAGGCTGATTTTTGAAATTTGGTGAGTGTTGTTTGTATATTTAGCTTGGTTTTTGTTGGGTTTTCAACTTTAAAACCGATTTATATGTGTTCTATGTGTTTTGGCGCTTGTTTTTGATTGTTTAGGTGCTTGAACTCGTGTGCAAGCAGGTTCGGTGAAGTTTTACTTGTTTGCTGCACTAGGTAAGTTCTAGACCCCGATTTCTATGTGTTTTAAATTGTTTTGGGGCTGAAAATGCATGATTAAAAAGTTTTACAACTGGTTTATGTATACCCGTATGTTGTGTATGTTTATGCTTATGTTTATGCTTGTTTGTGTGTTGTGGGTGCTTAGAATGTTAAGTTAATGCTTAGAACAGGTGCAAATGCAGATCTGGGATAGTTGTGATTCTGAAAAATGAATAACAGGTAGTCATGTGCCCAAACAGGGCCCATGCGCCTGAGATTTTGACTTAGAAACGCCTAAGTACAGGCCATGCGCCCAAACAGGGCCCATGCGCCTGGAAAATTTTCCTTAGAAAAATTAGGAGGGGCTCATGCGCCCTAATAGTGCCCATGCGCCTAAGATGTTTTCCTGAAGTTACCAAGTATAATCTCATGCGCCTAAATAGTGTCATGCGCCCAACCAATTGTTCAGGCGCCTAAGTGCTAGTCCATGTGCCTGAACATTTCATGCGCCTAGAAATATAAGCTAAAATGCCTAAGTATAGGATTCATACGCCCGAATAGTGTTTATGCGCCTAAGCAGGGCTCATGCGCCTGTATAGTGCCCATGCGCCTAAACACTTAGAAAATTTTCTGGAATTTTAGGAAATCAGAATTTTAGGGTTTGACCCTGGTTTGACTTGATGTTATTATTTGATTATTTTATTTATGTTTTGGGCCGTTCTTGTGTTCCTTATTATTATACTATTACGTGACTTCACGTGGTGTGATTTTATCCGTATCCGTAAAGTATTATGATTAAAGAAAGTGGAAAGATCAATAATAATGAAAAGTGGAACATAAAGAACGAAAGAAATTCTTGCAAGCAAATTCACACGAGGTCCACAACCATTAGGTTGTTAGCTCAACTGTGTGCGGTTTAGCTAACCCGTTGGATGCACACAGGGTCAATCCTTGAGATTGAGGGGACCCTTGTTGCTGCCATGGTACTGGAGTCAGTTTTGTGCACTAGTTTGGGGTTTATTTGTAGACCTCGGCCCAGTACCAGTTTTGTGCGCATTAATCGGGGGCATAGCACATTTGTCCGGATTAAGTGAAAGATTAAAATAAAGGTTCGAATGAACGATGATGGAAATGGTAAAGAAGATAATGGATGTTATCTTAACTGTACGTATGATGTGTGATCGCGTACGAAAGAAAAGTATATTATTTTAAAAGGGTATTTTCATATACAAATCTTTCAAGGTATTTTAACATTTTTAAACTAGAGCTCACTCAACAATGCTGACTTTTATGCATTTTCAGTTGGCAGGTAAATTGCTGAGGATGGCACTCTGGGAGGCTACTCGTCGGGGCTAGACTGGCATCCGTTCACGCATACTAATATTATTGTTTTGTAATGCAATTAATATGATCTTTTGTAACTACTAACAATTAACAATGTATTGTTTAGCAACAGTATTTATTAATGAAGTGAATGGATTTTGATATTAATTCCGCTGCACTGGTTTATGAACTATGAAATGTTTTATATATATTGTGCTATGATTGACCAACTATGAGGTCTCCAGGGACGGGGCCTTACAAGTTGGTATCAGAGCCAAAGTTTAAGAGCAATAGGTAAATATTTTCAAAACCTAAACTTAAACTGAGAATGGGACGAATGGAGGGATGCTAGCCCGAGTAGCTACGTACCATCAGGTATTTCTTTTCTTAATGTAACCGTTATTATGTGCGTGTGCTATTTGATTTATGTGCCTTTAGTAGATTTGAATACTAATGTAGTCATGATAGGAAATGCTCGAGGGATGAAGAGTAAAGTAAGTGGCTAATCACAACTGGCCACTGTAATTAGAGACTTACTATACTTGACATAAACTAAGCTATTACCTTGAATGACTGTGTTGGTGTTTGAATCTTATAGTGTTTAGAGGATGCCGGAGGGAGATCATCTAAGGCTTCTAGAGGTGGAGCACGGGGTGGACGTGCTGGTAGACCACGGGCCGCAAAGAACAAGACGAGGACTGCGAAGACGGATCCTGGTGAGCCTAGGCTTCATCAACCGGAGGGCGGTGATGAGAGTGCAAATCTAAGGGCCCCAGTGAAAGAGGTAGTGGTGGAGGAGGTTCACCAAGTCATGCAGACGATCCTACCGTCTGTAGTGACTGAAGTCATTCGGGCTGTTAGAGAAGATGAAAGGAAAGAGAAGAAGGAGGAAAGGAGGACGACCGCTGGTAGGAGGGGTAACGTGAGGATTCATAATGATGAGGAGGAGATGAATGCTAGAAGGGGAGCCTCTAGAATTGAAGAAGAGGTGGTGGTGCGGGAAACTGCGAGGGGATGCAGCTACGGGGCATTCCAACGATGCAAACCCCCTACTTTCGATGGCAACGGTAATGCTGCCGTTGCTCACCACTGGGTAAGAGAGATGGAGGCGGTGTTAGAGATTAGAGAGTGCAGAGAGGATCAGAAAGTGAAATTTGCCACTCACTCGTTTGTTAACTCGGCTCTGTGCTGGTGGGACAATATTGTCCAAGCCGAGGGCAGCAGGGCCATTGGGAGGATGAAATGGGAAGAGTTGAGAAAGATGGTGATTGAGGAATTCTGTCCTTACCGAGAACTCGACAAGATTGAGAGGGAGTTCTTACAGCTTGAGGCGGGAACCATGACCCACCAGCAATACACTTCCAAGTTTAATGAGATGGCGAGGGTGGTGCCGGATCAGGTGACGCCGATGTCGAGGAAGATTAAGAGGTATGTGCAGGGATTGCTAGCCGACATCCACAGACACTTGATCACTGCCTAACCGAGCACTTTTAGGTCGGCAGTGGATTTGGCGGGAATGTTGGTTGATGAAAGGGAAGTAGCGGTGGTTGAGGTGAAGAAGGCAGATGGAGGCGATAAGAACTGGAGAGGTAAGCAGTTTGGGCATGGCGGTTACACCCCAAACAATAAGGGATGATGGGTGACCGGCGGGTGGTGTCATCAACCCGGGGTTGAGGAAGTGCGACCGATGTGGTAGGGAGCACACTGGTGATTGTATGAGGGGAGTGATTGTGTACTTCAAGTGTGGGAAGCCCGGTCACATAGCAAAAGATTGCGGAGTGCCGAAATGCTTCAACTGTGGCGGGACTGGCCACAGGAGCTATGAGTGCAAGAAGCCGAGAGCTGAGAGCTCTAGGGCCAAGAAGGGGACCGAAGAAGGAGGACAGAGGGCGAGTGCTAGAGCCTTCACGATGACCCGAGAAGAGGCCCGGGTAGACCCAGACGTCGTGTCAGGTATGTTTCTAGTAAACCAAACTTGTGTCTCTGTATTATTTGATTCTGGTGCTAGTAGGAGTTTCATTTCTGTTGCTTGCTGTGCTAAGTTGCCTGTTAGTAATGGGAATATTGACGAACCATTTGATGTAAAAACTGCTATTGGTAAGTCAACCAGAATTTCTAAGATGATTGAGGATTGTGGCATAGAGTTAGAAGGCCATAGGTTTGCTGCTAAACTATATGTGATGCCCCTAGGAGGATTAGATGTAGTACTAGGGATGGATTGGTTAGCAGCCTATGAGGCAAATATCGTGTGCTGCCCCGGTACTGTAGTCAGCTTTGTGCACCAGTTTGGGGTCTATTTGTAGACCTCGGCCCAGTACCAGTTTTGTGCGCATTAATCGGGGGCATAGCACATTGGTCCGGATTAAGTGAAAGATTAAAATAAAGGTTTGAATGAACGGTGATGGAAATGGTAAAGAAGATAATGGATGTTATCTTAACTATACGTATGATGTGTGATCGCGTACGAAAGAAAAGTATATTATTTTAAAAGGGTATTTTCATATACAAATCTTTCAAGGTATTTTAACGTTTTTAAACTAGAGCTCACTCAGCAACGCTGACTTTTATGCATTTCCAGTTGGCAGGTAAATTGCTGAGGATGGCACTCGGGGAGGCTACTCGTCGGGGTTAGACTGGCATCCGTTCACGCATACTAATATTGTTGTTTTGTAATGCAATTAATATGATCTTTTGTAACTACTAACAATTAACAATGTATTATTTAGCAACAGTATTTATTACAGTTTATGCTTGGAAAACTACTAATCAGCTATGGGTCAAGGTTCATATGGGTAAAATACTCTATGTTTGGAAAATTTTAGATAGGGAGAATAGATTCAGTTGATCAATCATATTCACGTGAGTATATCTCATGCAGGTAGGCAATTGTTTTCTTAAAGTTTAAATTAGGCCCTATGCTTGAACAATATCATATTCGGGTGGTAAACTTCAAATTGGGATGTCTAGTATCCACTTAACATATCACCAAGTATAAGAAGGTTCAATAAACATTATAGGTTCGAGTAAAGCTATTCATATACATGTGAACCTAGTCTAAATTTTGGCTTAGGGTAGTCAAATACAGGTAATAGTGAACCCATCAAATGCAGGTTGCTTAAATGGCTCATGCATATGGACATATATCTAGTATTTGGTTAAGGTAAGTAGATTCAAGTGCATGGAATCAGGTTCAGGCTATAATGCCTAAGATACAAGTAACAGTGTTAGGTGCGGTTGAGTAAACCCTTTGTTAGATCTTGTGAAAATAACCATTTAGGTATGCATAGCAACCCTACAAATAGTATAAAAACATATAATATGGATATAGAACTCATATCATTAAGAACTTGCATAAACCCTAAAATCAAGGTGAATAACTCTAGGTCTACAAGCATGCACATGTAAAAATCCAAGCTTTAATACTATATATGATTCATTACACACATATCATCTTATTTAGATTTTATCTATTTGAAAACATGAAGAAATTCCTTACCTTTAAAGCTTTTCTTTGTCACATCCCAATCGATTGTGGAATCACTGGGGCAAACAAATGTAAATTGATTCTTTATAGCACATGGTAACAAATAAGTTGAAATAATTTTTAATGTAATTTCATTCATAATAAATAGTCAATCATTGTCTTAAATTCAACCATGAATCAAACAAAACACAAGAAATATATTTTTTAATCTAGGTCCAGAATCTTAGATGTGAGCATGTAAGAATTCCGCTAAGCTGTATATCCTAAAATCATGTGAAAAGTAACGAGTCAGCTAAAGATTTAGCCGGTGAGTAAACACAAGTTTTGCATGCATACATACATACATACATATATATATATATATATATACATATATATATACATATATATACATATATATATATATATTGAAATGATTGAAACAATTCATTTCACATAGAAATATCAAGACTTATAATGCAATAGTATAACATAAAAGACAAAGCAAACAAAATCAAGTTTATTAACTGAATGCTTGATCCGCAAATGAATCCTTATGAATAACATGAATCTGGTTTCAATAACCACTCGAATAATCAAACGGGGTGGGTTTGTCAAACTAATAGATCATTGTTGTCGTAGTTGCATAAATTAATGTTTTTAACATCTAGTTTATCTAACTATGAACACATAATTACAAGTAATAACATAACAAGATTTGATTTGAATTTTAAAATAGAATAACAATAAATAACAGTAATTGTATAAGTATCACATGATTTCTCCAAATAATAAACACAAGAAATGGGCTATGAATACTCATTTTGATATAAGATGAAATTTGAATACTTAGAATGCAAGTATAGACGCTAAAATTTTTCTCAAGGTTAAACCAAAAGAACAATGTCTTAAGTTAGAATCATAATGGTTTCAAAACTAGATATTTGATTAGGGTTTTAATTGGGATTTGTGATTAACAAATAGTTTAAATAAAATAATGTAATTAATTTATATAACTTAACTAAATAAAATAGAATAATTGATTAAGTAATTTGAATTTGAAAATAATAACAAATAATTAGTGAACAGAATTATAAAATATAATTAAATATTTAATTTATAATAATAGAGTTTAAGTCTTAAAGTGTGAAAATAAAATAATTAATTTAATAATTAATTATCTAATAACTTCATCAACATAATTAATTGAATTGATTAATTATTTAAACGATTTATAAAATATTAGTTTAAAATAATTTGAAATAATTTATGTTTGATTTAAAATAATTTTTATAGAACTTAAAACTTATGAATCGATTAATAAAGCTTTTTCATAACATTTATAATCATTAAAATATAATAAAGTAGGAAATTAAAACTTCTAAAACTTTTAGAAATTAACTAATAATTTCTAAGATTATATTCATTAACAATATAATTTTTATATTATTATAATAACACATTGATAATTTAGCATACTCGTGCAGGCTAAAAGCCCAAATCTGATTTAAACCTGCTTTGATAATTTTAAAAACATTATTTAATTAGTTTCCCCAATTTATATAAACCCTAGAATCGTATTGATCCAAATTAAACCCTGATTTGGTGATGATTATAAAATTGATTATGGGACTTTTGGTTAACATGATAATACGAGTATAATGATGTAAACAATTACCAGATTAAAGGATGGATTGATGTTTAAAACAAGAAGAACAATCACGACTGAGAGTAAAATCAGTTCTCGATGATGATGATGATGATGATGATGATATCAACCAAATTAATGATCAGTATAAGCCTTCGATTAATTCCAATTGAGATTGTCTAGAGGTTGGGCTTCAATTGTATTGTAGATCGATGAGGATTTCGATTCAATTTACGAGTTTGTGTTTGTTAAGTGGAATTGACGCATCCGAGAGTTCAAAGAGGTTGAATAGAAGGTTTAGCCTCGTTTAAATAGTTCAAATTTGTTTGATTTCGAGTTATACAAGTTAAAAATGTTGATTTAATGATTTTGATTTGAATTGAAGATGATTCCACGGTTACACATGTAATTGGCATGTTATTTATGATAGCAATGATCACAGGAACGTTGCTGGTCAATGAATTTGATTGATTCGATCAAATTGGAGTTGAAATAGTTAGATTTTGAATACGACTTTAGGGTTGAGTTCAAACAAATCATGACAGCTTGAATAATTGATTTGAAACAGACACTAGGTTGGAATCTCACTTATTAAGGCTAAGGAACGATTTAATTGGACTAAATCGAAGGTTTTTTTGGGATATTTGAAGTCGCCAGAGATTGCCGGAGGGTGTGATCGGAGAACATGATCAACGGGTGGGGTTTGGGGTTGATTTAGGTATATTTACAGATTTAGTCCCTATGGTTTGCAAGTTTAATATTTTATGTCAGAACTTTAAAAATACGTTTCCAAAATTACAATTTGGACCCTGGACTTATCAAACCCCTTATTTATTAATTAATCAATTATTATTTTATAAAACTTAATAAATTTTATAAATTCTATAAATCTTTGGGAAAAAGTTTGTAATTTTATTATAAGAAATCAAATATTATTAATTATGATTTTATAATTAATAACTTAATTCTATAAATTTATAGAATTTACTTTATAATTTATAAAATCATAAAAAATCGAATAAATGATAAAATTAATGTGATTGAACATACTAATTTACAAAATGATTAAACAATAATAGTTTATTATAGAAGTTACCCAAACGGGTTCAGGTTTACATTACAAATGGGTCAAATATCACAGTCTCCCCTATTTTAAAAAATTCTGCCTTGAAATTTGATCACAAGTATGTTAAAACAAAGAGATGACTGTACTTGGATTTCATTTGGTCTTCACATTTCCAAATGAAATCTAGCCCATGTTTAGACTCCCAACAAACTTTGACAATTGGTATTCGGCTACACTTAAGTTCCTTTACTTCCCTGTTCTTGATTTCTATAGGTTTCTAGAAAAAGTGCATGGAATCATCATTTGAACTTCATCGAGTGAGATGTGAGCTTTTCATCGGCAAGGCATTTCTTGAGATTTGACACGTGAAACGTAGGATGAACATTGTTGAGTTATTGGGGTAGTTCGACCTTGTAAGCGACTTTACCAATATGCTCAAGCACATTGAATGGACCCACATAACGAGATGCTAGCTTGCCTTTCTTTCCAAAGTGAATACTCACTTCCAAGGTGATATCTTAAGAAGTACGAGATCACCGACATTGTATTCTATATGTTTTTATCCTTTATCGCCATAGTACTTTTGATAAATTTTAGTGGCAAGCAAGTTATCACGGATCTTATGGAATTTGTCAGTAGATTCTTGAATTAGTACTTTTGATTTATGTTTCACCAATTTCAAACTAACAGATGGGAGATCGGCCTTGCGACCATACAAGGGTTTAAACGGTGCCATCTTGATAGTGGTGTGATAACTGTTATTGTATGAGAATTCGATCAAAGGTAGATGAGAATCCTAAGAGCCACTAAAATCAATGACATAAGCTCAAAGCATATCCTCGAGAGTCTATATCGTTATTTCAGTTTGACCATTGTTTTGAGGATGATAAAATGTGCTGAGATTGAGTTGAGTTCCCAAAGATGATTGAAGACTTTGCCAAAAATAAGAGATGAATCGACTATCATAATCGAAGATGATGTTTAAAGGTACACCATGACGAATGACTATTTTATTGATGTAGATACGAGTCAATCTCTTAACTTGATAATGTACTGATTTAGTCAATCGTCAACGATGACCGGCCCAAATGTTATGTTTTGGTGATGAATAGAATAACGTGTCTTGTGAGATCCATTCATGATGGTGGTTTGAAAATTATCGGATTTGGTTTCCATTTGAAGTTTAGCACTGCATAACATTTCATCATACATGTTGCCTTCGATGACTGAAACATGTTGGGCTTCAAGAATATGGGTTTTAAGATTAGATTGAATCATAACACTTTGAAGCATGACATAATCCTTAAGACTCAATGCATCGGTTACACATTCACTTTTCTAGGATGATAACAAATATCGCAGTCATAGTCATTAAGTAACTTGACCTATCATCGTTGCCTCATGTTTAGTTCTTTCTGATTTAAGATATGTTGGAGACTCTTGTGATCAATGAATAAAATAAATTTGGTTCCATAAACATTTTGTCTCCATATTTTTAGTGCAAAAACAACAAAACCTAATTTAAGATTGTGAGTTGTGTAGTTCTTCTTATGAATCTTGAGCTGCCTTGTGGCATAAGCTATAACTTTGCCTCATTGCATAAGAACATAACCAGACCTTTCTTGGAAGCATCATAATAGACAATGAAATCATCGTTTCTATTGGGAAGAGTCAAGATTGGAGCATTACATAACTTTTGCTTAAGGGTTTAAAAAGCTTTTTCTTGATCCGGCCCCCACTTAAAAGGCTTATCTTTGTGTGTAAAAGTAGTGAGAGGCACAACGATCTTTGAGAAGTTGGGAATGAAACGACGATAATAATCGGCTAGACCAAGTAATGAATGAATCTCGGTGGGATTTTTAGGTTCTACCCAATCCTTCACTGCCTTAATCTTTGCAGGATACACATAAATTCATTTATCATTCATGATATAACCAAGGAATCGGACTTCCTTAAGCCTAAATTCACACTTGGAGAATTTGGCATAAAGTATCTCCTTTTTCAGAAGTTCAAGAATCAAACGAAGATGTTGTTCGTGATTGGATTTGGGCTTTAAATAAATCAAGATATCACCGACGAAAACAATCATGTATTTGTAAAAGTATGGCTTGCACACGCGATTCATCAAATCCTGAACACAATAGGTGCATTGGTCAAACCAAAAGGCATAACCATGAATTCATAATGGCCATATCTTGTATGGAAAGTTGTTTTGGGAATATCATCATCATGTACTCAAAGTTGATGATAACCCGAATAAAGATCGATCTTTGAGAAATGAGAAGCTCCTTGAAGCTGATCAAACTGATCGTTGATTCTCCGTAAGGGATATTGGTTCTTACCTGTTAGCTTGTTAAGTTCCCAATAGTCGATGTGGACAGGAAAGGAACTATCGTTCTTCTTCACAAACAAAACTAGAGCTCCCCAAGGTGAGGAACTTGGACGGATGAAACCTTTATCAGAAAGTCCCTAGAGTTGGCTAGCAAGCTCTTACATCTTAGACAATGCAAGACGATAGGGAGATTTTGCCATAGGTGTTGCACTAGGCACAAGATCAATACGGAATACAACTTGACAAATGGGAGAGTGACCTAATAATTCCTCGGGAAAAAATTTAGGAAAATCCTGGATAATCGATATATCTTTAATATTCTTTGATCTCCTATCTGTTTTTAAAAACATGGGCTAAAAAGCAACATAATGCTTGCAGGGGTACTTTTGAGGTTAGGTGCAAGACATGAGTTGAAGCCTTTTGGAAGGCTTTTCCCCATAGATGTTTAAGACACCTTCGGATGAAAGAGGAATCAGGATGAACCTTTCAAAGCAGAAAAATTTGGCATGGTTCTTAGATAACCAATCCATGCCTCCTATGACATCGAAATTTCCAAGTTGCATCGGTGTAAGGTCGATAGAAAAATTATGCTCGCTAAGATTAACGGTACAGTTTGAAATAATAGAATTAATTGTGATGGGTTTTCCATCGGCTATTTCTACTATAAATGGTTTCCCTAACTTAGTTTGGGCACTAGCAAGAAAAGGTTCAAACTCTAAAGATACAATACTTTTATTAGCACCAGTTTAAATTAAATTAAAGCTTATTGGTTATTGATTAAGAATGTATTCGCCACATTGTTGCTATTTTGGGCTTGATGAGAGTTGATATTGTAAGCACGCCCTTGAGCATCGGTTACGAAAATGGTTCGGATCGCTACATTGATAACATGAATAACCTTAAGTAATAGCAGGAGGAGGTTGAACGATAGGTGCATTAACCGAATCCTTTGCAACATTCCTACACACATTACATGTATGGCCAAAACAACCACAAGTGGTGCACTTACAGCACTATGCGTTAGAAGGATGGTGATACTTGTAGATGTTACACTACAGGAAGGTTCCAATATAGGGTTTCTTCACTGGGGCTTGATTAACGAAAGCTGGTTGGTAAGTTGGTGCAATTTGGATAACTGGAACACTAGGGGTAACCACGGGAAAGTTTGGGACTTGACTTTCCTCTTCTTGTTTTTAAAAGTTTCAGGCTTGTCTTCCTTGGTTGTTTCAGTATTTTTCTTCTTAGTTGTCTTCTTGCTACCCTTTCTAGTTGAAGAACCAACCTTTATCAATAAACTGGTAGTTAGACAGATAGTATCATCCAAAGTTATAGGGTTCCTACCCCACACGGTATCTTGAATTTGCATGGGAAGACCACTGATGTATGTCTCGATATCCCAGGATAATGGAGTAACCAGTGAGGAACCAATAGACTTAGCTCGTGGAAGTGGTTGGTGTAGGCTAAGTTCTCACCATTTTCCTCAGTCAAGTTCTAGAATTCGAATTCTAGCTTCTTAACTTCATTTCTCTGGCAAAACTCCCAAGTCATAAGTTCCTTGACTTCATCCCAAGATAAAGCCATAACAGCATCAGTCCTAGGGGTTCGTTTCTCCCCGTTACACCAAATGAGTGCTCTCTTTTGACGAACACTTGCTTATTGTTTTTTTAAATTGTTCTTTTTCAAATAAACATGCCTTTTTTCTAAAACCATTCATTTTTATACACGTCTTTTTCAACATTGTTCGCTTACTAAGCTTCTATATCTAAATCAGTCTTTTTATATAAATCATTCTTTTTTGTAAGGCCCTGATTCCAGGAAGCCTCACAGTTGGTCATTCACAGCATATCAAAGATTTAAAGCATTTATTTAAGTAAACATTGCAGCGGAAATTACTTTAATTCAAACTCGTCATGACATAATTCAAAGAAAACATTAACATTGTCTTAAATACATCAAACAAGTCTTAAAAGAGTGTTTAAAAGTCTTCCTAAATTTGGGATGCCAGTCTTCAGTTGCCAAAAAGCTTTGGATCCATGCCCCCATCCTTCTAAGCCCAACAGCTCACCTGTCAAACTAATAAGCATACAAAAGTTAGCTTCGCTGAGTGAGTCCTAAGTTTACTTTATCAGATAATCTTTTAGTGAGATATGTTAACTTTATCATTCTAAAGTAGTCATCACATGAACAAACATTACCATACATAGACTGTCACTTTATCACTACTTTATCATTAAGACTTTCGCTTATTTATTATCTATTACTCTTCTTTATCCGTCAATTCCCAACTACTATCTCTCGGGATCGGCCCAAGGGCAAGGCCCCCCTCTTCTGATGAACATAAGACTTTACTTTATCCATGCTTGTTTTGAACACAAGACTTTACTTTATCCATGCTTGTATTGAACACAAGACTTTACTTTATCCACGAGAGAACAATAAATGCAACTCTCATTTATCCTTTGCTTGCAAGACTTTACTTTATCAATGGTACATTATTACGAGCTCAATAACATTTCTTTAGGTTTCACTTTCATCTTTAGTTATACATATACTTATACATGCTAAGAATCAACTCTTAGTCCATATATTCACATTCTTCAACAAAAGAATACAAACAGTATAACCGACCATTCGCTGGACAGCGAGGGTCCGGGGGTCCTAGGGGCAGCAGCCCCTAATGGGGTCTAAGGGGCAACGCCCCTGGCTGGGGCCGGGCTACCAGGTCAGCGTGAAGAAATTTTATTTTGAAGACTTTATATAACATAATTCGTTATAGAAAATTCTATTTTCTTGTTAAAACTTCTTGAAATCTTTGCCATAAAAATCATATATTTAGTATGCATGTCGTCCCAAAACATTGAAAACTTATAAATAAGGGGAATCTAGAACTTACCTGGTCAGTAAGTAACTTCACGTCTAAGCTACCTAAGCTATGATCACGGTACACAGTCTGCATATAAGTTAACACACAAATAGGTCATTTTCTACACATAGTTTCGCTGCCAGTTTCGCTGCCAATTTCGCGTGGCAGTTTCGCTGCCAGAATCGCTTAACTTTTGTTAGAATTTCCTAGATTTGCTAAATCTACAGACCTACATATGCACTTGTGAAACTACCTGCGAAACTATAGTTTTGTAGGAAGGAGATTGCTTTGGTTTCGCAGGATGAACTCACAGATTCGCAGGAAGAACTAACCGCTTCGCTGGAGGGATAAAAATGACGAACCAGCTCGTTTTTAACCCAAATTCTCAACTTTTTACGTCCAAACCCTTAGTTTTTCATCCATGAAACTCTATCTAAGCTTTTTACATGATTTCATACATAAAAACGTGACCTTTATGTGATTCTTTGCAACTTTTCAAAACCCAAAACCCTAGAATCCGGATCTGATCGAAAGAGGTGTTTGGATGATGATTCTTACCTAGATTTCTTGTTCTTTTCTTGTTGTTTGATGCTCAAATACTCAGACCTTCAATTCTTTAATCAATAAAGCCTCAAATCTTTGATTTTCTCTACTCTCTCTCTCTACTCTATCTTTCTAGAATATCTTTCTAGAAAGTTGGTGACTTGGGTTGCAAATGGGAAATGATGGGGCTGAATAGGGTTGTTTAATGACTGATTATGGGCCCTTAAACACATCAATCCCTTAGCCAATAAGGTTAATTTGGCCCATAATCCATTTTTACCTCTTATTTATATTAAATAACCCTTAACTAAGCTCATTATTATTAATTACTCGCTTCGACTTTCCGGGGCTTTATATTTTTTTAGTTCGTTTGTTTGTTTAGGTCATTAATTTTTTTTAAAATTGTTCGTCTTTTTAAGCCATTCTTTTTTTATGTTTTCTTTTTTTAATTAGTTCGTACTTCAATAATCGAATGATTTAAGAAATGAATTGTAAAACAAAGAACTATTTTAAGAAACGAACAAGATTCAAAAGCTAAATGATTTAAAAGTTAAACGCATTGGTAAAAAACAAACGGTTACAAAAACAGATGATTTAAAAAACGAACAATAGAAAAGAAAGATTTTAGAAAAAGAAGTTTAATAAGTTAACGCTTTCGAAAAAGACGTTAAAAGAAACGAACATTTTTAAAAAATGCATATTTATTTGTGTTGTAACACATGTAGCATTAATAAACATAGTAAGTTTCGGTCCAGTAATGTAAATTTTCAATCTGATAGTGTATTTTTTCTAATAATAATAGAGTTCGTCTCCAACAAAAGTAAGAACAAAAGTATTCTAACACTTTGAGTACGTGTACTTTTGATCATTTTATAAAAAAACTTGATCATGTTAGTCATATGAACTTAAATCGTCATAGAAATAAAAGTCAAAGAGCAAATGAAGGTTTTAAAACATGAGGGATTCAAATAATTAAAATAGAAAAATACAATACCAATAATACTTAGTCTAACTGTTTAAAGTAATATACACATGACATGTAAATATGAGAAAGTAATGGGTTCAAGTCTTACTATTAGCAAAATACTTAAGGTTAAGCCATAGGGTTTTCTCCCCCATGAGTTTCATACTACAGGGCTATTTGATTACCACTGACTCGGTAAGATCTGACTGATTTGGAAGCTGACCCAGTTAGAAGTTCTGACTGAGTCTGTATCTGATTAAAATTTGCTGTTTGATTCAGTATCTGACTGACTACTACTATTAAATTTCAAATACCAAAAATACCATTTTTAGACGCACTTTTAACCGTATTGATTCACTCTTCCCCCATGTCTCACCCACTTGTCTCTCTTTCATCCCTTCAAAAACAAAAAACACACTCTTTCAATTTCTCTCTATACATCGAATGAGAACCAAATCAACAAACTTCATCCTCAAACCCATCTTCAATATCACCGCCGCATCATCCTCCTTAACGTACGACTTCAACGCCGACAAGAAGTTCGATGTCGTCGTGAAGATCAGCATCGATACGGACCCCTGGAAGATTGCCGTGAGGATCGTCGCCACCATGTGGGCGGCGTACCACTTGTTGGAGCCGGCGGCGACAACGTTGCAGCCGGAGATGGCGCCGGCGATGGTGATGACGTGGAGGAGGAGGAGCAGGGCCCCCGCGGCAGAGGGGATGAGGCGGAGGAAGATGCGTGAGGAAGATGCAACTGGAGGCGTAGGTTTTGGTCAGTGAAGAATTTTTAGGGGACTCGGTCAGCATCTTTCGACCGGGTCAGTGGCCAAATCCTGAATATCAAACGTGTTGACCGGCTGACCGACTGAGTCAGCCAGTTAGTGATCAGCCCGTTTATTATCCCCTTTCAAACGGCCCCTAAGAGGGTTAAGGGTGGGTCCTAACCAGAAAACTATCTGGTGAGCGTGATTATAATAAAACCCGTTATTCGATGAAAAATCATACATATGCTGTTAAAGAAAAGCTAAAATTACAAATAGAAATTTACTCTTGTTTGATTGGTTTCACAAAAGAATAAAAAGTTTGATGTGGTAAAAAACAAAAGATAGAAACAAAATCTGATCTAAAACCAAACCTGATCCAAATACAAAATATTGAAAATTTCATCAATCATTCCGACCTAGACTAACAATCGCTCTCTGCGTTCACTCACCGTCGTCTTCATCGGCGAAGGTCTTCACCGGCGCTGCTGCTTCAGTTCTCCTCCGGCAGTTCAGGTATCATATATCAATTCTGCTAATCTCGTAGTCATAAACTTTAGATTGCATTTGTTTGATTTTTTAATCTGCATTTGACAGCCAGATGATATCTTGCAAGTTGGATGAACATATGTATTAGTCTTCTCTTATGTAATTGTGGTATCGGGTTATTGATTGTATATTCACATATGAAATTTTAGCTTTGCTTTGTGTAATTTTTGTTTCGGTGAATCAAATCTCGTAAAGATTGTATATTCATGTAGTGAATAAGGTTACAAGTCTTTGTATATAAAGAGTACAATGTCACAATTGAGTGCCACCTATGTATGTATAATTATAATATTAGTCTAATATTGCCCCACAAGCCAAGATCAGCTTAGAACATAGAAGTAGAAATCTTTGAGTTGGTAACGAATTTGTAAAGATGTTTGCAATATGATCATTTGTTAATATAAATTGCACACGAAGTTTCCTTGTGCAACCTTATTTGGAACAAACTGAAAATCAACTTCAACATGCTTTGTCTGAGCATGGAAGATAGGACTGGTGGAACGGTAAGTTGCACCAAGATTATCACATCAAAGCATGGGAGGAGTAGGTGTCGTATTTATTCCAAGTCCTCGAAGAGGAGCTTCAAACCAACTTGAAAATGAACTTCGACATGCTTTGCAGAATTTTTTAGATGATAAACAATTTAGACTCTTATTTTGTGTTACCTTCTTATCATCCACCTTATTAGCTAACCCATCCCCCCCCCCCCCACACACACACACACACACACACTAAGTGGATGACATTGTGTGTGTCAAAGACGTAGTTTTGCTTCCAACGTAATGGTTTCTTGCACATTTTTATTCCTTTCTAAGGGAACATAGAGGATAAAGTTCACTATGTGAACTATAATTAAGTACTAAGCATATTTTGCATTGTCATCTCCCTAAGTTTCTCTTATAGCCTTTTTAAAAAAAATTTGATGTTGCAGAATTCATAGTTATGGCTTCCACTATTGTGAATATGCCATTGAGTGTTGGAACAGTTAAGGGTCTAGATTGCATGAGCCATGGAAAATTCAATTTGAATATTCTTCCAATTTGCCCATCAATCTCTGGTCATAGGCGTATGTTTGTAGTAAAGGCTTCTACAAGTGATGGACCCTTCAAAAAGTTGGGTATGAGTGATGCAGAATGTGAAGCTGCTGTTGTTGCTGGAAACGTTCCTGAAGCGCCTCCGGTGCCCCCCATTCCTGCATCTCCTGCTGGAACTCCTGTTGTTACTTCATTTGTAAGTGTGTTCACCATAATTTCATCATCATAGACTTCTGAATTTATTCCCATTACTTGGCCAGTGGATAAGCTTTTTAATTTTTTTTTGTAAGATCTAACTATAACAATGGTGTCATGCTTAAGGCATTTTTGCCATTTTATAAACTCTTGTATAGAACGATTCGTCATCTTACACTATTTTGTAGCTTTTATCATGCAAAAGCCTACAGGTCTTATTCCCCTTGCATGAATTTTTTTCTGTTATTCTGATTTATTATGATTGCCAAAAATCCATCCTTGGTTCAGATGACAGACGACAACTGACTGACATGCATGAGCTCATATCATTACTAGATGCTAGACATATTTTGTGGTGCAATATTTGTAGAAAAGTTTGTTAATCGTGGTTCCCACCTTCTGTATGCTCCAATGAACCAAGCAGTTTGCTATTTGCTGCTGTACATGGCAGAAATAGTATACTTTGTGGCCAGCTATCAATTTTTTTTTTTTTAAATTTATTGCAGTTCATAAAAATTCATTTAGTTGAAAGCTAGTTAAAAGCTTCAACTTTTGCATTTCATTCCATGTTACCTGTTCCCATTGGGTTATCAGAGTATTGGTGGGGCTCAGGAGTTTTCGGTTGACAGGTCCTCGCGGTTATAAAAAAGAAAGGGCTTATGAAAAATGATTCCCTCTAGGAGAGTTCTTAGGTTTAAATCCAACTTCCATTGGTTTCTGCACCTGGTCTTATTGGTTGGCGGGGTGACAGGTTCTTATGGTTATAGAAACAAAACTGATGAAAAGCCAGCTTAACCTTGTTTTCTGAATATATTTCTAGATCAGTTGGCTATCCTTGTCTTAATGATGTACTTTGATTGAAATTGAACTTCTCAAGATTAATTTTTCCTCACAATTTGTTGCACATTCATTCGTCAACAATGCAATTTTTGGATATATAATTGCTGTGGGGCGGTTTCACCTCTTTATTTTACGTATGCATGCTAGGTTCTGCAATAGTTATCAAGTGTGCTATTTTCTGACCTTTGCATTTTATGCCTGCTCAATTCACGAAGGATATTACTCGTCGGCCGCGTCGTAATCGTCGGTCACCAGTCTTGAGATCTGCATTCCAGGAAACAAACTTGTCCCCTGCAAATTTTGTATACCCTCTTTTTATTCATGAAGGTCTATATTTTAGCTATTCTTATTTTCTTCATTTCATTTTTTGTTTGTTATTTCATAAATTTCTCATTCTTCTTTGGATTTGCAGGTGAAGAGGACACGCCTATTGGTGCCATGCCTGGTTGTTATAGACTTGGATGGAGACATGGGCTTCTTGAAGAGGTTTTTTTCTTCTTTGTTTTGTTTTCTTGTTGGAAAATTTGAACTGGCCTTTATCATGGAGGTTCATTATACATTCATGTATATGTGTATGATTCTATAAGATTGGTGTCATATGCAGAATCTATGTTCTATTTCTGAATATAAGTATATTAGTTGTTTACTATGTCTGGATCTTGAAGGTTAATAAATTTGAGTGTCATGTTTGTATTTAAATTCCTGGTCACTACCATCTGTTTTGATGTAATGATTGAAGTATTGGTCCTAGACAAACTTATATTAGGAATTGCATCAGTGCTGAGATGGGTTTCTTATATTTCTATATATTCAAAGTTCTTATTTTTAGAAAACGGGATGAAATAATTTCTTCTTCAACTGTTGTCACATATTTGAATAACAATATTGTTTGTATGAGTTGCATGATAAAATGGAAGATGTTGTTGACAAAATTCTTTACTTTGAAGGAACCAATGGTCTTCCATCCAGTTCCTTACAACTCATTAGTTGGATGATGACTGACAACCAAATTTGGTGCAACATGTTTATGTATATATAGATTGCTTAATGTATAATTGGTCCAGAATGGGTCAGGGAAATAGTTAGATCTATATTATAGTAATGGTGTTTGCATCTTTACCGATCCCAACATTAAGTAATCAAACATGAATAAATGATAGATGGTGTATTCTACATTTGGTGCAGGTAGCCAAGGCTCGTGATGTCGGGGTCAACAGTATTGTGCTTTTCCCTAAAGTCCCAGATGCATTAAAGGTTGCTGTTTATATTTCAATTCAATGCATCTCTCATATAAAAAAAATGTAAAATAATTGGGTTTTTGGCTCTTTAGACTCCCACGGGAGATGAAGCATACAATGATAATGGACTGGTACCTCGGACAATTCGGTTGCTCAAAGACAAATACCCTGATCTTGTAAGTGTATGCATTGTTTCTGTTTTTTTACATTACTTTACATTTTAAGTGGTAAGTTGGTTACGTCTACCTTTCTTGAGTGCTTGTGCTTTTTGCCAAGTAATTTTGGAGAAATGTTAATAGCTTAATATATGGACAGGTTATTTACACTGATGTTGCTCTAGATCCATATTCTTCGGATGGGCATGATGGTATTGTCAGAGAAGATGGTAACTACACTTGCCACAAAAAATTTAACCTTTTACAACTACTTGTATTATGGGAAACAGTTAGCATGCACCTTGCTTCTATGTCTTCCAAAACACATGTTTTAGCTTTGTTTCGTGCATGTATGCATTTTGGATGAAAAAGTTTAACAACTTTTGGGAAAAAAGGATGAAATATTATCCTTGAATGCAATTTTATTACTGTATTAGAAGCTTTAAATCTCAAAAGGTAAAGGCATTACAATCATTGATATATGCACTAATGGGTGTTACATTATACAGGAGTCATTATGAATGATGAGACTGTGCATCAGTTATGTAAACAGGCTGTTTCACAGGTATTTATCTTTTAATGTTATTTGCTCTACACAAATTTTGCATTTTTTCTTTGTTATACATATTTTCATTTGTAATATGATGGGTTTCTTTCATAGGCTCGTGCTGGAGCAGATGTTGTAAGCCCTAGCGACATGATGGATGGTCGTGTAGGGGCAATTCGGTCAGCCCTTGATGCTGAAGGTTTCCAACATGTGTCTATTATGTCCTATACTGCAAAGTAAATTTCTAAACTAGCCCACAAATACACCTCTGTATAAAGGTGGCAATTACAACAAATTTACTAATGAACGGGTCAATTCGGGTTATGTTAGATCTATATCGGGAAAAGTAGAAAACTTCTAAAGAAAATAGGTCTGACGGGTCTAACGGGTCAAACATATCGAAAGTCATCCAAAGTGTATACTATATTAAATATAATCTTCTAAAGTCATTTTATTCAACAAAGTCAGATTATTATTGAAATAAAAAAAATTGTTGTTATATTAGACACAATTAATAATTATAAAGAGAGTACTAATTTTTGGACAATTATGATCCAATTTGCCATGTCTATCTCTATATATAGCCTTTGAGTTGGCTGGTTTCCTTAAAAATGTTTGTTTTTGTTGTATATAGGTATGCTAGCTCATTTTACGGTCCATTTCGAGAAGCTTTAGACTCGAATCCTCGTTTCGGAGACAAGAAAACGTATGTGAATGTTGTGTTTCTTTGGTTTTTTGGTTTTGTAATGTGAAATCTTGATGAGACGAAGTGTAGTTACTGTGGCTTTTATTCAACAGTTACCAAATGAACCCTGCAAACTATAGAGAAGCCCTGATTGAGTTACGTGCAGATGAGTCTGAAGGGGCCGACATCCTTCTGGTTGGTATTTTGTTTTTGTTCTTTTTACCTTGTTGATTCTTTTACCGATGAAATAACATTTCCACTGTAATAACCTCTGATTGGTTGCAGGTAAAACCAGGCTTGCCTTACTTGGATGTCATTAGGTTGCTTCGTGATAACTCTCCATTGCCAATTGCAGCATATCAGGTAATCTTTAGTTCTGATTATAATATCAAGTGGGCAAGGTTTGGGACTTGTGCATGCTTTTTTTAATATAAAAGTTTTACAGTTAATTTCAATTTTGCTAAATGAGGTTTGACAAAAGTAACAATTTTCATCCAGAAGTTTAAAACCATCAATTTCAATCCAAAAGTTTAATCATTTGTTTCAATTGCAATCCAAAAGTTTTATTATTTTGGATTCAAGTTGAAACAATGATGAACTTTTGGACTGAAATTGAAATAACTTATAAAACTTTTGGAGGTAAATTGATATATTTAACTCAAAGTTTTCTTTGTGACTATCCTCTTTATACCGTTTGAGAATGATAAATAAAAAAATCTTTCAGATAGGTGATTTGGGGTTAAAAAAGGGTTCATTGCATTAATAGGTAAACAGCTTTGGTCCAATTTCTATCTTTATTCAGATCAACCTCTCTTTTTTTTTCCTGTTGCTGAACCCCAAATATAAGAAAAAAATTGATCTAAGGCAACCCATACTGTGTTAACCCTCACCTCATCAGCACCAAACTGCATGAGGAATAACATTTTCAAAGTTATTGCCACTTCATTCGCTACATAAGCAGTTTAACCTAGGTTTGACGATTCCTCACGCGACTCGTAACACGTAAATGATCAGGTATTAGGTGGACAAATGGGTTGTGTTCGGGCTGTTCTAAAACTCACATGTTGACCCTTCAGCCCTATTAAAGTTATAGTAAATAGATAAATAATTATGTAATTTGTAGACATCCAACGAACCCACTAAACCTGTTTACAACTATATTACAATCTGTTTATTACCTATTTAACCCGACTACAACCTAATTACAACCCAGTTACAACTGGTTAACCTTTTTAATAAACATTTTACACATCTTGTGTTCAGGGAACATGGTTTTAAGTGTGTTCTTGTTAGAGTTGATATCTTTGACACCGATATATAGGGGTCTTGTTGGTGTTCATCAATTTTAACATGCCAGCCAACCAACCCGACTCAATTGCCTCCCCTAGACTTTGACACTCATAACCTCTGCCTGGAATCATAGATGGTTGCCTGAAATAGAATTTGTGGTTATCTTTCTTTGTACATTTAACTCCATAAAACATGCCAGAAAATGAACTTCTGCAATTTTTATAACTTGTGTGTCATCAAGTGTTTTGCTTACCTTTCAGCATAGGCTTTCTCGTGTTTTTTTTATCATCATATTAAATGTCTTTTCGTGGTTGTAGGTTTCTGGGGAGTACTCAATGATAAAAGCAGGGGGTGTCTTGAAAATGATCGATGAGCAAAAAGTGATGCTGGAATCGCTAATGTGTTTGAGGCGTGCTGGCGCAGATATCATTCTCACCTATTTTGCATTACAAGCTGCGAGATGCTTGTGTGGTGAGAATTAATCACGGTTGACATATATGAGCTTGATCTTCTTGCCCTACGGATATTTCTAAACCACTTATTGTTTTAAACATGAGAGTAGTAGGTGGAAAAACAAACTGGAGTTGAAAAAACTTTTGTCATTTATCGGATTACATAGTGTGATGTAATTATATTACGTAGTTTTGAAGTGTCTTTTGGTGTAATTTTTAGATAATAAATAGGCTTGTGCTTGTTTAATTTTTTTAGTATTTATTCTTCAAAATTTGTAAATTATCAAAATATTTTTTTTTCTTGAGCAGCTAATTGGATCAGATGGGCGAATGGCCCATCCGATCATCTCCATTACTCATGTATGAAACCCGAGACCAACCTTATATGTAAACTCACGTCAAAGGACATACTTGGTTAACATCTAGGCTTGACAAATATAACATTGACCCATTTGGTCTGACCGGCATACTTCTAAGACCCAAATATTAGAGCTTGATCCATTTGTATACGATAAGAAGAAAGTGCATCCAACTTTAAGAAACATCCGTATAATATAGTTTACAAACTTAGCATTAACGGGTGTTTCAGGGGCTTCGGTCTTGGGTGAATTGTAACGTCAGCATTTTATATGAGTTTAAATTAATACTTATATTCTTCATAACTTATGATTATTGTATTAAATTTTAGTACGTTTGAGATACTTGAATAAATTGTCTTATATGAACTAAGAGCATTCATACTTGAATAATTGTACGTTTGAGATGCTTATGAATTGGTTGGTTAGTTCATTAGATGAAAGTTTAAAGAGCGGAATCCCAAATTCACACGTATTTATTAAAGAATGAATATTAGATCTAACTTGCTTCAAAACAATTAAATTAAATGGATGGTTCCTAGCGTTTATAACAAATTTTGGATTCGGTCCCTATGTTTTAAATTTAATTGTTATGGTCCTCAATTCAACTGTTTACTTTCATTAGTGGTCCGTGAATTTAATGGTGTTAAATTGATTAGTAAGTTTTGAGGGCATTCTAGACTTATAATCATTTTATAATAACTTCCACCCCCGTTTCTTCATCTTATTCAACCATGTAATCATCGTTTTTCCTTGACCAACTTCGGTACATATAAGAATCAAGAAACAAGAACCACCCTTAACTTTTATCATCGTTGCATCAATTCGTAAATAGTAAAACACCTTATAATGACACCAATGTTGTGAAACAACGACCTACTAGCAACTAATATATAGAGTATATATAGACATAAGGATAATATGATCATAAGAAGAAAAAGATATAAAGAGTAGAACTCTTTTATATTGATATAAACTGTCATATACAAATACCACTATTTATAGGATTATAATATCAATACAAACATAATAACTTTTGAAGTTACAAAGTGATATTGATAACCATATTAATAAAATATTTATAACACTCTCCTTGATTATTAATACGCTTAAAGATGTTGACTCATTAAAAACCTTGCTAGAAAAACCTATTAGGACAAAACCATAGCTAAGAAAAAAAAAGTGCAGCGTGTATTACTCCTCCTGATTTATATAACCTCAACTAATAAGTTTTGAACTTAAATGGAAGTTTCTGTAACAGTTTTGTAGTTATTAACAATTCGTCGCTTGATATTTCAATGACATTTTCTTATGCAGAGCAATGATGAATTATCTTCATGCAAGACTTGAATTGACTCATCTTGTAATTAATACCATAAGATCCACGATCTTTTTGTTTTATGTTCCTTGCATAAAAAGACTAAACAAACTTGTTTCGATGGTTTAGTAAAGTATAATCTCATATATTTCGACCTTAGTGGTATTCAAATACTAGTTCTACCCGATTTTCATATCTGCTTTTTAGAAACAAACTAATCCATAAACTAATTTACTAATTGCTAACATAATATATATTCTCATACCTTTTATAAGAGGTGATCAGAGATACTCGCTGAATCAAATATACATATTCGACATGACTAATTACTTTAGTCGAAGCATATTGATAACCAAATTATATTAAATGTTTCAATGTCTCTTTTATATAAATTAAGTTATGCACAAAAATACTCCATATGCCGACTACTACATAGATGTAATATCATCTTTCATTTCAAATTTGTTTGTAATAATTTAAACTTTAAATCTCTTCATGAGATCAGATGCATCAACATATCTTATAATATTGGTAAATATGATATTGATGTCTTAATAAAGACACATGAAACAATTACATCCATCTTTCTTATTCAAGATAAGCAATGAGTCGATTATAGCATATTGGACTTGACTTTATACATTTCTCAAATTTATTGTTTCAAGCATTTACAAACCATCATAGAAGTCCTTCCATCTTGACGCGTTATGTACTTTCAAGCACCTTTTAGAAGTTTTGACATATAACTTTTTCATTTCGCAAGTCAATTTCTACATCATAAGCAAGGACTTCATCACTATTTGTTTCATTTCTATTGTACAAATTTCTTGTTTGTCAATATGTGATAATCATAAAATATAATTGTTTGTTGGTTTACAAGGATTACATATTAAAGATGTTTAACTTGTAACTCAATACAAAAACTTAGTTTTATCAAACTTTTTCATGAATCATATTTTAAGGATTCAATTATCTTAGAAAACTCATGAAGAGTTTCAGGCATACACAACTCAACAATATATACATCTAATTATAATAACATATTCAAATATGTATATGTGTTGATAATCTTACTGTTCTCGAGTATTATATGTTGATAATCATATTGTTCTTGTGAACTTGCTTTATAAAATTTGTAATTTTATATCCTTCATAGATTTTATGTAAATCTCATTATCATGTGAGTCGCAACATTCACAAAATGCATATCAATTCTATCTTATTATTACTAGACTAATAGGATGTTGTAATAACATTGCATCCACCACTTGAGAATATATATCCGCATAATCAATTATAAGCTTTTACAAAAATCCTTGTACCACCAATTTTACTTTATTTCTTGGATTATTTCACATAACTCTTTCGCATAAAGACCTCACTTATATCCAGTATATTTTTTAACTTCATGTATATGCACAACAAATCCAATAACTTTATGTTTCATTAGAGAATTTTAACTATGCCAATTTACGTCTTCTCATTTTGGCTTATTATTTTATTCATAGGCAAATCTTATTTCTTGATCCTTTTCATTTTCATCATTTCAAGCGCTATTATATACAAAATTATCATCAATGTCGATTTTATTTCGATTTCATACATTCTAGACATGATATAATTTATTAAGATCTCTTTATTTTCAAGTACTTGAGGTTGTTGAGAACCATCATGTCTAATCTCTTTTTAATGGACCTTTTTACTTTTACCTTGACTTGACCATCTTCATTTCTTGCTCTAATTTTCGAGGATTTTTATTCTTGGAATCAACTAGTTTACCATGATTTATAACATGTTTTAGACTTATACCAATACATGGTTGCCCTTCTAGGACTTAAATTTTGATCGGAGCATTAGTAGTTGATATATGTGACTTAGTCACCCTTTTAAGGTCAGTGAATATGTCTGATAATCAATTCATAAATCTTTCAAAATGAATTATCCTTTGAACTTCTGGTTCACGTTGTCTAGTTTAAGGATCAAGATGAGACGTTGATAATTCATTTCAGCTTATTTCATTCCCCAATTGCCTTATATCTCCTCCTTATGTTGGGAATGATGTTTCTTTAATAAGAAAACCAATAAACCAAGCCGTAAGCAAATCTCTCGTTAATGGCTCAAGTCACATAATTATAGAAAATTATTCATACCCAACATGCATTCACAACCTCATTTAAGGTACCATTTTTGTGCGTTGTGATGAAACTTTTATATAATATATTGCACAACATAATAACCTTAGCTGGTATATATGTGGTTCCTAACCAAAAACCAATTGTGATAGTGAGGAGTACAACACATAGGCCTGATGTGAATTACTATTTTTATATGTCAGTAATGGTCCCAGACACAAACATGAACTTTTGCTCTTAATATTATTGAGTTTGCTATTAATTGTATGTACATCACTCATCTCAACAAAAGCAATTTGTGTATGAACATATGATATTCACTACTTATTCCAATAATCATTAGTAACTTGAGATTAATCTTGTATTATCAAAATAAATATGTTATATAGAAATAATATGTTTGCTATCTTATTAGCTAAGTTAAGTATCACGCAAACATCAAGTTATGAATTTGATAACCACATAGACGATGTAGCGATATAAAACACTAAATGGCATACTATTTATAATATATATATATCTTTTATCAATTCTATAATATTTAGGGATTCACACTCTACTCTATTTAGTAAATAACTAACCTTCCTTGAGAGCAAACAATACATATATAATTTATCAGTTTGAAGAATCCTTGATTCCTTAGTACAATTCACATCATCATTGATTCAGAATGGTCTAACCGGCCAATAAAATATTCATGATACAAAAACTTCTAGTTTATGATCATATATCTTTTACTCATGCTTGTTTAATGCATGGTATAATACACATGATTGATAGTGTGCCATTATTTCAAATACATTTTCATATTTTATTCTTATAGAATCATTCCCTTAGTGCATCACTTCTTGTGATCAAGTATATAATTAATATGGTTGATCTTATTAACATGATCACCATTACAATTTCTTCAATTACTTGATCATGAGATCATTGTATAAATCACATTCGCGCCAGAGAATGGATTAGAACCACACAACTTTTATGGTGGTTTTCAAACACTACTAGAAAATATATCTTTAATGACACGCAATGCGTGTCATAAAAGGGTATAGATAACACATAAAAACGTGTTAAGGAAGCCCCTGTCAATAATATTACCACTTCCAGAGTATATATAGAAATTATATTATTCAACCTTTGCTCATAAATAATATTCTCATCACATATCACCTCAGATGCAGTAATGATCGAGTTATGCTCATTTATCTTTGCAAAATCTAGCAACTTTCTATAAGTTTATATTGAGCTTTTGGAAGTATAATACATAAGGTGTCATTTCTTTACACCAATGAATTCCAATAAAATAGTGAATAGCTTACTATAAGCAAAATATATTTACTAACATTTACGAAATTGATAACAAATACAGGTTATCCTTTCATTTTCTTTGTTCATTATGTTATAAAATGCATATACCTTTAAGTTAAAATCATATGATTTTTAACATCAAACATACCACCATGCATACAAGTTATATTCATACAACATGATAACAATACCAACTACAAAATCTCATGTTCTACCATCATTTAAAATGTTAAATACAATTTTAAGACTAAAAGCAAGTTATATTTATTGTTACAACCTCGGTAATAAAATTACATTTATGATATTCTTGCAGTCTACGCATCATTTTTAATATGTTTTGTATTTTACAAAAGTTATTAATATTCAATGATCATAGTATATGTTCATATGAAAATTATAACACACTATTATAAACAATACATATATTTTGTTTAAATCACATAAAGTAGAAACTAATCAAGTGACATACTTTGTTTTTGGTTATATAATATTATTATCAACAATTATAATATAATTTAGTGAGGTGATAATTCAGGATCTTAGACACAGTCATATCAAACGACACCATATGTGATTTAAAATAATAATTTGACCTTATATAGTTATCAATGTAATCGGTGCGGAAGCGTAAACGTTTATAAAACCATGAGTAACAAATGCGCAAAACAAGGCGCCCAATGAAAGTAGTAAATGTAAATGAACTTGTTTCTAAATAGTACAGATGATGTATGAACCTCAAATGTGCAACCCTAGTCTTAAGCGTTCCTGCAATCTGAGAAGACATGCTAAAATATGTCAACACAAGGTTGGTGAGTTCACAGGTTTAAATCAGTAAATATGTTTGAGCATTTTCTTGGTAAAAGTAAACAAATGTATACCATAGGTAGCTAGCCTATATATCAACTTACTTAGCGTTTCGAACCGAAGCTGACTATTTGTGAGTTGTTTTGCCTTCCGCCATGTCTTATCACAAAAAAATGGCAAATGTCTAGGTCAAGTAAACACCCGTTCAACCTCCAGTCGAGTTAGCGTGAATAACGCGGGTGGGGTTTGTTAAACCCAGTAGTACTACTCAAAATTACCTCGCTAGCTCGTTATTAATGGTTCGAGAGTGTAAGGACTTGCGTGATAACGTTTGCACTACAGTAACAGGCGATATACCAATAATACTAAAACCAAATAAAAATAGTTTGCATGCTTCTCCCCCAAAAAGGAAAGTAAGTAAAAGTGGGGCCGTGAAGACTCACCTTATATGCGTATGAATACATGAAGTATAAAAGCTGGAAGCTAATCATTACCTAACAAATATAGGCCCATGAGTGTATGTACATAATGGTCAAGATGAATCCCGTTGTATCCAAACAACGTAATTGTTAGCGTGTTCGAGAAATGTTTTACAAGTTTAACTTTTTGACAAAAGTTGACTTTCTTTACCAAAGTTGACTGGACTGACCCGACGACCTGTTGGTGACTCAAATAAATAAAAACATGTTTAGTCATGCTCAAATAGCTCAAATAATGATTCATATAAAGTTTCATGTCGGAAATATATTTTTGGAAAGTTTTTATTTTTGGAAAGTATGACATCGTTACACATGTGCAACCCGTGTAAAGATTATGAATAATACCACAACAACCATCTCAATTATACATGTAACACATCCAACAATCATCCATAACATGTTAACATAACCTAGATTCTTCATCATGCCCAAAGTTTTGTAATTTAAAACATAAGAACACAAGTTGAACAAATTTCATCCAAATCTCCTAATATGTTATTATGATAATTTCAACATCAATAACATCACCATAACATGTTCTACATATATCATACTCATCATTAATCACATCAAGTCACAAAAATTTTAAGAAATAGCAAGCATGTTCATACGATGCGTTTTTCACCATTCGATTATTCCCAATCCATTCTTATGCCCTAAGCCCTAAACATCATATAACAATTATCACATCTCATCACACATGCATAAATCATTATCTATAAACTAACTTATCCAAAAAGTTTCCTATAATGGAAAGTACTCAAAAACTAAGCGAAAATCAAAAGTTCAAAACATGAATTTTCATCCACTAGCATCAACTAACATCCTAGAACCATCAATTCAATCCAATTTCATCAAAATCATATGACTTCTACAAAAGCCCCAAATTAAAGTTTCCTTAATAAGTAAGCCTTCGGGTTTTATCAAAACAACATAATTTCACAAAACCAATCCGTACAAACATCATTTTATTGAATACTAACACATAATCCATCATCAATTTCAATCAATTTCAAGTTTTGACTTGTTTGGATCATCTAGGGTTCATGTTCATCATTAAGATCAATGAACATGAAATCTAACATAAAAACTTACTTGAAATGCTTAGATGATGGTCCCTAGTACGCGTTTGATGCAAGAAACGTTGAAAATCACCACCAATATGCAAGAACAAGGTCAAAGAAGGTGTGATTTGTGTGTGTTTGATTTGTTGTGAAAAATATGAAGGGAAAGAGTAAGGGGACGGCCAAATGATGATTAGGGTTGGCGGGTTGGGTTTTATACTTTTTTAAACAAGAAAGACCCCCGTCTTTTATAAAAATCGTTTTAACGCTACGCGATTGAACTTTTTCTACACCGAAACCTCCAAATGCTCATATAATATAAAATAGACATTAATAATATAAAATAATATTTATTTTGCTAGTTCAAATGCATATTTATAATAATTAGGCATTAAAAGCCGAAAATGCGTGAAAACGCATAAATGCCAGAAAATTCCTAATTTTCACAACCAAGCTACACATTTAATCACATAATCATATAACACATAATTTTAAACCAATTATGATTGTTTGAAAACTATTTTGACAAGTCACCAACGTTCGGGGACTGACGCGCTTGCGATCCGGCAATTCTTCGAATTACCGTTACATGAAAGGTTCATGAATGTTTGTGCAATAAATGACGTATTTATGTAAACAATATTAAATGCATGAATGTATGATTGGAAAACCATGATTGTGATGATCAGAAAATGACCTGAAAATGTCGGGTGTCACATCATCCCTTTGTTGAAAGAAATTTCGTCCCGAAATTTAACTAACTCTGGTAAAAGACGGACGAAAATTTCCTGGTTTTCACATCATCACCTTGTTGAAGGAATTTCGCCATGAATTCTGAACAGGTAAACTATGGGTATTTCACCTTTTTATGATTTTCGTGTTCCAAGGTAAACTCTTGTCCACACTTAGAGTTCAAACTAACTTTAACAATAAAGGTACAATTTTGCTTGAATGTTTTTGACCACTTGGTCCATGATTTCAACTAGTCCCTCGATGAATCATAGCTGTATGTTCATTTGTTTCTCATTTAAAAGAATGACGACTATTTCATCAGACAAGCATTTCTTCATGTCTGAAACGTGTAACACGTTATGTACTCCACTGAGTTCTCTAGGCAAATTGAGTTGTTAATCTACTGGTCCAACCCTTTTGACTATATCAAAAGATCCAATGTAGCACGGGTTTAACTTCCCTTGTTTTTCCAAAACAACTTGCACCTTTCCAAGGTGACACTTTTAGAAGTACCTTGTTGTTAATTGGGTATTCAATGGGTTTTTGGTATTAGCGTAAATCCTTTGTCAGTCATGTGTTGCTGCCCTAGGGTTACAAATTTGTAAGATCTTCTTAATCATGTTGTGCACAGGCTCAAGACTCAGTAAGTTGACTTTTCTTTAACTTCTGCCCAATAGATAGGTGATCTACACTTACTTCCATAGAGTGTCTCAGACAGTGCGGCCTTGATCGCCGGGTAGAACCTGTTATCGTAAGAAACCTTAATCAAGGATGGGTGGGTTTCTAAACTACTACCGAAATCCATAACACATGCTCATAGCATGCCTTCCAGAGTCTGAGTCGTATGCTCGTTCTGGCTATCAGTTTGCGAATGATACGTCGTGCTCCTATCCAATCATGTTCCCAATGAACTTTTCAATGACCTTCAATAATAAGAAATGAATTGAGTGTCACGATCGGAGATGATAAAAAAACTGGCACCTCGTGCCGAGAGACTTTTTCTCTTAGATAGGTGCGACTTGTCTTAATTCAATCAGTCTCTCTAATGTCCAGGAAGTGTGCGGATTTCGCCAAGCGATCTACTATTACCCAAATGGTATCGCATCCGCTGAGAGTTCAGGGTAACTTTGAAATGACATTCAATGATGTCTGCTCCCACTTCTATATTAAAATTTCTTGCTGATTAAGTAGACCAATCAGTCTTGGATATTCCATCCTAATATTAGAACAACTTAAACACTTGATTACATGCATGGAAATATCTCCTTTCATATTCTGCCACTGATACAGAACTTTTAAATCATGGTACATCTTACCTGAACCTTGATGAATGGGACATCGAGTCATATGAGTTTTATCCATTACCAGCTATCATAAAGTCATGAATAGAAAAATCCATATTCATCCTATGAAATAACGAATTCCTTCGGATTTTGTCACTTAAGTCGCATGGACTCAGCCTTCAGATTCTCATCCTTCAAAGCCTTAACTTGAGCATTATGGATTTGATTAGGTACTCTAGCATGAATGGTAAGCTTTAATTCTCGCACTCGCTTTAGTTTAGGTGTTTACTTTCGACTTAAGGCATTGGCTACCACATTAGCCTTACCTAGATGGTACTTCATCATATTGTCATAGTCATTCAACAGGTCGACCCAATGACGTTGTCTCATGTTCAGCTCCTTCTTTTCAAAGATATACTAAAGGCTCTTCAGGTTGGTGTAGTGATGCATTTGGTACCGTACAAGTAATTCCTCTATATCTTATGTACAAATAAATGACTCTAAACTTTGATGTGTATGTCGTGTAGTTCTTCTTATGAACTTTCAACTGATGGGAAACGAATTCAATAACCTTCTCACATTGCGTCAACACACAACCGAGACCTTGGATGGAAGCATGGCAATATACTATGAAATCATCTGCTTTACTCCGGTAGGGATAGTATCAGTATAGTACAGAGCTTTTGCTTCATAACCTGAAATGCAGACTCTCGCTTGTTACCCTAATCAAATGTGGTACCTTAATGAGTTAATGTCGTAAGAGGTTGTGCGATCTTCGAAAACCCTTCGATGACTCGTCGGTAGTAACCAGCCAACCAGAAAAAATGGTTGTACCTTAGTCGGAGTCTTAGGCATAGCCTATTTCTAGGTGGCTTCTATTCTTTCCTGGTCAATAGGCATTCCTTGCTCGTTGACCACATGACCCAAATTTTGGACTTCATCCAGAAGTCACACTTCAAAAACTTGGCATACAGTTATCCTTGTTTTAGTAGTTTCCAAAATCATGTTCCTCATGCTCCCCTTGTTCTTTGTCTATGTTAGAATGTCATAGACAAAAATGTTGATAAACTTGTCCAAATGGGGTTTACGCGCTTGGTTCATGAGATCCATGAAAACCATTGGTGTGTTGGTAAACTTACTTGGCATAACCAGAAACTCATGGTGACAATACCAAGTTCTGAATGCCACCTTATATATGTCATCCTCTCGGACCTTTAGATGATGATATTCCGACCTCAGGTCTATCTTCGGGATATAAAATCGACCTTGAAGCTATTGAAGCAAATCATCGATGCATGAAAGAGAATAACGGTTCTTAATTGTTACTTTGATAAGCTCATAGTAATCAATACCCATACGTATAGTTCTATCATTTCTTGATAAACAGGACTGGAGTTCTCCATGGCGATGAGCTTGGTTGGTTGAATCCTTTATCTGATAGCTCCTGTAGTTAAGTAGATAGTTCTGGTAGTTCATTCAAAGCTAATCTGTAAGGTGCTCTAGCAATAGGTGTGACTCAATGTGTCAAACTGATCTGAAACTCGATCTGACTGTGTTGGGAAAAACCAGGTAAATCTTCCATGAAAACTTTGGGGAGGTAAAGAACGATAAGGATCTTTTCGATCATCTTTTCCTCAATTGCTTTCTTGGTGATTGTAGCTAAAATGGCAATATGACCCTTGCGTAAGTACTTCTAGCCTTCACATAAGAAATGATGTCTGAAACATCAACACTCTTGTCACCCATGACATTAAGACTTCACCACTACGAACTGGTACATGAAGATCTATATCTGTCTTATGTCAGGATAATCCAATGTACACCCCTTTAGAATGTAAGTTGCTTTATTTAGTTTACCATCAGCTAATTGAATGGTGTATCTAGTTTCCATTCCAGTTGAAGCTACATCTATAAGCTTGCTAAACGGTAACCACATTCTAGCCATTTCTTGCCCTACCAGGCCTAATCATAAAGGTTCTACCCTTGGAAATCTATCCATCATTCCTTTCTATTGTTACTGTCCTTATTGCCATTTTTTTTAGTTGAGGGTAATCTCTCTTAATTTGCCTAACTTTGTTCCATTCAAAGCAACCCAATGATGCTTCAGCTTGTCATTGCTACTGTTGTTTGTTGCTACTTGATTGTTGACTCCCCCTTAAAGTCTTTGTCTACATGGTCCATTCTACTACATCTTTGGCAACAATAATGATCACACTAGCCATGATGGCGAATGATTTACTCTACATGCCATCTAATTCCTGCTTGTTATCAGATGAACCATCAATAATGTCACGCTTAGCTAGAGTGCTTTATGCCATAACCAAGTCAATGAGCTTGTGAGATAACCTCATAGCATGCTGAATGGTTATAGGATCAACAACAATGACCCTTGCCTAAATCTGAGGTGCTATCCCATCAATTGACTTCTCATTACGTTTGTAGGTTAGAGTTACCATCACATACAACAATCAACTCATAAAAATGGGTCGTATATTCGTCAATATCTGACCCTATCATCTTAGTGTTCCAAAATTCCTTTTCTAGCTTCTACTCTTCTTTCTGAGTACAGTACTACTCCTCCAGATCTTCCTCAGATGCAGTAGCAACTACAACTTAGGCTTCTAGCCCAACTACTCTGAATTTTGGATAATACTAGTCTCTGCTACATATCCTGTAGTGTAGCCTTGAGGGTTTCTATCTTATCCAATGCTCCTTCGACTATGCCATCTAGTGAATTGTACTTGTTTTTTTCTCCTCGAACACATCAACAAAAGTATTGTGTTTCTTGCCAGTCTCTACTAGGCCTTCCTTGAGTGTTTCCACATATTCAGTGACGGTGGTCTAACACTCTGGTATCTCGGTGATCTAACTAGGTGCTTCACGTACATTTCTAACCATGCCACAAGGATGGCGAATGACTGCTTAGTCGGATGTTAGTAGTAAGGGGAAGGGTACGCGCTCCTCCTGAATTCAGCTAACAATCATATCGGGTAAACACTTTCAGTGTTATGTATGTCCCCTAACTCGAATATTGAACAACACTCCATGTTGTTTTAAGTTATCAACAGGCTCCATCCGATGCTTATTTCTGCTTTGATATTGAGGCTATTAGTGTAGATGAAGAAGGTATGAGAGAAGGATCCTCAGTCTCCTCGTTGATTTGGGTGATGCTAGTGACATGGGTGGGTTAGATGATGATGAGGGCATCCAATAACGTTATACATGCATAAAATGATATGCTTGCTTGAAAAATAATAAACAGATAAGAATATGTGCAATGGTATTGTGCGTCTAAGGCTATAGTCTAGATACAAATGCAATCCTAGTTTTCTATAACCAATGGCTCTGATATCAATTTGTCACACCCTCAAAATCCACCGACTAGATTTTACCGCAAGGCGTTGGACAAACCAGGATCTTAGACACAGTCATATCAAACGACACTATATGTGATTTAAAATAATAATTTGACCTTATATAGTTATCAATGTAATCAGTGTAGAATCGTAAACATTATAAAACCATGAGTAACAAATGCGCAAAACAAGGCACCCAATGAAAGTAGTAAATGTAAATAAACTTGTTTCCAAACAGTACAGATGATGCATGAACCTTAAATGTGCAACCTAGTCTTAAGCGTGCCTGCAATCTGAGAAGACATGCCAAAATATATCAACACAAGGTTGGTGAGTTCACAGGTTTAAAGCAGTAAATATGTTTGAGTATTTTCTTGGTAAAAGTAAACAAAGGTATACCATAGGTAGCTAGCATATATATCGAGTTACTTAGCGTTTCTTACTCAAGCTGACTGTTTGTGAGTTGTTTTGCCTTCCGCCATGTCTTATCACAAAACAATGGCAAATGTCTAGGTCAAGTAAACACCCATTCAACCTCCAGTCGAGTTAGCGCGAATAACGCGGGTGGGGTTTGTCAAACTCAGTAGTACTACTCAAAATTACCTCGCTAGCTCATTATTAACAGTTTGAGTGTGTAAGGACTTGCGTGATAATGTTTGCACTACAATAATAGGTGATATACCAATAATACCAAAACAAGATAAAAATAGTTTGTTTGCTTCTCCCCCAAAAAGGAAAGTAAGTAAAAGTGGGGCTGTGGAGACTCACCTTATATGCGTATGAATACATGAAGTGTAAAAACTGGAAGCTAATCATTACCTAATAAATATAGGTCCATGAGTGTATGTACATAATGGTCAAGATGAACCCCGTTGTATCCAAACAACGTAATTATTAGCGTGTTCAAGAAATGTTTGACAAGTTTAACTTTTTGACAAAAGTTGAATTTTGTTTACCAAAGTTGACTGGAATGACCCGAAGACCCATTGGTGACTCAAATAAATAAAAACATGTTTAGTCATGCTCAAATAACTCAAATAATAATTCATATAAAGTTTCATGTCGGAAATATATTTTGGAAAGTTTCTATTTTTGGAAAGTATGACATCGTTACTGTCACACCCTAAAAATCCACGTGCAGGGTTTTACCTCTAGCCGTGTGACAAACCAGGATCTCAGTCATTAGTTACTCAGAACGACTCTATATGAAACATTCAAGCAAAATCAGAGTTTAAAACTTTAAAACAGTGTGGAAGCATTCAGTAAACAAGACAAACCAAAGTAATGTAATGTAATGTAAAATGTTCAAATACGCGCCAACCGTCAAAACAAAATACACAATAATTATAATAGCAAAACCAATAAATGTTCCCAACAATGCTGACCCACAAATGCTGACCCGTGAGTGCTCCTAGGATTTTCATTAACCACGACCTGAGAATAGCATACTAAAAGAGTCAACATAATGGTTGGTGAGTTCAAGAGTTTACGTAAAACATAACAGTAACAGTTATAAAACATAAGAGTGCGTTGAATTAGATAGCTAGTCTAAATTCACAAGTAATAATCGTAGTGATTTCGTGATCGAAGCTGACAGCTTTCGTTTGATTGCCTCCCGTCACGACTTACTAGGTCGTGACACCATGTGTTAGGACAATATTGCACCCGTTTGACCTCGAGTCGCACAGGTGAGTCTTGTCAAACCCAATAGTACTACCCAAGATTTCCCGCTAGTTCCAATATTAATGATCCGAAAGTGTGAGGACTTTCATAGTATATCGCACTATATTACACTATACACAACTTATAATCAGTAAAGCATTTTAGAACGAGTATGCTATCTCCCCCAAAAGAGAGTGTAAATAAAGTGGGCCATGAACTCACCTGGTGTGCACACGAATGATATTAAAGCTAACTTGAGAGAGAGAGGAAAGACAAACTTCAGAGGTTACCTAGAACACACAAGTACATGAGTACGTGTACACAGAATCATCAACAATCCCTAAGTACCCAATAAACACATTGACCTAAGGTTTTAGAAAAACAAGACGCATTTGACCCAATTGACCCCGTTTGACCCGTTGGTGACCTATTAATTGAAATCCCTTTTAATCAAGCATAGCAACTCATCATACATGGTTATCATACAAGTTGTTCACGTATATCACTTTATCAACCACTTGTTCTACCAAGATCATCATACAACTTAGATTGTCATACAACTCATGAAAATCTCAAGTATTCAACATGCTCAACACAATTATAATTACATCATAACTAGTACATCATACATAAAGTCTAATCATGCACAACATGCCATGTGAAGCCACTCACGACTTCACACCCTAAACCCTGCCAATCCTACTAAGTAGGGGCCTCAGATTCGCACGCGTGTATGACGATCATCATCCTATTATTCAACAAGATTCATGCCAACCAATATACCCAACAATGATCTATTACAATCCCAAGCATGATTCCATAATCTCCTAACATAATCCATCATCATGTATAATCCCTTTTAATCAAGCATAGCAACTCATCATACATGGTTATCATACAAGTTGTTCACGTATATCACTTTATCAACCACTTGTTCTACCAAGATCATCATACAACTTAGATTGTCATACAACTCATGCGAATCTCAAGTAGTCAACATGCTCAACACAATTATAATTACATCATAACTAGTACATCATACATAAAGTCTAATCATGCACAACATGCCATGTGAAGCCACTCACGACTTCACACCCTAAACCCTGCCAATCCTACTAAGTAGGGGCCTCAGATTCGCATGCGATCATCATCCCGTTATTCAACAAGATTCATGCCAACCAACATACCCAACAATGATCTATTACAATCCCAAGCATGATTCCATAATCTCCTAACATAATCCATCATCATGTATAATCCATAAAAGTCCAAATTTCCCAATTGACCAATCAAGTATCCATACAACCCAATTAACACATCCCAAACATGCCCAATTCACCTTATCCAATGTTCCACACAAATAAAGTTTCCCTTTTGGGAAAGTAACATCCCAAAATCAATCTAACGCTCAATTCAATCATGAATTCATCAACACAATACCTATTCAAGCTCATAACTATCATCTAGACACGTTCAACATCATCAAATCATCATAATTCACAAATCTCATATCCAAAAGTTTCTACTTATAGCAAGGTATGAACTACATGATGAATTCATGGATTTCTTGCATAATAATCATAACCCAACATTCATACAACATTATCAACATCATAACATCATCAATCCACCATCAAATCATCAAGTTCATGCACAAAAGTTACTATTATTAGTAAGGTATGATCCACGCATCAAAATCATGAATTTCTTGTACAATCCACGTAAACTATCATCAATACTATCTAACTAACATCATATAATCATCAAACATCACAACATTCGACATTCATTTTCACATTCGAACTAGGGTTTCGGCCAACACCCAAAAACCATGAAAATCATAAAAATCTAACCTTTAATCGTGTAATGGCCAAGAATTGAACTTGCTAATGTGTTGTAATGCTTGCAACTAATCAAAAATCGATGATATTCCTCCTTGATCACATTTTATAAAAACTTGCTCTTTTAACACTTTTTAAAAGGTTTTAACTACTAAACAAAAATATTATAAACTAACAATGATAATCATGCATAATTCTCAATAGCTACAAAACACATGCAATAAATATAACACGTCGTCACGTTACAAGATAAAATTCACAAATAATATTTAAAATCACATAAGCACATAAGCACAACTTAATAATCACCTTATTAATCAAGTTATTATCTGTTTATCATAGATAATTGTTATTAAGTCACCAACGTTCAACGAAAACTAGTGTGTGCTCACGACACGTGTATGCAAGACCTAACGGAACTAACGGAGTTTGGTAACGAAAAATTACCGGATGTCACAGTTACACATGTGTAACCCGTGTAAAGATTATGAATAATACCACAACAACCATCTCAATTATACATGTAACACATCCAACAATCATCCATAACATGTTAACATAACCTAGATTCTTCATCATGCCCAAAGTTTCGTAATTTAAAACATAAGAACACAAGTTGCACAAATTTCATCCATATGTTCTTATGATCATTTCAACATCAATCATATCACTATAACATTTCTACATATATCATACTCATCATTCATCACATCAAGTCACAAAAGTTTCCATAAATAGCAAGCATGTTCATACGATGTATTTTTCACCATTCGATTATTCCTAATCCATTCTTATGCCCTAAACATCATATAACAATTATAACATCTCATCACACATGTATAAATCATCATCTATAAATTAACTTATCCAAAAAGTTTCCTATAATGAAAAGTACTCAAAAACTAAGCCAAAATCAAAAGTTCGAAACATGAATTTTCATCCACTAGAATCAACTAACATCCTAGAACCATCAATTCAATCAAATTTCATCAAAATCATATGATTTCTACAAAAGTCCCAAATTAAAGTTTACTTAATAAGTAAGCCTCGGGTTTTGATCAAAACAACACAATTTCACAAAACCAATCCGTACAAACATCATTATATTGAATACTAACACATAATCCATATCAATTTCAATCAATTTCAAGGTTTGACTTGTTTGGATCATCTAGGGTTCATGTTCGTCATGAAGATCAAAGAACATGAAATCTAACATAAAACTTACTTGAAATGCTTAGATGATGGTCCCTAGTACGCGTTTGATGCAAGAAACGTTGAAAATCATCACCAATATGCAAGAATAAGGTCAAAGAAGGTGTGATTTGTGTGTGTGTTTGATTTGTTGAGAAAAATCTGAAGGGAAAGGGTAAGAGGACGACCAAATGGTGATTAGGGTTGGGGGGTTGGGTTTTATACTTTTTTTTACAAGAAAAGTCCCCGTCTTTTATAAAAATCGTTTTAACGCTACGCGATTGAACTTTTTCTACACCGAAACCTCCAAATGCTCATATAATATCAACCAAACATTAATAACATAAAATAATATTAATTTTGCTAGTTCAAATGCATATTTATAATAATTAGGCATTAAAAGTCGAAAATGCGCGAAAACGCATAAATGCTAGAGAATTCCTAATTTTCACAACCAAGCTACACATTTAATCACATAATCATATAACACATAATTTCATACCAATTATGATTGTTTGCAAAATATTTTGACAAGTCACCAACGTTCAAAGACTGATGCGCGTGCGATCCGGCAATTCTCCAAATTACCGTTACATGAAAGGTTCGTGAATGTTTGTGCAATAAATGACGCATTTAAGTAAACAATATTAAATGCATGAATGCATGATTGGAAAACCATGATTGTGATGATCAGAAAATGACCTGAAAATGCCGGGTGTCACAAAAGACAACTTTTAGTTTATCTTGACATTTCAAATTTTTTTTCATATTTAGTTATATGTAAAATAATGTAAATCTCAAATTAAAATGACAACATAATAATTTATTATGACATAAGATTTATGAACTCATAACATGATAATCAATTCATGATCTGCATTAATTCTATATTATCTTATTTTCAAAATCTTCACACTTGGCCAACGCATATGCTAAAACAAACAACTTCAATCCCTCTACTGACTTAGATCACTATTATCTTTTTATATTATAATTGTTCTCTGCAATATTTGTCAAAATATACATAACATGATGTTTTTTAAATTACACATTGATAAATGACAATATTTGTCAAAATATACATAACATGATGTTTTTTAAATTACACATTGATAAATGAAGTTATAATTATTTTCATATATTTAACACGTGAACCAACATCGTAAAAATATTTAACTTTTTGAATATATTATGTAAAAATAATTATAAAAGTTTAATGTATGTAATCTTGATAATCCTTTTTTATGTTAATATCATAAATAGAGAGTGAGAAAAATTATCTTCTTTTAAGTTAATTAATTAAAAGAAGATAATTTAGGAGAAATAGCATTGCCGTCATTGTTTATAATCATATTGTGGAGTATAATGCACGAGTACATTTGACTTCTCATTTTTTCGATGTACATCACTCTAGCCGGTCTAGTAATTATTTGCCATCTTGCTTTTAAAACACCGAAAGCTCATTCCACATCTTTTCTTGTGAACTCTTGCACCTTTATAAAATTATTTTCTTTGTATTCAACCGGATATGACTTCACAAAAGTTGACAAGGAAGGATATATACCGTTGGCTAGATAGTAAACATGTTTATATCGATATCCGTTAAAATCAAACCCTTCTTTAAACCATGAAAGAAAGTTTCACGACATAGTTGTCATCTTGCATTTAAAACACCGAAGTGCACTTTTGTATTACCGTGAAACTTTCTTTACACCTCTCATCAAACCATTCTTTGAACCATGGAAATTTATTTCATATATCTTCAATAATGCGTAGAAATAAATCTCGAGGTATCCAAAACCTATTTATAAACATCTCCTCTGTGTATTTTGGATTCTCCACAAAATAACTGTTCATAAGAACATTGTTAGCCCCAATACTAACATGCCAAGATCTTTTTTCTCAAACTTTCAGCCACATCAATGTGTTTGGTAAGAAGACTAAAAATTCCAACCCGTCAGACTGGGAACCATCCGAAGAGGATGAGGAGGAAACAATAAATATTTCGAGATATTTTTTAAAATTGTTAGTGAGTAGAGGAGAGTTTTTTGAATTGGTATGCAAAAATTGTTAGTTTTAGGTTAGTAATTGTAGTGTAATTTTTTTTTAATTTTGACATATAGCCATTGTGGGGTGGGGGGTAACGGTTAATGCAACGGTAAAAAAATGGGTTGAGTCTCAACACATACATCTCGTGTGATGTAGGGAGAATGCGGCGTAGGGGACGGTGACAGTGTTGTCGCGCGGCTTCGGCCTCCGCTGCAGGATTCCGACGTTTAAGCCCTCATCCCCTTATATTATCTATCAACCATTTGTAGGAGAGTATTTGTGTTACATCCATCACTCACAGATCCGTCAATTAACTTGAAGCTCGTTATCTCCGGTTATGCATTTATTGTTTCCGTATAATTAATTTATTTTCGATCCCGATTCTTTTCATTATTGATTGGCGTGTTAACCTGAAACTTATAAAATGGTAAATTAGACTTATAAATTCTTTAAAAAAATAATATTGTCATAACCTTTATTATTATTATTATTATTATTATTATTATTATTATTATTATTACTATTATTATTATTATTATTATTATGGTAATTATTATGATTACTAACGTCATAAAAAAATAAATAAATAAAATAAATAATCATAATCAAATTATTGACAATAACCAAACAAATGAGGGACTAAATTGTAAATTGCTTAATATATGTATATAATCTTGATGCATCCTCTCGTAAATTCTAAATTTGTCACTTGAATTCGAGTTGAACACCCATTCAATTGAACAAACCTGTGATCAATTTGGTGTTGCCTTGTACATATATCGAAATTTACGATTGTGTTTCGTCCTGCGTTCGCATATATATTTTTTTGGGAATTTGTTCACCAAAATCAAGGTTTCTGCAGTGAATTCAAGAAATAAAAACAACTTGTGGCTTTTTGATGCCTATTATTCAGAAACAAAAGTCAACTTAAAAGGTTGAATAAATTGTTTTTTATATTAACAAAATTCAAAAGCGTTGTGATTGTTTTTGTGAGGGCATTCCTGTACGAAAACAGAGGAATTTGAAAGGCTGTTGATTGCTATCCAAAGGCATCAAATCGTAATTTGAAATTGGTCTTCATTGGGTTGTTTAATTTCAACCATTTCACTTCAAGAAAGTCGAGAAGAAAGGTCATTACTTAAAACATAAACAAATCCGTTTTGTTGTTTGTTAAGGTTTTGATTGATTTCCGATCACGAATCAAAGGATTTTAGGGCTGTTTTAATTCGTGATTAAAGTCAAACTCTATTGAGATCAAGAAGGATTGTGATCAAATTAAAACTTTGCAAGATCAATTTGAATCGTTGAATTGATTAAAGAAAAGCAAGAAAAAAAATCGAACCTTTATGGTTCATATAGCAAGTTAAACCGAATCTCTACGATTTGTGTAGCAAGTTAAACTCCGAATATTTGTTGTTCGTTGAGTATAGAGAGAACAAGTTTCGAATCAATCGTGGTTCGTTAGAATAGCAAGTCAAATTGAAATTGTGGTTCATAGCAAGTTAAAACAAACCCGTGTGGTTTGTAGCAAATCTCGAACCTCTTTTGGTTCATAGCAAGTTAAACAAACCCATTGGTTTGTAGCAAGTCGAACCTTTGGTTCAAATAGCAAGTCGAACAATTATTTGTTCAAATAGCAAGTGCAAATAGAATCATTTGATTCAACTTTGCAATAAAAGATCAATCTTCGGTCAAAGCAAGTTAGTGCATAAAAACCTGATTAGCAAGTTGGTCAGGTGCACATCAAATCTGGTTAGCAAATAGGCCAGAAGCAAGTACAACGAATTGATCAAAATTAATGTCCAATTAGCAAGTTTGTTGGATAATTTTTAATCAAATTCGCAACAACAATAATCTGATCAGCAAGTAGGTTAGAACCTGATTAGCAAGTTGGTCAGGAGCAAGATAAAACTGGTTAGCAAGTTGGCCAGAAGCAAACAAGAAAATTTGATCTATTTGATCAAGGAAGTGATCATCCGATCACAAGCACATTAGCAAGAAAGAAAGAAGAAATGGCAGATGATAAAAAACATGATAATGCATCAAGCGGTACATCAACTCGTGAACAAGGAAACATTTCACTTCAATGTCCAAAATTGAATGAAACAAATTATACTACTTGGTCATTGTTGATGGAAACTATCTTAAAGGCCTATGGTCTTTGGGATGCAGTTGATGCAAAGAATGAAACAATGGATGAAAAGAAGATTAATACAACTAAGGCAATGATACTGCAAACGTTGCCTCAAGATGTATTAATGCAAGTTGCACATTACTCGACTGCAAAGGAAGTTTGGGACTCAATCAAAGTCAAAAACCTTGGAGCCGATCTAGTTCAGAAAGCCCGTTTACAAACATTAAGAAGTGAACTAGAGGCTTTGAAAATGAATACAACTGAACGGGTAAGAGACTTTGCGGGAAAGTTAAGCACTACAAAAGCCAAGTTTAAAAGTCTTGGTGGTACTTTATAAGAAAGGTACTTGTAAGGAAACTGCTTAACTCGGTTCCAAAAAATTTCTACCAATCGTTGAATCTATAGAGCAATATCAAGAAATTGACATAATGCCATTTGAAGAAGCAGTTGGAAGAATTACAGCCTTTGAAGAACGCATTAAAAGTCAAGATGAACCGGAGGTTAATAATCAAGGAAAACTTCTAATGGCAACTTCAAACAATCAAGGTCGTGGTAGAGGACGAGGTAGAAACTCTAACAAAGAAGAAAGTGGACGTGAAAAATGCATGGGTCGAGGCAATAAAGATGGAAGCAAGTTTAGATGTTATGAATGTGGAGAACTTGTTCATTTTGCAAACAAATGCACCAAATGGAAGAACAAGAAGAAGGACAAGCAAGAAGAATCTAATCTCATCTATGATGATGAACCAACTCTACTGTGAAAACAAGACAAGCAAGTTGAAGACCTCACTTAAACTATATTTAGTTTAAGGGGGAGTATTGATATATAAACTAAATATTAGTTTGGGTCTATTATGTATATATTAGAAAGTCTATGTTTGTGTCTAGTATGTAATTATGTAAATATATAAGGGTCAAGTATGTGTTAATAGAAAACCTAGTGGTTGGTTCTAGGGCTATATTTACCCTCATATGTATGTGTCGATGGAATGATGAACAATTGTATGTATCCAAGCAATTTGATAATAAATCTCAGCAAGTTTATCAAGTTTATCATCGTTGTTCATCCGATTTGTATTTCTGATTTACCAACAAACTGTGGGTGTGTGGGTGTGTATAGGTGTCTTAGTGTGTGTGTGTGTGGGTGAGTTTAAGGCGTGTGTATGTATCTTTAGTATGTGTATGTATGCTTAATGTGTGTGTTTGTTTGTGGGATTATATATGTGAGTGGGTTGGTGTGTATCAGGGTATATAAGAGTGGATTATGCTATATATATGTGTATGAAGGCATTAGGTATGGGTGTGAGTTATATTGCATGTATGAAATAAAATGTGTGTGGATACACAAATATATAATTATATATTATGAGTGTTCGTGGGATTACATACGTACATACATACATACGTATGTGTGTGTGTGTATATATATATATATATATATATATATATATATATATATATATATATATATATATATATATATATATATATAAGTGGATGAACCCGCGCGTTGCAGCGGGAGTGTTAGAATTTGTGGGCTTGATTTCACAAATAAAGATGAACAAAAAATAAAGCGAAAACAATTTGAAAACCAATTGGTTGTAAACTCATGTATAAATACAACTTTTATGTTGTTTAGCTCCCAAAGAAAGTAATTGATCAACTCACCTTGTTTTGAAAAGATTGCACATATCATATATTTCAAGAAGTGAACAACACTGGTTCTAATAGACGCCTATGAGTTTAACAATATTAAGAATTATATATATTATCGATTATCGAACGAATACAAGTTTCTTATACAAACACAAAGCACAACTTCAAGAAATCAATTAAATGAAACGTAGTTTAATCACAATAAAACTCACTCTTTTGCATATAACACAAAAGTCGATATTCACAAGGTACTATCTTATAAACATATTAGATTTTTCACAAAGGTTGTTCTCAATAGTTTGAAAATGACTCAAGCCTCTACCATCAAAATATGATTTATGTCTAGTGATCTGCTGAGATTTAAAGTGCACAAGTATACATGCATTCATATGTGCTTATTATATCTAAAAGAACTAAGATGCATGAGGAGATTCTGAAAGAAAAGCAAAATAGGATACAATTTGATAGACAATTTAAGACAGATTGTTCAGTACAAGTATTAAGCTGAGTAAAATACAAAAATCTTGTTCACATCTAATAGCAAAAGCTGATAAAATTAGTTGTCAATTTCAACCCATATACTTTAGCTAGAAAGAAAATAGGCCAAAATCACCATAATGTTTCTCTTTTAAAATATAAATAAAACAATATTTTTAATCGTATTTGAAACCAATTATAAAAGAGAAAATCTAAGGATCATTTGGGTTAACTCAACCTAACTGTACTCTATCAAAATATTACCAGTTTCGATAGTTACATCCCAACTACTTCTGATTGTCACGTCAACCTACAAATTTTGCAAACTACAATTAAAACATGTATTGCATGTTAATTTTGTTACTTTATCTGCTACTTAAAAGATTAGGATTAAACCTCGGGCCTTGGAAAAAACCTATTAAGCTGGACCATCAGCCAGGGCCCAAGTTTTCAACTTCTAGACCATGTGAACAATAAGGAAAACGAAGCCCAAAGGTGATAGGTTTGTATCAAAGAAGTCAAAAAAAGATGAGATTGAAGACACTAACTTTTTATTGTTTAATAATCAAAAAAGAAAAACAGAAAAACTATTAACTAATATTCTTAACGCCCGTTCAAGAAGAAATTATTGTTTTATTGCTTATCAAAATTAGTGACTCTTCCTTTTAAACAAACAGTTAATGAGAATGTATTCATTTTAGTTTTATAAAAAGCCTAAAGTTGTTGTTCGTCTTCTTTGTTTACCAATGTTTGATCGCATTGCTGAAATTGAACGCAAAACATAAACGACGGGTACAGCTAGACCACAAACAACTAACCCTCGCGTTGGTTTAAACAACATCCAATGACCTTATAAAACAATACAGGACAGAAGAAAATCAACAGTAAAAATGATTATTTTTGAAACCAAATAATAAGTTATTCTACACCTTATGAGATAAAAAGCTAGATATGAATATTGCAGACTTTGAATGTTGTTGATCTGTAAAAACCATAACAAAACTAAGATCAAAATCTATAAGACAGGTGAAAATGTTGATTCATGAGGTAGTAGTTATGCATAACAATAATTAATCGATCATGTTTCGTTTACAGTATCTTATATATAACAAGATAACTGATTAAAGAATTAAACAAGAACAATTAAATGATAAAAATATCACTGAATCATGGCAAACAAGTTCCATATACACAAATTGCAAAATCCAGCCATATAGACATGGAATAAAATCACCCATTATGAACTGCTCAAAACCCCTACATGCTAAAATAACTATAATGATGATTTCTGGCGTAAATATAAGTTTAATTTAAAACTAACCCAAATCAGTGTTATAAATACTCTGAATGCAACAACATCAAGTGAAACTAACTCTAACTTGCAAGATAAATTAAGTTACATACGAACTTGAAGAAAGCCCCAAATCAAATTATTTTAAACAACAACCTGTTTCTTTAAAAAAATTTTAACAAACAAGATAACATTAGTAGCATGGGCTAACAAAATTAGTAGAACACCATAACAGCTACAGTTATGACTTTGCATGCGCTCCTATATTAAACCGAATGATTTAGCCAAAGGTCTAAAAGCACACCGTCTGATGTGTGCTATGAAAAAATATTTCAAAGTAACATAAATTTAACCATATTATCTTTCTATGGCACTTATAGAACGGCTTAATAGGTTTTCTACATTGATAGAAAATGTTGTAACCAAACTTCTATGGCCATGTTATCTGACGAGTAATAAAAATTGCTTACAATGTGAGAACAATTCAAAAGCTTAAACGTAAAGGACAAAGATAAGTATTGTTTTATTTTTACACCTAAAAAATATTCCCAAAAAGAATAAATATGCCGTGGATGAATTTCAAGAAGTATTTTTTAGATAATTTTTAAATTTTAGCCATTTGACTCATTGAAGATATAATTTTTACAGGTAAATGAATATATATAAACCTGTGACACAAGCATCTTCCTTTTTTTTTCCAGCAAACCACATTTGTAATTTTTCCTATTAGTAAGAATAAGAACAAAATATAAGAAACCAATGACATCATGTTACATACTTGCATGAAAAAGCAAAACCAACCACGTTTTGAGTAGAATAATTTTGAGATTGTAAGCATTTGAATCTACTTTAGACAAAGTGAAAATGCTTAAAAGTTAACATGCTAAATGGACACACTACCGTAGTATTAGCATGTTAACAGACAAAATGAACAAAAAACATTGACCACATATTCAAAACTACATAGCAAACCACTTGCACACAAAACTTAACAATAGACATTTTAGTGTACACCTCATTTAGAAAAGCAATAAATACTTATCTAGCATGCATACTTAAGTAACCTATGCCAGTTAATATTTTGTTAAAAGAATCAAGCTGTTGTACAATCTGATTGAATCAACATAGTAAAGACCCAAAATTTGGTCAAATATAAATAAATCTAAAATGGTGCAAACTATAACATCCAATGAAAACTTAATTCTCATCTTTCATCAATGTTAGAGTGTGTAAGAATACCCATAGGTGCATCATTTAAAACAGAGAAGTGTTGACTTTAACTTTTAATGTTGTACATGATAAATCGATAAATTTGGTCAACTAAAACAAGCATCAATAAATAAAGGTGGCATATTGCAAAGAAACACATCACTTTTTGCAAGTGCAAAGTATCAATTATACCTCAAACTCAAAAAAATAAAGAATGTAAGTGAGATGGTGACAAAATATAAGCCTACGCATGGAGCGCATACTCAATGATGATAGTAAATTATATTGCAAGATTAAAGAAATAAAAGGACAAATGTAAAAGGTAAGCAGGTCTTCGGTGCCCATTGAGTATGAAGCCTTACTTAGACCAATAATCAAGTATTTAGGGAATAATATCATTGCATATGAGTTGATTTCAGATTAATTTTGTGTTTATAAGACTCAAGAAGGAATTAATGAGAATTATATGAATATGAGAATAAAATTATGTAGTATGTGATTGATAATGGTTGTGATTATATAAGTATAAGTGTGTGATTGACAAAGTGATTTAGGGGTATACATAGTGATTGCATGACTTTGGAACAAATTTTATATCTTTTCATTCCATTTTGGTTAACATCTTTAAACTATCTGAGAAGATGAAATCCGAACCAAAAGTTATTATTTGACTATGGGTTAAAGTTCTTCATTTGATGCTTTCGATTCCCATGATCATGAGTAGTTATAATCTGAATCAGACAAGACAAATTTCAAGTACTTTAAAACAGTTCATCAATGATCAAATCCAACAACTTTAAAACAATTTATCAAGCATGTAATCACAAACCCCAAACACAGTCTATAATTCCGTTGTCGTTGATAGTGAAATTGCAATGTCAAAACCTTGAAAAATGATACCTGATTTGGGTTCACCTAGCCTGGGCTATGTTGTCGTTGATAGTGAAAATGCAACGCCAAAACCTTAAGTCCCTGAAGAATTTGGAGAAATTGTCAAGCTGCCAATCTAATTTCAAACAGACACAAAGCAGAAGTAAGCTAACCAACACCTTATGGGTTCTGTTGACGTTGCTGCTGAAACGGAGTTAATGATTTAGGGACGAAGAGAATGGAACATGGAATTGAACTGGAAACTGAATCGAAGAGAGCTATTTATAAACAACAGTGCACCATCGCAGGTGATTCAATGGAAGGGCGATTAGGGTATTGATTCTTGAAGGTTGGTTGATTGAAACCGTACCCGACATTAAATGAATCACTTTGTGGATGAGTGGAGAGGTAAAAGCCATTGAATGCATCACTTGAAGAAGGCAGAGGGCATCTCAAAAGCTATTCACTTAATGGAGATTATTGAAGGGGAAGGGAACCAATTGAGTTGAGGAAACCGTTTCCCGTCGGAGTGACCGACAGGGGTAACCTAAGGCAGGCATGGAGGTGCGTCTTACAAAAACCAGCGAATTTCCAATTTTACCCTAGGTTCCTACATTATATAGTAGGTGAAGATATATATGAAAATAATAGTGAATAAGAACAATCGAGTTATATAATTATATAAAATAAGTATATAATTTAGGTATGAGTCGCATTAAAACCTGAACCGACCCATGATAGATTGAAAGTATCACAACGTTACTGGACGTGTTATAACTCAATTATTTATATTATAGGTGCTTGACTTATTGGTTCGATTGTGTTGTAGAAGCTTATCATTTTCTATTGTTAATCTCGCATCATATCAATATGAGTTTCGCGGTCTCGTTTTATTACAATTATTTACAAAACTTTAGGATGAAAAGTATACTCTCCCTTTTTTATGTTGTGAACTTATTCATTTTTTAGGACTATTTTGTTTACTGTTTTGTAAGTTTATATATGGTACATGCATGATTTTTCTGTGTGGTTCTATATTCACAACTATTGAACTCCGGTGATGGAGTCGACGGACAGGTATTGATAGTACTATTCGGTTGACATCCCCACTCTTGCTTGTTAGTATACTAGTTGGGACTGACAATGGTCACGAACGGACCCTAGGGTGAATATGCTCCGACAAGATCTGTGTGTACGTCGTAGGTTAGTTGTGAGGCTCATGATTACATAAGATATTGTTTGCTTATAACTATATACACTTATGTTCTTCAAACTTCTACACAACATCAATTTTTATTTATTATTTAAACCTACGAACTTACTAATTATGTGTTGACCTTTTGAGCATATTTTTTCAGGTAATAACAATCATCGAAGATAGCTAGACTTATTCTCTTAGAGACGACCATACGGATATCATAATAGACTTTCTCTAGTGTTTTATACATGTTAACTATGTTTGTCGTGGAATTGACTAACTACGATACAAGTCTTCATTTGTGTCGGATGACGTCATGACACATTGGTTTTCATCAATTGATTCATCTCTATTAACTATCAATGTGTTATGGCGATTCCGTCCGTTACATTCTCATGTTTCCACTATAAACGGGGGTGTGACAACTTGAAATTTAGGTCTCTGTACCAGTTATCGGTGACAATGAAGAAGATTAGGGATGACGATTCCATTGGTGAGGATGAAGGTGGCTCAGGTTTGTTAGTTCATACCGATCACGGATGCAGAGGTGTCTGTGTGTGCGACTAGGATTTATTAAGGTTTTAATTTTGTTTTTTAATTTTAAAATTAAGGTTAAATGGGAAACTTACATGGAATATACATAAAAACTAACTCTTGTTAAGTTACTGGACGATGGATGAAAGCAAAAGTTGATAGTGAGGGACTACACCCAAAAAATTTAGAATTTAAGGACAAATTCATAATTTAATCCAAACTACAAGGACCATCTTTGTAGTTTACTCTTTTTTAAGCAAGTCAATTATAGATGGATATTTGACATATTATTATTATTGCTGCGAATAGTTGATCAAGAGTACTTATAATAGTCGGAAATAGTAGACAACTTTTTAAAGCCTTATACCTTGACTTGGTAGTGAGACACATCTAAATGTTCATTAGTGTTTATGTTGATAAATGAATGAGACTTGTACAAGTGAGATTATGTTAGAACAATATCCAAGTAATGATATCTTACAATACTACTACTAAGATAAATTATCATAAGTGGTACTTTTATGTCCAGAGGCGACACAAGAAGGTAAAATTTTAGTATTATCAAATAATAGTAAATTTGACATCTCAATAATAGTATATTTATTGTTTACAAATTATATAAACCGGAAAGCAAAATACGTAAGAGGGATAGAAAGAGATTCCTTCCAAGGAATGCTCCGCATGGTTTAATGCAAATGCAGGAAGATGGCGGGTAAGTAAAATTATCATTTATATTACTTTTAACACATTTAAACTTTTAGTTGAATGTATTAACTCTATTAAAATGGGTTGAGGTCATCTTGAACCATTTCAACTTATTATATTTAACAAAGTGGTTTTGGGTCATTTGACCAATTTAAACTTTTAGTTGGATGTATTATATCTGTTATGAGGGTTTAGGTCAATAAACCTCCAAATATCCAACTATCAGTTCAAATGGGTATCCCTCTAAATATCCCAGCAATAGTAAAGTACATAAAAAACTAAGAGATGTTAAAAATACTTTAATTTTAGAGCTAGACCTATATGATCAAGTTTAAAGAAACTCACAACCATGAGATTGTATCCCTTCGAGCTTTCATGTTTTGGCTTGGGCTAGTGTCTTTTGGACATTTCATACCATAATTGGGGCTTGTGTCTCGAAGTTATGAAGCTTGTCTCTTCTGGATCGCTTCATGCCACACCTTGTATTTCTAGCTATTATATATATATATATATATATATATATATATGTATATATATATATATATATATGTATATATATATATATATGTATATATATATATATATATGTATATATATATATATATGTATATATATATATATGTATATATATATATATGTATATATGGTAGGGTTATCTTGAGAACTAGCTTTTTTATGAGAATTCTAGAAACCAATATGAATCGCACATTTAAGTCACATGCAAATCACATGTCATTTTCATTTTTTTTAAATGTTCATAATTTTTTTTTCACGACATTATTTTTTCAAAAAATTTTCACCATTAATTTTAGTATTTTTTTATCTCTCCAACGTGTACCATATTGATATACTTTTAAAAAAAATCATCCACCTGTTAGTTACAAATATGTAAATTAGTCATTACACATGTGCTAATCCTGTTTTACACATGCGTATTTCCAGGTATTACATGTGTAAAACGACGTTCGTAATAAAAAAGATTTTTTTTTTATTTTTATAATTTTTTATATTTTTGTTATGGGAAACAAGGGAAATTTTTTTATTTTACTTTTTTATTTTTATGTTATTTTGTGTTTTATAATTTTTTATTATGTTATCATTATTTACTATTTTGCCCTTAAAAATGTGTGGCTCACACTCGTTACTAGAGTTCTCACAAAATATATAATTCTTAACTATTTTGTTCATTTAATTGTTAAAATGTTATTTTAGTATTTGTTACATATATGTTGATCATAAATACAAGAATGAAATATGGTTACATATACGTAACCTATTTGTGACGTATATGTAAAACTATGTTACGGTTTTTATTTGATCTATACCCTTACCTATATATACATACACACATATATATAAAGGGTAGGGATAAAAAATCTCACCAATTTTATTGGTTTTCTCTAGTTTTCACATAACATTATGGTTTTCTTAATATATCTCCTCCTACATATATATAGGGGAGGGATCAAATGAGAACTCCCTTTTTTATGAGAACTCTAGGAACCAATGTGTGTCACTAGTTTTCAATAGCAAAATGGTAATTAATAAAAACATAATAAAAAAATTATAAAACTAAAAATAACATAGAAAAAAAAATAAAAAAGCAAAAATGTTTCCTAAGTTTTCCTCTTTCATAAAAAAAATTCTCTTTTTTTATGAAATTCGTTTTACACATGTGTAAATCTAGTATTACACATGTGTATAACTAGATTTCCACATATGTAAATGACGAGTGGATGATTTTTTTAAAAAAAGTATATCAATATGGTAGGCGTTGGAAAGATAAAAAATACTGAAATTAATGGTGAATATTTTTAAAAAAATGACGTCGTGAAAAAAAGTTATGAACGTTTTAAAAAAAAAAGAAATGACATGTGAGTTGCATATGATAAAAAATGTGTGACTCAAACTAGAACAACAAAAATGTGTGAGAACAAAAAGAACAACAACTAACCAATCAAAACTTTTTCTTTTATTTCGTAATTAATTTAATTTGAAGGTTATAATAGTAATTTACATAACAATATTAATTACTATATTAATTATGTAACTCCTCTAATTTAAGAAATTATCAATCATTCTTTTTAATTGAATTATCATACTTTTGAATTCAAATTGTAACATCAACTTATTTTCTTATTCAAGAATTAAAGCAAATATTTTGAACTTACAGACTCAATACAGTAAGATTCAATCATCATATTTGAAAATCAATTTATTCAATCTTTAATCAAATGAGATTGAACCATTATTTACATAAATTATTAATTTTAATACCTTCTGTATATATATATACATCTCAGTTTTCTTATTGAACAACCACCATTGTTGTACAAACTTATTTTGATGAATTATTAAGTTAATAGTAACATAGTGATATAATTGATTGACAACCTACGCATAATTGTTGATTGTATAAGCTACGCTTACAACTTGATATGTATGTAGCCGATATTTAAATTTATGTAGGTAAATTTCAGTTTGTGTAGGAATATACTTAATATACTTGATTTGTTTGTGTATGAACCTTGTAAACTTATACCTACAGTCCTACACAAGAACATTAATTTCCTACATAAAACAGCTATGAACCTTGTAAATTTAATAACGATCAACAATGTTAAAATAATCACCAATAAATTACTTATAACTTTACCAAATCTTTTTGTTTAGCATTTTTAAGCTGTAAAGTATGTTCTATTGTTTAATAAAATTCATGACTAGCTAAATAACATACATTTGGTGGGATAAATTACGTTATTTTTTTTCTTTTTTTATAATTTAGTACTTTTGAATTCAAATTTGAATATCACTTTATTTTCATATTCAACAATCATTATTGACGTATCATTTTTCATGAATTATGCATCTCAATATATCCTACACAAATATTAATATCATCCTACATTTGTTATCTTTTATTCCAACACACTAACATAATATCTCCTATACAAATATGCTTCATGAGGTATCTGTGTAAGATATGATGTTTATACATAGGAAAAATTAATATTATGTAGGAGATATTTGTATTAAGGTGTATGTGTAGAAAATAATTTTCATGTATAGGATAGATTTAGTATTGATATTTGTGTGTAGTAAAGTATTGATATTTGTGTAGGATATAATGTTTATGTTAGAAAATTATTAGTTTTTATATTTTTACGAATATAAAATAAAGTGAGTATATATTCTAATTTGGTGGGGTTAACAATTTGGACCAAACCTCATTAATTTAGGAATGTTGGCAACAATATATTTGCATTAAAAGCCCACCACCTTCGTATTGACTATATGCCCTTCGACTCATTAAATACAAATCATATTTTTTATTTATTTACCATTGTTTGATCTAATCATTAATTGTATTTAATCTATGGCTTAGATATTTGTTCTTTTTGTTCTTGCAAAAATTAATGTTCTGCCTAGAACCCTCCTATATATATATATATATATATATATATATATATATATATATATATATATATATATATATTCTAAATGAACAAATTCAAGCTTGAAAATGATCTTTTTGATTCTCGAAGAATGAGGGGCAAGGGGATTGATCGAGAAAGATCTCTTGTTCTTATTATAAGATCGTGATTGGATCCGCATATGTTTGGTAAAGAGAATAATCTTCTCCTTTGAGAATAATAAAAAACGGAAAGTGTTCAATTGGAACATGAAAACGTGACTAGATTGGTCCTAGTTACTCTTCTGGACAGAGTGGAAGAAGGGAGGGGATTCTCGAACGCGGAAAAGGATCCAATCACTTCGAAAGAATTGAACGAGGAGCCGTGTGAGGTGAAAATCTCATGTACGGTTCTGTAGAGTGGCAGTAAGGGTGACTTATCTGTCAACTTTTCCACTATCACCCCAAAAATACCAAACTCTGCCTTACATAAAGTTGCCAGAGTACGATTAACTTTTGGATTTGAAATCACTGCTTATATACCCGGTATTGGCCATAATTCACAAGAACATACATATATATATATATATATATATATATATATATATATATATATATATATATATATATATATATATATATATATATATATAGGAGAGGGTTTCAATGAAAACGACATTATAATTAAAAACCATGAAAACTACTTTATAGTCCTTGATTTTTTAATATACGGTTAAGGTTAAGTAGTGGCAAGATTGTAATTAAATGATGTTTAAAGGATTTAATTAGAAGGTTCTAGGGGTATAATAGGTAAAACACATAACATGAAACCTCTTTTTTAGTTAATTAAATCCCTAAAATCATTCACTCTCTCTCCTTTCTCTTAATTTACACCAGAACTTTTTATTCTCTTTCTTATTTTATTCTACTAAAATGTTTCTAACAAATTTAAACTTCAAATCATACTAAAATTTGTATATTAATAAATTGAATTCAATGGGAGTAAGAACGTAAGCAGATGAACAACAACTGAGTTACGTATATGTACATTGGGTTACGTATTTGTAATAACATTCTCTGTATATAAGACACTATGTTACGTATACGTAACCCGGTCAAACTTCAATGGAAAATTTTAAATTACATAACTTTACAACTTGTTCTCTTAAAAAATGATTTCTGGAGTACGTATATGTACCAACGAAGTTACAAAAGTTACATACACGTATCAACAAAGTTGTATATATGTAACTCATAGATCAAAAGACCATAAATGGTGTTAACCCTATTAGGGGTTGTTGAATAAGTTATATGGGTTTTTTGAAGGTTGTTGAATCATTCACATTTTTTTCATTCCATCATTATCATTACAATTGATTGTCCTTTCCAATGTAACTTTGTAGTCTAGATCTCCAGCATGGAGATTCAAGTGTATGTGGACAAGAAGATCGTAGGGCATAAATATGTAAGTCGTGAAGTATAAGAACAAGATATATTTATTTATGTAGGTTACTTACATGTAATTCGTGGTGTTACATACATGTAACATGTAGTATTATAAATAAACAAAACTAAAAAGACTAATATCATGATAAATAAAGTGTTACAATACAAAATGTCACACCCTCAAATCTCACGTGCGGGGTTCTACGGCGAGGCGTGTGAACAAACCAGGATCTAACTCATTAGTTACTAAGAACAACAATATATGAAACATTCAAAACTAAACCAGAGTTTAAAACTTTAATACTGTGCGGAAGCGTTTTGTAAATACGTCAAACCCAAAGTAATGAAATGTAAAATGCGCAAACACGCGCCAACTCATTATTTAAAAACAAAATTCATATTAAATCCCAATTGCAAAACAAGGTTTGTTCCAATGCATGCAGACCCGTGAGTGCTCCTAGGCGCTGCTGCTAACCTCGACCTGAGAATAGCATACTAAAAGCGTCAAGACAACGGTTGGTGAGTTCAAGAGTTCGCGTTTAACATAATCAGTGACAGTTGTAAAACATAAGAAGTGCATTGAAATAGACAGCTAGTCTATATTCATAAGTAATAAGCATAGTGATTTCGCGATCGAAGCTGACTGTGTTTCGTTTGTTTGCCTCCCGTCACGACATACCAGGTCGTGACGATGTTTGTGTTAGGACAATATTGCACCCGTTTGACCTCGAGTCGCATGGGTGGGGCTTGTCAAACCCAGTAGTACTACCCAAAATTTCCCCCTAGTTACCAATATTAACGATCTGAAAGTGCGAGGACTTTCAAGGTATATCACACTATGTTACACTATACACAACTTACAATAATAAAGCGTTTGTAAAAGAGTATGATATCTCCCCCAAAAGAGAGTGTATAAAAAGTGGGACATGAACTCACCTGGTGCGCAAGCGAACAGAAAAATGCAAAGCTACGGTGAATGGAAAGACAACCCGTCAAAGGTTACCTAGAACACGTGAGTAGATAAGTACGTATAACCAGAAAGTTTAACAACCCTATGAGATCAATAAACATGTTGACCCAAGGGTTTTGCAAAACAAAGACTCATTTGACCTAGTTGACCCGTTTGACCCGTTGGTGACATGTTAATTGAAGTCTTGTTTGATCAAGTATAGCAACTCATACACATGATTTCATACAAGTTATTCACTTACACCACAATCATAAGTTCTATCACCATCATCATTCTAACATAGCTTATCTTACAACATATACAAATCTCAACCAATCAATCATGCTCAATACAATTATAATTACATCACAAGTAATAAATCATACCTGGAGTCTAATCATGCACTACATGCCATGTGAAGCCACTCATGACTTCACATCCTAAACCCTGCCAATCCTACTAAGTAGGGGCCTCAGATTCGCACGCGTGTATAACGATCATTATCATACTTCACAACAAGATTCATACCAACTAACATACATAACAATGATCTGTTATAATCCTAATCATTATTCCATAATCTCCTAACATATTCCATCATCATGTGGTATTCCATAAGAACCTAAATTTCCCAAGTAGTGCATCAAGCATCCGTACAACTCAATCAACACAATCTATCACATTAGACATCATCAACAAGCATTCTTACATGATCCTAACATCATGAACATGCCCAAATCACAATATCCAATGATCTACATGAATAAAGTTTCTCTTTCGGGAAAGTAACACCCAAAATCCATCTAACACTCAATTCATTCATGAATTCATCAACTTTATACCTAATAAAGTTCATAACAATCATCTAAACATGATAAACATCATCAATTCATCATAATTCCCAAATCTCATTCATAAATGTTTCTACTTATAGCAAGGTATGAACAACGCATCAAATCTATGAATTTCTTGCATAATCCACGTAAACTAACATCAAAACATCATCCAATATCAACAATTTCTTCATTAACCATGTTAATTGAACTAGGGTTCTTCTTCAATCGAAAACTATGAACAATCAATCAAAACCAAACCTTTAATCGCGTAGAAACCAAGAATTATGCTTGCTACAACCTTGTAATGTTCAATTGATGCCACAATCGACTTGTTCTTGATGTTCAAGGCTAGGATTTTCGCAAAGGGGATGGTGTTTGGAAGAGGTTACGGCCGAAAGTGGGTTTGGGGGCTAGGGTTGGGTTTTTTTAACTTATATATGGTAAGTAATTTCCCTTTTAACTCCTTTCAACTTTTATAAATTGCAAAATAACTATTTAATATTTTTAAATCATTTTTCATTTTATAATATTAAAACTTAATAAACCAACTAATAACATGCAAGCCAATTAATAATCACCATCCATAAACATTTCATAATTCACCTAGTCACATGCTAAGGCGTAATTCGTAATTTTAAAAAGAACAACACTTAACACCTTGATTCACATGATCACATAATAATAATCTGAATTATTATTCAAGTTATTATTTGTTATCCAAATTTATTATTATTAAGTCAACAACGTTTAACGACAACTAGTGTGTGCTCACGACACGTGTATGCAAAACCTAACGAAACTAACGGAGTTTAGTAACGGAAAATCACCGGATGTAACATTATCCCCATGTTGAAAGAACTTTCATCCCAAAAATTGCATTACATGGTTGTGTTACATCACTGGTCTACTGCACTGGCATAAGAAATCGAGTGAGTTGTCACATCATACCCATGTTGAAAGAAATTTCATCAGTAATTTAATCAATACCTTCGTCGGCTGTCATCGTCGTTTCGAACAGATGAGGATACTTAAGCTTCATCTGATCCTCACGTTCCCACGTGAATTCCGGTCCACGTCTTGAGTTCTAACGAACTCTGACAATGGGTATCTTGCTTTGCTTAAGGGTCTTGACCTCACGGTCCATCACCTCAACTGGTTCTTCAATGAATCGCAATTGTTCATCTACTTGCACTTACTCGAGCGGTACGGCCAAGTCTCGTTAGATAAACACTTTTTCAGATTAGAGACATGAAATACATTTTGAACTCCACTCAATGAATCAGGTAGATCTAATCGATACACCACTGGACCAATTCTTTCCAAAATCTCAAATGGCCCAATGTATCTTGGATTAAGCTTGCCCCTTTTGCTGAATCGAATCACACCTTTCCATGATGAGACTTTCAGTAAAACTTTCCCGCCAACCTAAAACTCCAAGGGTTTTCCGTCGCTTGTCTGCATAGCTTTTTTGTCGGTCTTGTGCTGCAGGCATACGGTTTCGTATCTGCACGATCTTCTAGGTAGCCTCATGCACCAATTCGGGGCCAGTCAGCTGACTATCTCCAACTTCCACCCAACAAACTAGTGATCTACACTTTCGCCCATACAATGCCTCAAACAGTGCTGCCTTAATACTGGTGTGATAGCTATTATTGAAAGAAAATGCACCAAAGGTAGATGGACTTCCCAGTTGTTCCCAAAATCTATCACACAGGCTCTCTAACCGTCAGTCTGAGGGTGCTAAGCGGTACTCATGTCTAAGCATGTACCCAAAGATTTCTACAATGATTACCAGAAATGGGATGTAAAATGAGCATCACGATCAGAAATAATCGAGATAGGTACACCATGTCTCGAAACTACCTCCTTCAAATAAATTCGAGTTAACTTATCCATCTTATTAGTTTCCTTGATTGCCAAGAAATGAGCAGACTTAGTCAATCGGTCCACAATCACCCATATCGTGTCACAACGGCTAGGAGTCCTGGGTAATTTGGTAAGAAAGTCCATGGAAATCCGCTACCACTTCCAAAAGAGATCTCAGGTTGTTGCAGTAATCCAGATGGCTTCTAATACTCAACTTTCACCTTAGAGCAGGTCAAACACTTGCTTACGTATATTGCTACATCCTCCATCATATTAGGCCACCAATAGTACGCATTCAGATCATGATACATCTTGTTAGAACCAGGATGTATTGAATATTTAGACTTGTGTGCTTCACTCATAACTAAGTCTCTTAGGTTCACATACAAAGGCACCCAATGTTTATCCATGAAGTAACGGATTCCATCGGCTTTCACCATAATTTGCTTGTCCATCCCATGTAATGATCCAGATTCAACATTTTCTGCTTTCAAAGCTTATGTCTGAGCTTCCTTGATTTGTTTGGGCAATTGAGTGCTAATAGTAAGCTATAAAGCTCACACTCATTTGGGCTTAGCAGTTTCTTTCCTGCTTAAGGCATCGGCAACCACATTTGCCTTTCCCAGGTGGTACTTAATTGTGCAATCATAATCGTTTAATAACTCTACCCAGCGTCGCTGCCTCATATTCAACTCTTTTTGCTCAAAGATATGCTGAAGACTCTTGTGATTGGTGTAAATAGTGCATTTGGTACCGTACAAGTAATGTCTCCAGATCTTCAAGGCAAAAACCACTGTACCCAGTTCCAAATCGTGGGTGGTGTAGTTCTTCTCGTGCACCTTCAATTGTCTCAAGGCATAGGCTATCACCTTGTCACGTTACATCAAGACACAACCGAGCCCTTGGATAGAAGCATCATAGTAAAATACGAAGTCATCACTTCCTTCTGGTAATGCTAATATCAGTGCACTACCAAGCTTCTGTTTCAACAACTGGAAGGCTATTTCTTGACTCTCTTCCCATTTAAATGTGGTACCTTTATGAGTCAAAGCAGTGAAAAGTTGAGCAATTTTAGAAAATCCTTCAATGAAGCGTTGATAGTATCCTGCCAGTCCAAGAAATTGGCATATCTCACTAGGCATTTTGGGAACTGACCAATTCTTTATTGCTTCAACTTTCACAAGATCTACATGGATTCCTTTTTCATTAATAATGTGACCCAAAAATTGCACTTCGCGAATCCAGACATCACACTTGGAAAACTTGGCATACAGTTGTTCCTTTATAAGTAATTTCAAGATTAGACGTAGGTGCTCCTCATGTTCCTCCTTGATCCTAGTTCCTCCTTGGTCCTAGAATATATCAATATGTCATCGATAAACACGATAACAAACTGATCGAGATAGGGTTTGCACACACGATTCATGAGATCCATGAATACTGCTGGTGCATTTGTCAACCCAAATGGCATGACCAAGAACTCATAATGACCATAGCAAATTTTGAATGCTGTCTTTGAGATGTCTTCCTCACGAAAACTTAATTGATGGTAACCAGACCTCAAATCAATCTTGGAGTAATAGCTGGATCCCTGAAGTTGATCGAACAGGTCATCAATACGAGGTAAAGGGTATCGATTCTTTACTGTAATTTTGTTATAACGCCCCAAATTATTTTGTTGAAGAAAGAAGTTCTCGCGCGAGAGGTGGAGTTCTCGCGCGAGTCAGCAAGTTCTCGCATGGAGGCAGTTTTCGTGCGAACAGAAGTTCTCGTGTGAGAACAGCTGCGAGGAAAGAGAGACACTATAGATAGGCCCATGCACCAAATCTTCTCTACTTCATGCAAAAAGTCCTGCTGTTGTGCTTGTGAAAAGAGAAGTTGGTGCTAGGTGGTGTCTAAGGTATGTATTCGTCGATATTTGATGTAGTTAAGCATGTATGAACCGCATGTAATGATATTGCACAATGATTATATAGCTTTTGGCTCGAAACACTCTCGGTTTTATGGTGTTCCTGTGCAAGGATATCATTAGGTGAGTTCTAGACCCCTCTTTTATGCGTTTTATCATGTTTTGGGGCTAATATGCATACCTAAACGAATGTTTTGTGAAAGAATGATGTTTATAACTGTTATAGCATGTTTTGAGCGTAAAAAGGGCTAAGGGAGTGATAACTTGGGGAGCAAGTTATGTTCAACAGAGAAGTTATCGTGCGAGAGGTAAGTTCTCACGCGAAATGTGATTTTGGCGGCTCACGGTTATCTTTTGAAAGTCCTCGCGCGAAAGAGATGTTCTCGCTCGAATGTGGGTTCTCGCTCGAATGCAGATTCTCGCGTAAAAACTCCTGAGTGTTACGTGTTATGTTACCCCATAAACGTGCGTTAATAATGACTTAATGATGAACTTAATGCTAAAGAATTTAAGTATATATGTAGATATATTATATATATCATGATAGTTAAAGGTTAAAGAACGATGTTAATTCACATATGAAACGCAAAAGAATAAGTTACCTTGTTACCCTGTATAGCACAGCTGTGGAAACATTAAAGCGCTAAAGAAGTCTTGCAAGCACTGATAAGAGATATGCTTCGTGCATTCTCACCCGATAGGGGTTACACTTCAGTGTGCTTAACTAATAGGAGATATGCTTCGTGCATTCTCACCCGATAGGAGTTACACTTCGGTGTGCTCAACTGATAGGAGACATGCTTCATGCATTCTCACCCGATAGGAGCTACACTTCGGTGTGCTCAACTGATAGGAGATATGCTTCGAGCATTCTCACCTGATAGGAGTTACACTTCGGTGTGCTCACCGGATAGGAGACTTGCTTTATGCATTCTCACCCAATGGTAACTAAGCTTCGTGCTATGATTCAAATGATGACGTAAAGTGTATGGTAAAGTAAAGTAAAGTATGGGTAACGTAATGTAAAGCGAATGGTAAAGTAACGTATGGGTAACGTAACGGTACAAGTAAAGAAAAGTAATGTATGGGTAATGTAAGGGTAAAGTGGATGGTAAAGTGAAAGTTAAAGTATAATTATCGAATGAGTTCGGTAAGATGATGTATACAGTTAATGTTTTTATGAATGTTGAAAATGATAAGGCGTTCGTTTATGTCGGAGTTTTGTTCTTGTAAACCTAGAGCTCACTCAGCATTGCTAACTTTTGTATGCATATTAGATTGACAGGTATGCTATACATTTTTGGGGGTGAGCTTGGCATGGATGGGAGAGAGCTACCTGGCATATGATTGAGACTGACATCCCGACATAGAGCTTTAGATAGATAGCTAAAGTGATCTTTTGATGTAATTACTTAACGAAATAAATTTTTGTAAATTTCGCTGCGCATATTAATGAAATTTGATGTTCGAGAACTTGTGTTTCTGATGTCCAAATCCAACTGTGGGGTTTCTCGGAACGGGGCCTTACATTTGTTCAATTTGCTGTAATCGATACACATTAGAAATGTGCCATCCTTCTTTTTAACAAAGAGAACAGGTTCTCCCCACGGTGATGTGCTCAGTAGAATAAACCCTTTATCCACATCACTTGAAGTTGTGCAGATAGTTCCTGTAGTTCATTCGAGGCTAACCGGTAAGTTGCTCTCGCAATCGGAGCTACTCCGGGAGTCAAATCAATTTGGAACTCAACTTAGTGATGAGGTGGTAGTCTAGGCAGATCCTCTGGAAACACTTCTGGAAAGTCACAAACTACCAGAATATTCTCTATCTTTTTTTCCTCCTGTTGCTTGTCAGTTACAAGGGCTAATACGGCTAAGCGGCCATTGCGTAGCCACTTCTGCGCTTTCATAAATGATATGATGCTATCACAGCACCACTTTTCTCTCCTTTAACCGAGAGAATTTCCCCGTCAAGAGAGGAATTCGGATAATCTTCTCGTGGCAAATGACTTTCGCCTGCTTCTCGGACAGCCAATCCATTCCCATGACCATATCGAAACTCCAAATTGTAACAGGCATGAGAATGATATCAAAGGTATGACCAGCAAGTTCTATCTTGCAACCCTTAATGATGTGTGTAACGTAGATTTTCTTACCATCAGTTAATTCTACGGTATATTTAGATTCCAACGTAGAAGGCATATCATTCAAAAGACTACTAAACTTGGTAGAGATAAAACTTCTATCGGCTCCAGTATCAAACAGCATAGCAGCATAACGATCATTAACAGGAAATTTACCAATAACAGTAGTAGGGTTGTTTAGAGCCTCACCTGAACCCATGACAAAGGCTCTCCCTTCAGCTCCTCCATTGTTGCCAACATTGTTGTCACCATTGCTGTGGTTGTTGTTGTTTCCACCGTTGCCATTACCATTACCATTTTTCTATAATTGAGGGCAGTTCCTCTTGTTATGCCTTTACTTTCCACACTCAAAGTAGCCTTTTGGTGTTTCCTGCATCTGTTGTAGCTTTTTCATCAAATTTCCACGACAGTCTTTCGCTACGTGCCCTAGCTTCCCACAACGCTGAAACTTAAAGTTGTCACAATTGCCGGTGTGATGATAGTTGCACCGGTTGTACTTTGGATGCTTCCTCACGTATCCACCGTGTTCTTGTTTTAAGGAAGATGAATGGTTAAAGCTACGGTTATTGTCGAACCTCCTTTGTTGTTATTGCTACTAGTGGTGGTTGTTAGACGACAATCTCTTGTTCCCAGAGTTATCCCACTTGCGCTTGTTGTCAGACATGCTTGCCACAATGCCCTATTTGGGTGGCTTGCCTTGCTCTACCACTTGGTCCGTCAGTTTATGAGCTAGCCGGATAGCCTGTTGGATAGTGGTGAGGTTTGAAGAAGTCACCATACTTTGTATTTCTGGCACCAACCCACCCAGATAGAGTTCGATCCTCTTGATTAGCTGGTTTACCATTCCAGGATAGAGAGTCACCAACTAGTGTGACCTCATAATGTAGGCCCCGATCTCGGATCCCTCCATCTTTAACTACCAGAACTCAGCCTCCAACTTCTGGACTTCATCCGGTTCTTCCTTCGGATCTTCCTCCTGATCTTCCTCTGGCTCCTCCTCAGGAACCTCTTCTGGTACCTCCTGAGGCTCCTCCATCGGGGCCTCCTGAGGCTCGAGCTGGTTTTCCAGCTCATGTATATGAACTATAGCCATGTGAAGCTGATCACGTTTCGCGTTCAGAGTAGCCGTCAACTCAGCAACCTGTCCATGCAGAGTCTGGATCTCTCCTGTCTGACCATCCTGGCATCCTTGCCTATCAAGCCACGAGTCTTCCATCTCTTCGTACACTGGGCTGTCATCTCCTATCACGCTTCTAACCTTTTAAATTTCTCCTCAACATTTCATCGTAGTCGTTCATGTAAGGCCACCATAGCGGCAATAACCCTATAAGGGGTGCAGGGTAGAAGGTATATTATGGAATCTCTAGTCACGGTAGTAATCAAAAATGGAACACACTCCGTTTTTAGCATCTTGACCAGTGTAGTACGATACCAGTCCTAATTGTTTGGATTATTCGTCCCGCTCAGTCATAGGCTTGCCCGAAAAGTACACATCATCTATGAACGTAGGGGGTCTAGAACCATAATTCTTAGATGACGAAGGAACAATAGGAACCTCGGGTTCCTTTCCCGGTGCGTGTCGAACAGGGGATGAAGATGATGATGATGCCATACTGCAGTGTACATGATGCGCATGCCAATGAGTGTACAGTAAGGGATAAGTAACGAGTAACTAACAAACGATGCGATTATAGACTAGTGTGTATGCAACCTAGTTCCGTATAACCAATGGCTCTAATAGAAATCTGTCACACCCTCAAATTCCACGTGCGAGTTCTACCGCGAGGCGTGTGAACAAACCAGGATCTAAGTCATTAGTTACTCAGAACGACACTATATGAAACATACAAAACTAAACCAGAGTGTAAAACTTTAAAACGGTGCGGAAGCGTTTTGTAAATACTTTAAACCCAAAGTAATGAAATGTAAAATGCGCAAACACGCACCAACCCATTATTTAAAAACAAAATGCATATTAAATCCCAATTGCAAAACAAGGTTTGTTCCAATGCATGCAGACCCATGAGTGCTCCTAGGCGCTGCTGTTAACCTCGACCTGAGAATAGCATACCAAAAAGAGTCAAGACAATGGTTGGTGAGTTCAAGAGTTTGCGTTTAATATAATCAGTGACAGTTGTAAAACATAAGAAGTGCATTGAAATATACAGGTAGTCTATATTCATAAGTAATAACCATAGTGATTTCGTGATCGAAGCTGACTGTGTTTCTTTTGTTTGCCTCCTGTCACGACATACCAGGTCGTGACAATGTTTGTGTTAGGACAATATTGCACCCGTTTGACCTCGAGTCGAACGGGTGGGGCTTGTCAGACCTAGTAGTACTACCCAAAATTTCCCGCTAGTTACCAATATTAACGATCCAAAAGTGCGAGGACTTTAAAGGTATATCACACTTTGCTACACTATACACAACGTACAATAAAAAATCGTTTGTAAACGAGTATGCTATCTCCCCCAAAAGAGAGTGTATAAAAAGTGGGGCACGAACTCACCTGGTGCACAAACGAACAGAAAAATGCAAAGCTACGGTGAATGGAAAGACAACCCGTCAAAGGTTACCTAGAACACGTGAGTAGATAAGTATGTATAACCAGAAAGTTTAACAACCCAAAGTGCTCAATAAACACGTTGACCCAAGGGTTCTGCAAAACAAAGACTCATTTGACCTAGTTGACCCGTTTGACCCATTGGTGACATGTTAATTGAAGTCTTGTTTGATCAAGTATAGCAACTCATACACATGATTATCATACAAGTTATTCACGTACACCACAATCATAGGTTCTATCACGATCATCATTCTAACATAGCTTATCATACAACATATACGAATCTCAACCAATCAATCATGCTCAATACAATTATAATTACATCACAAGTAATAAATCATACATGGAGTCTAATCATGCACTACATGCCATGTGAAGCCACTCACGACTTCGCATCCTAAACCCTACCAATCCTACTAAGTAGGGGTCTCAGATTTGCACGCGTGTATGATGATCATTATCACACTTCTCAACAAGATTCATACTAACTAACATACACAACAATGATTTATTATAATCCCAATCATGATTACATAATCTCTTAACATATTCCATCATCATGTAGTATTCCATAAGAACCTAAATTTCCCAAGTAGTGCATCAAGCATCCATACAACTCAATCAACACAATCTATCACATTAGACATCATTAACAAGCATTCTAACATGATCCTAACATCATGAACATGCCCAGTTCACAATATCCAATGATCTATATGAATAAAGTTTCCCTATCAGGAAAGTAACACCCGAAATCCATCTAACACTCAATTCATTCATAAATTCATCAACTTTATACCTAATCAAGTTCATAACAATCATCTAAACATGATAAACATCATCAATTCATCATAATTCCCAAATCTCATACATAAAAGTTTCTACTTATAGCAAGGTATGAACAACGCATCAAATTCATGAATTTCTTGCATAATCCGCGTAAACTAACATCAATGCAATACAACTAACATCAAAACATCATCCGATATCTACAATTTCGTCATTAACCATGTTAATTGAACTAGGGTTCTTCTTGAATAAAAAACTATGAACAATCAATCAAAACCTAACCTTTAATCGCGTAGAAACCAAGAATTATGCTTGCTACAACCTTGTAATGTTCAATTGATGCCACAATCGACTTGTTCTTGATGTTTAAGGCTAGGATTTTCGCAAAGGGGAGGGTGTTTGGAAGAGGTTACGACCGAAAATGGGTTTGGGGGCTAGGGTTGGGTTTTTTTAACTTATATATGGTAAGTAATTTCCCTTTTAACTCCTTTCAACTTTTATAAATTGCAAAACTAACTTTTTAACATTTTTAAATCATTTTTTATTTCATAATATTAAAACTTCATACACCAACTAATAACATGCAAGTCAAATAATAATCAGCATCCATAAACATTTCATAATCCACCTAGTCACATGCTAAGGCGTATTTCGTAATTTTAAAAAGAACAACACTTGACACCTTGATTCACATGATCAGATAATAATAATCAGAATTATTATTTAAGTTATTATTTGTTTTCCAAATTTATTATTATTAAGTCACCAACGTTTAACGAAAACTAGTGTGTGCTCACGACACGTGTATGCAAGACTTAACGAAACTAACGGAGTTTGGTAACGGAAAATCACTAGATTTCACACAAAAGAACCGAGATAAAATAAGGAGAAGAAGAATCAATTAAGTTAAATGTCCTATATTTTCAAGCGCTCTGTATACGTAACACTTACGTAAAACTTAGTGTTAACTTACGTAACACTTAGTGTTACGTATATATAAAACTAAGTTTTACGTATATGTAACTCATCAAATAATTGAATTAAACATCAGGGGCATAATCCACTTAAAAATTTTACTATGATTAGCTTCAATAAGGATTTATTGCTTATGTTCATCCTTAATTAGCTTTATACTTGTTTAAAAATATGTATTCTTCCTCTTGTTATGTTACGTATAAGTAAGTATGAGTTACATATCTTATGTCTGGTTTATTTCAAAACCAAGAACCCAAATCAACCATTTTATTTAGGATGGAAAAGAAGAAACGATTAAGCCGGGTAACAACAAGGATTAGGTACGTATACATAACACATCTAATAACCAAATTAAACATCAAGAGTATATATCAATTACCTTCGATAAGGGATTGCTACTTAGCGTCATCCTCAATTAGCTTCATCCTTGTTCAAAATTATGTATTCTTCCTCCTATTAGGTTGGCTATATTGATAATCGACTTAAGCCCTTAATCATAATTGGGTTTCTGCATTGTCAGGACGCCTCGATCAAGACCAGACGATCTCTAATTCGTCGAAGCACTTACACATAGTCGTCGCATTCATCTTCTTCTCTTGAACCACCTAACCAAGAAATAAGATGATGATTTGAATAGACTAAGAATGTCAAAGATAATGATTTGATAAGATATTGGTCAAAAATCAAATAAGGAACTGAAATAAAAAAAATACAGTTACCTAAATAATAGAATGAAACTTTATTTAAATACCCTTTTCAATTAAAAATAATAAAATTGTTAGAAACTAAGTGATTGGATGAAATTGGTTTTCTTGGTTTTCAACTAAAAAAGTGGTTTTCTTTTGATCCCTCACCTATATATATATATATATATATATATATATATATATATATATATAGGGGAAGGATCCTGAGAAAACTAATAGTTATGCGAAAAGTAAAGAAAACCACGAAAACCAACAACATAATTCATAACTTTTTTTGTTATTTTAATTGTTAAAAGGTTACTTAATTATTTGTTACATATATGATGAACATAAATACAAGAATTAAAAGTCTATGTATACGTAACACTATGTCGAATGAAAAATGGTTACGTATATGTACCCTATGTGTGACGTATATGTAAAATTATGTAACGGTTTTAATTTGACCCACATTCCTATCTATACACACACAATATAAAGAGTAGTAATAAAAAAATTTATAAATTATGTAATTGGTTTCATTGGTTTTTTTTAGTTTTCACATAACAATATGGTTTTCTCAAGATCCCTCTCCTATATATATATACATATATATACATATATATATATATACACATATATATACATATAGATATATATACGTGTATATATACATATAGATATATATACGTGTGTATATATATATATATATATATATATATATATATATATATATATATATATATATATATATATATATATAACATAGTCTTCAAAATTTTATCTTACTATATTAGTATACAAATACAAAATGTGTCACAGACACCATATAAAGCATCCATTTTGACACATGGCAGCATATAAAGAATCCAAATTTGTTAATGATTGGGTAATATAAACTAGGTTAGTGACACATGTATTAAATGGGTTTGTTGGATCTAATGAGGCTGGTGCAACCAAAACCACATTTAAACATATTTTGATGTGCTAAACAAATGGTCTTCTGAAGGAACAAGATGCTCTTCCAAAGCTAAGTCAAAGATCTTCCGAAGCTCAAGTGTGAAGAACTTCCGAAGGAAGAACTCAGTCTTCCGAGACTAAGTTCTTATTCTTCAGAAGTATGCAACTTAGAAGATCTAAAGACAAAGTCTTCCGAATAATAAAGTCCTGAAGACTTGGAGATATTCGAAAGAAGTTGATTCTTCCGAAGTATAAATGGCCTCGGAAAAATTAATTCTTCCGAAGCCATTTAGCTTCGGAAGAACTAACTATGAACCAGTGGACATAAGTATGGTTTGTCTGACAGTCTGCTGCCACTCGGACAGACTGCATGGTGCTTTCCCACGCCCATGTAATTGACCTTACTTTAATCCACTGTTCAACCATTCTCAGCTTAGTACAGTTGTCACTTTTAGTTGGTGACAAAAGGTAACTCATGGACATGTCATGACTACCTAATCTAAGATATTATTATTTTATCTTAGATACCTTACTTCTAAACAATGTAGTATTTGTCTAGTTGTAGGTTTCAGCTGGTTTTCCAAGTATAACCGGCTGTAGATAGTAGTATATATAGTTTCTCTATGTAACTTAGTAAGCATGCTTGTAAGAGTCTTGTAATACTGAGTTGAGAAGTAATATATCCAAGTATGTTGAAAACCACTCTTGTGCTCTTATGTTTTCTGTTTGAACTTATTATATTACTTGTGAACTTGGTTAGGATTCTGCTTTATTAACCCGAGTGACATTAAGTGAGTTTATGTGATTATCTTGTGTTGTGTGACAAACACCGATACTACAATTGTATTAGAGCTTTTTAGGCTCTTAATTATGAGATCTTATCATCCCAAATCGCCCTTGTTTCTTCATACTCACTCACTTCACTCTAATGGCTCTCAACCAAAAGTCCTCTGATTCTAAGATGGAAACTATGACCAATGCTCCTACCATCATTCCTAATTATTTTAAGACCTGGTGCATCCGCATTAAAGGCTTCATCACGTACCAGGATAGCCGAGTGTGGACGTCTGTTACCCATGGTCCATACAAGCCAAAAGTGGCATCTTCAATAGGAAATGCTGCCATGATTGAGAAGGCTATTGAAGACTACCCAGATGAAGGCTATAAGAGAATGGACATTGACTGCAAAGCCATGACTGTTCTGCTTACTACTATACCAAACTCTATAACGGTAGGCTTTAAGCTATGCGAGTCTGCCAAAGAATTCTTTAAGGCCTTGAAGCTAATGTATTCTAGTTCTGCTGAATCCAAGGAGTCAAGGAAAGATGTACTGAAGAAAAAGTTTGAGAACTTCACATATATTGTTGGTGAGACCTTGAGCCAATAATACTTTAGGTACATGGACTTGATCATCTCTCTTTAGTCTATGGGAGTGATTCTTAAGAAGAGTAACATAGTGAAAAAATTCATGAGTGCACTGTCTCATGAGTGGACTTTCTATTATGTCTCAATCAAGAGAACTGAGACTCTCAACACTCTCACCATGACTGATAAATATGGAATCCTTGATGGATACAGTATGGAGATGGAATCTTAGAAAGGCCATCAGATGAACAATATCACCAATTATTCAGTCAGCATTGCTCTACATGTTACGGAAGGTTCAAGAACTTCCAAGCCCCAGCTGTACCTGAACTACCCCCAACAGTCATTCTCTTCTTCTGGGTCTTATATCACATCCCTGAGATACCCAAGTCTCAACAGGCTCATCAAAATCCATTCCAGGATAGCTGTGCCTTTGTTTCAGGGAGTGAGCACTCTGGAGACTTTCAATTTTGCTTTGATGATCTGGAGTGTTTCAGCCCAGATAATGTAGAATACATGGACATTGTCCAACAGATGGCTCTCCTGACCTATAAAGCAAAGAACTTCTTCAAAAAAACTAGAAGGCAATTTCCTCTGAACCCAACCAATAGCAAATTTGGGTTTGACTAGACAAAAGCCAAGTGCAACAACTGTAACCAACTTGGTTACTTTACAAGGGAATGCAAAGCTCCTAGATCTAATCCTAGAGCAACTCAAGCCTCTCAACATCCTGCTACCCCTTAAGCTGCAACCAAATCATCTGAGCAACAAACTGCAGTTGTTGCTCAAGAAGTTAATTGGAGCTTCATGGTGCAAGATGTCACTCCTGCTCAAGCTCTCATGGCTGGAACTGAAGACACTAAGGTATATGAACATCTCTGTACTCCAGCCTGTATTGCTAAGATCAAATTGTATCAGGACTATAACATGGAAATTAAATCTAATATTGAGTCTTTAAATATACTAAAATCTGATTTTAAGAGAGCAGAATCTAACTACAAACTCAAAATAGAAGAGTTAGAGAAAATTACGTCCTCTTTAAAACATGAACATTCAAATTACAGGGCTCAAATAAAAGATTTAATCTCCAAGTTGACTGAGGCTCAAGTCCAGCTAGTGATAGTTGAGGCTAAAGCTAAGAAGTATGCCATTGAAGAGCATAACTTCAACACCATCATTGCATCATCCTCCCACTCAAAGATGTGTTATCAAAACAAAAGTGGGTTGGGAACCAATGAAATTTCTCCACCACACTCCTTTGTGTCTATTAGACAGCCTAGATGTGGTGTAGAGGAGGAAGAGGTTCCAACTGCTGAACCATTACCCAAAGAGTATAACATTGATGTAATAATAGAAACCACCACAGGGAAGGATAAGATAGAAAACCTCATCCCCATAGCTAATGATCAACCCTTAACCACCAAAGCTAGAAGAAACAAAATCAGGGCAGCAAGAAAAACTACCAAGAAGGTGGCTAGATCAAAGTTAAAGATAAACCCAAAGCAAAAAGGGTGTATTCATATCAGCTGGATTTCAAGTGGTTGGAAATCCTAATTCAGGAAAGGAATGTAGTACTAGCATTTCTGTTCTGAAAAAGGAGGGGAAGGTTGATAATGAAGGAAAGAAACTCCAGAAGCAACCATCAATCTACCCCATTAAAATTAACATTGAATGCATAATCTATGGCTTGCCTAACCATATGGAAAAAAATTGTTACTACAATCACCAAGCACACATTATGCATCTAATGTTAAGAAAGAAGAAATCAAGGAGGGTTTCACATTTGCACATTATCATATGGCCCAAGTGTTAAGAAAAGGAAAGTTTGTTTCTAAAGCCGAGTTTCCTTTAGAAGAAGCTTACTCTTTCGAAGTTAAACTGACTTCGAAAGACAAATAAAAGAACAAACAAAAGATTCCTAAGTTTTCCCCTGAAGATAGAGTGCCTTCGGAAGCAAGTACTTCTAAAAGCAAACTAGTTTCGGAAGCAAAACAAAGGAAAAAAAGGAATCCTTCGAAACCTTCCGAAAAGAAGACAGCTTTAAAAGAAGGTGACAACTACTCCTGAGAAGAAAGAAGCCTCGAAAGCAAATTATGTTGCACAAGCCTCCCCAGGCTCATCAAGATTGATCAAGCATAGGATGGAATGGAAGATCAAAAAAGACGCTGCAACCCAATCCTCTTCTTCACAAACCATAATTGAACCCCCATGCATACATTTTGGTTCAATTATATCATCTGAATTGGAAGAGCCCAAGACCAAAAAAGCTTGGATTTCTGATAGTAACTAATCATTTCACCTTATGTGCAAGGACATCTACATGACAAAAATGACAATATCAGGATTGTAGACAGTGGATGCTCCAGGCATATGACAGGGAACAGATCTCTCCTACAACAGTTTGAACACTTTGATGGAGGTCCTGTTTAGTTTTGAGGTGAAGCCGAAGGATACATATATGGTAGAGGTAGTGTATCCAATGGTAAGTAAAAATTTGACAAAGTAAACTTTGTCAAACAGCTTGAACATAATCTCCTTAGTATTTCTCAATTCTCTGATCAAAAGGACCAAATGCTTTTCAAAGAACATGAGTGCATCATCCTCAAACCCAGGATGACAATTCCTTAGGAATTGGTGCTTCTTAGATCTCCTAGGAGAGGGGATATGTGCAAGCTGGATATGAACAAAGCTTCCCAACTGGGTGAAGTATCATGCTTTTTTTCCAAAGCAAATGGTGATGAGTCAACTCTTTGGCATAAAAGAATATGCCATGTTAATTTTAAAACCATGAACAAACTTCTTAAAAATAGTTTGGTACATGGTGTGCCTAAAAAAGAATTTATTTGTAAGGACAACTATATTGCCTGCCTAAAAGGGAAGCAACATAAAGTATCACATAAATCCAAAGAGGTTAACTCTATCACTACCCCATTACACTTGTAGCACATGGATCTATTTGGTCCTACAAGTATAATGAGCATTGGAAGGAAATCATATTGCCTTGTGATTGTTGATGATTTCATAAGATTTACATGGGTTTTCTTTTTAAGAACTAAAGATGAAACTACCAAAACTTTAAAATCTTTTATTCTTAAAGTTGAAAATCAAATAGATCACAAGGTAAAAATAACTAGATTTGATCAAGGGACTGAGTTTAAGAATCAAATTCTTGACTTATTCTGTAACTCAAAAGGGATAACCAGACAATACAGTGCCCCTAGAACTCCTTAACAGAATGGTGTTGCTGAGAGGAGGAACAGGACACTAATTGAGGCTGCTAGAATTATGTTAGCTGACTCAAAACTATCCTTAACCTTTTGGGTAAAAGTAGTCAGCACTGTATGTTATGTGCAGAATAGGGTTCTTATAGTTAATCCACATGGAAAAACTTCTTATGAGCTATGTTACAAGAGGCCACCGTTTATTGGATTTCTTAGGTCCTTTGGCAGTAGATGTACCATCCTTGAAACAAAAGAGAATTTACCAAATTTGCTAAAAAGTCTGATGATGCTATCTTTGTTGGATATTCCTCAACCTCTATCGCATATAGAGTGTATAATATCAAAAATCAACAGTTTGAGGATCTTCCAACATTGTTATCAATGAGCACACACCTTGTGTTAAAGGCAATAGTCCTGAATATATCTTAATTTAGAACTGTTTCCAAACTATTCTAAACCATCTTGTGAGAATGTTTCAGCTGGAATAGGAATTCAAGGTAAACCCCATGAAAATCAAATGTTTGAGTTACCAAGACCTATTCTAATTTCTCCAAAAAGAAATGAAGATCAAGATCCTTCAACTGAAGATCCTAAAAGCTTGAATATCTTAGGAAACAATGGAGCTTCATAAAGTTATCAGCCAATTGAGCCTCACAACTCAACAGTTGACAACTCAAGTATTCAACACCAAGCTGGTAAAGATAGTGATCAGGAGGAATAGCCAACTATGGATGCTGCTTCTTAGTAAAATATCATTGATGCTGTCACACATTCATTAAATCAGTCCTTATTGAATGAATGTGAGACATCAGCTGGTGATGGAGTTAAAATCCAGAGCAAAACTTTTCAAACTTGGATCTATCTATGCAACTAGATGTGATTCCTAGGCTCAGGATACACAACACTCATCTAGCTAAGAACATCACTAGGGATGTCTCAGAAGGTGTGAAAATAAGAAGTCAGACCCATAATGGGAATGTCTACTTGTACTCATGTTTTCTCTCTCAAATAGGGCCAAAGAAGGTTGAAGAAGCCCTCAAAGACAACAATTGGATAGAAGTGACGCCAGAGGAGTTGCTTCAATTCAAGAGGCATAAAGTATGGAAGTTATGTCCATTTCAACCTGGTCAGGTTCTGATTGGCACTAAGTGGGTGTACATAAACAAAAGAGATGATAGAGGTTTGATCATCAAGAATAAAGCCAGACTTGTTGTTCAAGGATACACACAGCAGGAAGGCATAGATTACACAGATGTCTTTGCACTTGTTGCAAGACTTGAGGCTGTACGAATCTTTCTTGCTTTTGCTAAACCAAGAATTTTACAGTCTATCAACTTCATGTTAAATATGCATTTTTGTATGGGGATATTGTCAGAGAAGTCTATGTGGGCCAGCCACCAAGATTTGAAGACCCACAGCATCCCAACTATGTGTGTAAACTTGATAAAGCTCTCTATGGGTTGCATCAGGCACCTAGGCTGTGGTATGAGACATTGTCTTAGTTCCTTCTCAAGAATGGCTATACCAGAGGCACAATAGACAAAACCTTATTCATAAGGAAGTCTGAGAAGGATATGATGCCTATACAAGTCTATGTTAATGACATCATATTTGGTTCCTTAAATGACCAAATGTGTAAAGACTTTGCAAGCATCATGAGAAAGAAGTTTGAAATGAGTTCCATAGGAAAGATGGATTTCTTCCTAAGAATTCGGGTGAAGCAGATGGAAGAAGGGTTCCTCATCAATCAATCTAAGTATGTCAAAGATATCTTAGAGAGATTTAAGATGACAGATTGTAAGCCAGCCAAGACACCTATACCCATAAATCACAATCTTAGTCCTGATTCCAAGGGGGAGGATACTGATCAACATTAGTACAGGGCAATTATTGGATCTTTGATGTATCTCACTGCAAGTAGACCTGATATCATGTTTTCAACATGCATCTGTGCAAGATATCAGATTTCTCCAAAGGTGTCTCACCTAATTGCTGCGAAAAGAATTCTTTGATACCTTAAAGGAGCTCCTAAATTGGGTCTTTGGTATCCTAAGAACAGGGATTTTATCCTTTATGGTTACACTAACAATGATTATGGTGGCTGCAATATCAACAAGAAATCAACATCTGGAGGATATCAATTTCTTGGTGGAAGGATTATCTCTTGGCAATGTAAGAAGTAATCATGTGTATCCACATCAACTGCTGAAGCTGAGTATATTTCTGCTGCAAGCTGCTATGCTCAACTGCTTTGGATTCAGAATCAGATGCTGGATTATGGTTTCAACTTCATGGAGACTCCTATCCACATAGACAACAAGAGTGCCATTTCTATCACAGAAAATCCAGTCAAGCACTCCAAGACAAAACATATTGACATCAGGTTTCATTTTACTCGAGATATTCATGAAAGAAATCTAATCAAGCTAGGCAAAGTCAATTCAAATGAACAATATGCTGACTTGTTCACAAAAGCCTTTGATGAACAAAGATTTAAATATTTAATCACACTATTGGGATGATTAACATTAACTAGTCTGCTCTTCTGAAAACCTTTTAAAAAGTGTATTGTCTATGTTGTCTAAATACAATCTAAGCCCTGTTGCTAGAAAGTTTTTCATAATTGTAAAAATTTTCTAAGTAAGAAATCTTCCGAAGAGAATTTTACCCTCGGAAGAGTTTTTCATAACTCTTCCAAAGAGTAAAAATCCTTCAAGAACATTTTCTTCCAAAGAGTTTTTGGCCTCGGAAGAAGTTTTGACTGTCAGTCAAAAAGTTTTCCGAAGCTTATTAACTCTAATTCTCGGAAGAATTAATTGTTCTCGGAAGCAAATGTGGTTGTAAACCAATGTTTGCCTTCGGAAATAAAATGCCTTCTGAAGAAATTCTTCGGAAACAAACTCGTTTGTCTTCTGAAGAAGTTTTTCTCTCGGAAGAAATTTTACTGTGCAATGGAAATCTTTGGGCCCCATAAGATTTTACTGTAGAGATATTATCGGAGAACGATAATTAGCTGGAATTTTAAATCTTTTTCATCATATCACTTGCCGCCTACATCAACTTGGACCTCGAACCATCTTTTCATCCATCATTTCACCTTGTCCAGTGGATTTTTACCACCATATAAATTTACCGGTTGTTTCTCTTTCTTACCTTTCTTTAATGTTCATCGAAATCCCAAGATTTTACTGTTCATCTTCTTCATCCTGCTTTTGCTATTTTCCCACTTCAATCAAATAGTTTCCATCTGAAAAATGTCCTTGAATCCCTAACACAACCAAGTCACCATCCTTGACTCTTCAAGGGATGCTGGTTTTGACCCTGTCATCCAATTTCTTTCTCAATCAACATACTTTACTGCCCTTACTGTTAACCCCACCATCTACTCAAACCACATGGCTAAATTCTGGGCCAATGGTTGAAGCAAAATGATCAATGATGAAAGGGTCATCAGATCAATGATCTGCGGACAGGAGATCATCATTAGTAAAACAACCATCAGGGAGCATCTGGAACTCCATGATGAAGGCGCCTCTACAGAATTCCCAAAATCTGATTTGGAGGAAACCTACACTCAAATGGGATATGGAGGAGATGTGAGCAGATCTAATGTCTACAAGTTCAACTTCTCTTACAACTGGAAGTTCCTGCTTCACGTTGTCCTGCATAGCCTATCCAACAAATCAGGGGGATAGGATCAAATTCCCTATGATCTGGGCTGCCTAGTCCATGGGTTGGTAAAAGGCCTTCGCTTTAACTACTCAATGTTTGTACTGAATAATTTGAGTAGCAATATCACCAGGGATTCATTCTGTATGTATCCTTTATTCATTCAGCATATTATCAATTATGAGTTGGACCAGGATAAACTACAATTTGCTTATGTTTGACTGGTCCCTCACATGAAGCCTGGCATCTTCAAGACATTGAAGAAGGTGTCCACCAACTTTAATGGAAGATTCACTGATCTCCTTCAAGGTATGCTTGAGCCAATAGCTCGTGGTGACATCCCTACAAGCCCAACAGGTGATGAACCCCCACCAGACACCACCACTACACTGCCATCCACATCTTCACACCCAATCAAAATCACATACCAAAGATGCCACAAATGAACCCTTGATCAATCTACCCTGATTGGTCAAGTCCCCTCTATTCAAACCAAAAAGACTAGATTGGAATCCAGGGCTCCCACTCAGTCAGAGGCCCGGCCATCCTCCATAATTGACCTCAATATCAGTGTTGAGTCTCCTCAAACTCAACCTGATGGGCCCATTAACTAAGCCATAAGCCCTTAGGGTGAGTCTCAACACTCTCCTGAGCAGCCGAAAAAGGATAGCCACATAGACTCTGGAAACTACTTCCGAAGTTGAAGTCCAAGCTGCCGAAGTTGAAGTCCAAGCTGCGAAAGGAATTATAGAGTTGTCCTCTGTGTCTGATGAACAGCTGCTTACATAAGCTATTCTTGATCTAGCTTCTGAAGTCAACAGTAAGGACTTTCTTTCAACCCCTCTCAAGCCAGCACCACAAGCTCAATCTCTACCACCCCAACCTAAATCCTCAAAACCAGAATCTCTAAAGGCTGAATCTTCCTCTGATCCTAAAAGGAAGAGAAAGGTCACTGCTGAAGAGCTTCTAGAGGAGGAAAGATTGGAGAAGCTAAGAAAGAAAGGAAAAGTTGATACGGAGAAGTTGCTTGTAGCAAGTACCAAAGCAGCAGCAGCACCTCGTGAGAGTATTAACAATCAGAAGAGAGTGGATATCATTGACAGGCTCATCAGCCTAGGTGTAGAAGATGAACAAATGCTTCTTCTCCCACTTGATGAACTTGTGAAGCTTGAGAAAGAAATCTTGATGTAGAAAGAAAGAGAAGAGGAAACAAGGTTAGCCAAAAAGGAGGAGAAACGGAAAAGGAAGGAGGAAGCAAAGCCTGAGGATAGGAAGAAAAAGATAGCCTTTCTCTGCAAGAGAGGCTATACAAAGGAGGAGTTGGCCCCTCATGATCATGATATAATCATGTATCTTTTCTACAAAGAAACTGAGGAGATCAACAAAGAGAGAAAGAAGGCTGCAAGGGAAAGGCTATGGGAGAAGAAGAAGAAAGAAGAAGAAGCTATACTTGCCTTTATCAAGAAGGAGTGAGACAAGGAATGGATGAAAGCCTACCTTAAAGCCCATGGCTTCACTAGCAGGCAAGTGGGCCCCATGTCCGAGAAGACCCTACAGCGATATGTCAGCGACATAAAGGTTGACATACACTTAGGAAGAAGGCAGGAGGTGTCTTGGAAACAAAGCCCTTTGAAGATGGCATCCAAACCCAATCAATAGCCAACAAAGACACTTTCCACACCTTCACCCTTCCTCATCAAAATAGAACCAACCACTAAACCCTCAACTCCCAAACCCACACCATCAGCCATTCCCACACCTTCATCCCCTATCTCTAAACAGCCTCCATCTCCACCTGTCCTTAAACCCAAAACATAACCAAGAACCCAATCTCAACCCAAACTATCTTCTAAACCTTCCAAACCCCTGTCCTTAGAAGAATTTAAGGAGATCAAAAGGAAGCTCATCAATTGCATAACCTTGAGCAACATCTCTTATGATGAAGAGTCAATTAAACTGAAATACATTGATGGCTCTTCCTGTTCCCTCACAAGAGATGCATTCCTTGATCTGCATAGAGGAACACTGGACCAAGCTCTCCAACTTCTAGCCGTCAACAATGATACTCTTGAAGAAAAGGAGAAGAAGTTAAGGAGAAGGTTGGTAACTCTGCTGGATACCAGAAAAGGGAATATGTTGCCAACTAGCCCCTTCACTCTCAGAAGCTTAATTGTCCAGTAGAGGTTCGATGAATCTACTCAAAGCTTCATAATACTGAGGGAGAATGGTCAAATAACCAGACTTGACGCATCCGCTCTACTACACTCAAGCAGATTTGATATTTTTGAGTTAGTAGAGAGACCATTCTCCAACCCCTCCAGCTCTCAGAGTGCTACTCATATAAGAAATCATTTGAGTAGCATTCATGTCAATGAAATGAAACTAAAAGCACAGGCTAAAATGGAAAAACAACCATCAAAGGAAGAACATTCCTGCAAATGGTTGAAGGTCCAACTTCAAAACCAATAGTCAGATGGGAATATGACTATGGTTCACATCAACTTACTCTTTTCAGAAGGGCACAACAGAGGAGACATGTAATCCAAAATGACCAACTGGGTCTACTGTCCAAGGATGACTTGTATAACATCCTCTCTACTATATCACGAAGGAACTCAGAGATAGACAAATACCTTCTTTCCCTAGTACTGAAGACTTTGAGGAGAAGAAACAAGTGAAGTTTTGGTAGCATCAGCCTAGGGGGAGTACTGTTGGATCTAATGAGGCTGGTGCAACCAAAACCACACTTAAACATATATTTATGTGCTAAACAAATGGTCTTTCAAAGTAACAAGCTGCTCTTCCAAAGCTAAGTCAAAGATCTTCCGAAGCTCAAGTGTGAAGAACTTCCGAAGGTAGAACTTAGTCTTTCGAGATTAAATTCTTATTCTTTCGAAGTATGCAACTCAGAAGATCCAAAGACAAAGTCTTATGAAGAATAAAGTCCTGAAGACTTACAGATATTCAGAAGAAGTTGATTCTTCCGAAGTATAAATGGCCTCGAAAGAATTTATTCTTCCGAAGTCATTTAGCTTTGGAAGAACTAACTATGAACCAGTGGACATAAGTATGGTCTGTCTGACAATCCGCTACCACTTTGACAGACTGCATGGTGCTTTCCCACGCCCATATAATTGACCTTACTTTAATACACTGTTCAACCATTCTCAGCTTAGTACAGTTGCCACTTTTAGTTGGTGACAAAAGGTAAGTCATGGACATGTCATGACCACCTAATCTAAGATATTATTATTTTATCTTAGATATCTTACTTTTAAACAATGTAGTATTTGTCTAGTTGTAAGTTTCAGCTGGTTTTCAAGTATAACCGGCTGTAGATAGTAGTATATATAGTTTTTCCATGTAACTTAGTAACCATGCTTGTAAGAGTTTGGTAATACTGAGTTGAGAAGTAATATATACAAGTATCTTGAAAACCACTCTCGTGCTCTTATGTTTTCTCTTTGAACTTATTATATTACTTGTGAACTTCGTTAGGATTCTGCTTCATCAACCCGAGTGACATTAAGTGAGTTTATGTGATTATCTTCTGTTGTGACACAAACACCGATCCTGCAGGGTTGATAAATAGTTAAAATGACACATGGGTAAATAAATTCATAGTAATATATATATATATATATATATATATATATATATATATATATATGATGTGGTAGAGATAAACTAGAATAAAAAGGTTATCATAATATAATAGTATCAAAAGATTTTACCGTTTCACAATATAAACAAATGAAGTTAGAATGATTGAACAGAAAAATGAAGAAAAGATATCAAGTAATGAACAAATTTGATAAAATTTACAATAGTAAGTAACAATGAAACATAACTAACACAAGAAACATTTTAAATTAAAACTAATTTTTCATAGTTATGTAGATACTTTTTTGTTTAATGGTATTGAAGATTATAATTGATTGGTAAAAGTCATATTAATGGAAGGTTGTTAAAAAAATAAAAATTATCAAAAATACAAATAGTGTCATGAATTTTAAAATTAATTAAAAGAAAAATGTTATTTCAAAAGAAAATATTGTAGAAAATTTTATTTTAATAAAACCAACAATTGTTAAAGATAATATTAAAATTAATATCTTAATCATTATTTGTTAACATAATTAGCAATCTCTTATAATTTTTAAAAAGATTTCAAATAAATTAAAAGTATAAATGATATTAAATATAATATATATTGTAACTGATATGATTTAATAGTTTCCAAATTCAATGTAACCCACAATTGAAGGATGTACAACACGTGGCAATGTAGACGCTACACTTACATGAATAGGCTAGAAAAAGATCATGTATATGCATAGTTAGTTTTACATTATAGGTTATATATTAGAAATTAATAATATAAATTAAAGGGGATAGAGATTGATTTTGAATTGGGTACGATTTTAAAAGTTCAAATTTTTAACAAAGAAATCGTACTGGTTGACTTATTCAAAGGTTGAAAGTTTGAATTTATATTGATAATATAGGAAAGTTTGTTAAACAATTATTCAAATTAAAATAATTTCGTAAATAACAAAAAGAAAAAGAAATATACTCACATAATTTTGTATGTAAAGATGGATATTCATAAGGTTGAGGTTATTGTAAAAAATGAGGAAAAACGTAATGTTTATTATCCATTAGAGCTAAGATCCAAGATTTAAGAAAATTCGATTGCATAATGGTAAATAATTGAAAATTTAGATTCAAGGGCCAAGAGTATTTTTGTCTTAATCACATTTTTAATTTCCACCTTTATTTTTGAACGTTTGTAACCTTTACATAAAATATTATTTTTGTAGAAAAATTACAGCATAAAAATAAGCGTTTTTAATATTTAAAACACCTATAATTTTGATACATAAAAACAAAGTTTTTTTTCACGTTATTTAAGCTCATTGTGTAATATTCGGCAGCTTATTGTGTAATATCAGTTTATTGTGTAATATTAACCAAATCATTATGGCTAATGTTGATCATTTTGTTATGCATTGCGTTTTTTAAAAATGATGATTTCAAATAATATAATTTGTGATTTTTTAGTTTTTTCAGTTCATTGTGTAATCTTCATCAAGTCATTGTGTAATCCTCATCAAGCAGCTCATTGTGTATATTGTTAATCATTGAGTATAGTGCTAGTAATTATGTTACCCATGGTGTCTAATGTTAACCATTGTGTTTTTTATAATGGTGATTTTCAACTAACACAATCCTGAAAATGTAATTTTTTTAATGTTTTTTCTAATTCATTGTGTAATTCTCGTCAGGCAGCTCATTGTGTCTATTGCAAATTATCGAATCTAGTGGTGGTCATTGTGTTATCCATTTTGTCTAATGTTAACTATTGTGTTATGCGTTGTGCTTTTTAAAATGATAATTTTCAAATAACACAATGCTGAGAATATAATTTTTTTATGTTTTTCAGTTTATTATGTAACCCTGATCATATCATTATATTATCCTCATCAAGCTGCTTATTGTGTTTATTGCTAATTATCAAGTCTAGTGCTAGTTCTTGTGCTACCCATTGTATCTAATGTTGACAATTATGTTATGCATTGTGTTTTTTATAATGATAATTTTCGAATAACATAATAATTAGAAAATGTAATTTTTTTATGTTCCAAGTTCATTGTATATTACTTATAGATAATTGTGTAGTACTCATCAATTTAGAAGATTAAAAAATGACCTGACGAAACTACACAATGAGTTAAAAAAACTTGTTTTTTATATAAACACTATACTCATTTCAAGATTAAAAGATACTCGTGTTTATGGTGTAAATTTTTAAAAAAAATAATGTCCTATGTAAAACTTATAAATGCTTAAAAAAGTGGAGCTTGAGAAAGGGGAGAATTACCAATTTTGCCCCTAACCTAATTTTGATAAAAAAAAAGTATCAACATCTGATTATTTTACACTTTTTTAGTTTTAAAAGAATTTGTATTTAAATATTTCCTATTCATAAAGACCATAAACCATGTTTTGTATCAAATGAATAAATAAAAGGATATAAACTTAATTTTCAATTTTTAAAAAAGGTAAGGGTTGACTTTAATATTTTACTGATGATGTATACCATAACTAGATTTAGTAAACTCGTGTAATACACGGGTTTTTATAAATAAAATATTAAATTCAATAAAAATTTCTAAATGATATTTAAAGATAAGATATGATTATAATTATGTATAAGTAATGATTGTAAGTAATAAAATAATAATATCAACTTTTTAACTTCTGTATTTTTAAAAAGAAAACTAAATATTTGGTTTCAAAACAAATGTTTTAATAAAATGTCATTTTTAAACAAATTGTTTTTATAACTCCCGATTTTAATTATTTTTTATTTATAAAAGTTTTACTTTTTAAAAACTACAATTTTAAAATATTTCATATTTTTTTAAAAAGTTTGATGTTTTTTAAAAATTCCTTATTTTATAAAAAAATGTAACACCCGAAATTTCGTCAGAATAAAAAGGAAAGAAAAGTAATTTGAAGAAATAAAAAAAAGAAGGCAAAGTTGAGGGGTGCTTTGTGTAAATAGTACAAAAGTCAATGGTGGGCGTATAAAGAGCATGGTCGCCCATGTTCTTCCTGCTGCTGCTTACAGAGGAAGAAAAGAAAGAAAGAAAGCTGGTTTTTGTGTTTCCTCTCGGTCGAATTGTGGAGAAGAAGAAGATTATTCAAGGTTAGTAGGTTTTTGTGATTAATTGGTTCGGTTTCTTTGAGGTTTCAACCTTAGAAGCTGATTTCTATGTGTTCTTGGTGTTTGGGTGTTTGTTTTGGCTTGTTCTAGGTGTTTGAACTCTTGTGCACGCAAGTTGGGAGGAAATTCACTTGTTTGCTGCTATAGGTGAGTTCTAGGACCCCGATTCTATGTTTTAAAACTTCTATGGGGCTGAAAATGCATTTAAAATGTTTTACAGTCGTTATGTACGATAACTGTGTATGTACGTGTATGAACTTCTATGTTCTAGGAGGTTGTAAGCTTGTTCTAAGAGTTTAGCATGATTGATCTATGTTAAGAATGTATGGGAATGAGGTTTTAAAACTGGTTATAGTATAAGTCTCGTTTACAGGTCTGATGGTTCATCCGCATTTACACTGTGATAATTGCCCAAGTGTTTTGTTCATCCGCATTTGCAAGTGTTCATCCGCATTAGTTTTGTTCATCCGTATTTGCAAGTGTTCATCCGCATTAGTTTTGTTCATCTGCATTTGCAAGTGTTCATCCGCATTAGTTATGTTCATCCGCATTTACAAGTTGTTTATCCGCAATTGTAGGTTTTTCACCCGCATTAGTTTTGTTCACCCGCATTGGTTTTGCTCATCCGCATTAGCTTAAGACTTAAGAAATTTTCTAGAATTTTGGAAGATCAAGATTAGGGTTTGAACATGGTTGACTTGATGCTTGTATCTGATTATCTTATGCATGTTGTGGGCTGTCCTTATGTGCCAAATATGATATTAACATGTGACTGTATATGGATTGCCTATGATCATAAAGTATTATTATTAATCAAGTGGAAGGTTAATATTAACGAAAAGTGGAACATAAGGAATGAAAAGACTTCCAAGTAAAAATTTACAGGAGGTGCACGACCATGTTGTCGTTAGCTCAACTGTGTACGGTTTAGCTAACCCAAAGGATGTACACAGGGTCAATCTTTAAGATTGAGGGGACCACTGTTGCTGCCCCAGTACTGGTGCCAGCATATGTTCACCACGGATGGAGTCTATAGACTTCAAGGCCCAATACCAGCTTGATGCGCATTATATGGGGGTATAGCACTTTGGTCCATATCGACAGTGAAAGATAATAATAATAAGCAAGAAAGAGAATGGTAATGATGTAATGGATATGATTTGTATGTATGGTGTGTGATCACATCCGAAAGAAAGATAAGATATTTGCTTTTATGAAGTATTTTGTATACAAATCTATCAAGATATTTTTATGATTTTAAAACTAGGACTCACTCAGCAAAGCTGACTTTTATGCGTTTTCAGTTGGCAGGTAATATTGCTGAGGATGGCACTCGGGGAGGGTACTCGTCGGGATAAGGCTGACATCCATTCATGAATATAACATTGTTGTTTTGTAATGCAAACTAATGATCTTTTGTAACTATTAACAAACCTCTATTGCTTAGCAACAGTGTTTATAAATAAATGAATGGCTTTTAAATGTTTAAATTTCGCTGCAATGTGATAGAGAATTATGAAATGTTTTATGAATAGTGCTGTGAATGTCCAACTGTGAGGTCTCCGGAAACAGGGCCTTACAAGTTGGTATCAGAGCGCACGACCATGTTGTCGTTAGCTCAACTGTGTACGGTTTAGCTAACCCAAAGGATGTACACAAGGTCAATCTTTAAGATTGAGGGGACCACTGTTGCTGCCTCGGTACTGGTGCCTGCATATATGCACCACGGATGGAGTCTATTTATAGACTTCAAGGCCTAGTACCAGGTTGATGCGCATTATATGGGGGTATAGCACTTTGGTCCATATCGACAGTGAAAGATAATAATAATAAGCAAGAAAGAGAATGGTAATGATGTAATGGATATGATTTGTATGTATGGTGTATGATCACATCCGAAAGAAAGATAAGATATTTGCTTTTATGAAGTATTTTGTATACAAATCTATCAAGATATTTTTATGATTTTAAAACTAGGACTCACTCAGCAAAGCTGACTTTTATGCGTTTTCAGTTGGCAGGTAATATTGCTGAGGATGGCATTCGGGGAGGCTACTCGTCGGGACAAGCCTGACATCCATTCATGAATATAACATTGTTGTTTTGTAATGCAAACTAATGATCTTTTGTAACTATTAACAAACCTGTATTGCTTAGCAACAGTGTTTATAAATAAATGAATGGCTTTTAAATGTTTAAATTCCGTTGCAATGTGATAGCGAGTTTTGAAATGTTTTATGTATAGTGCTGTGAATGTCCAACTGTGAGGTCTCTGGAAACGGGGCCTTACAAGTTGGTATCAGAGCCAAAGTTTAAGAGAAATGGGTAAATATATTCAAAAACCTAAACTTAAACTGAAAATGGGACCGAATGGAGGAATGTCAGCCCGAGTAGCTATGTGCCATCAGGTAATCCTTTTATAATGTTAACAGGTATTATGTGCGCATGCTATTTGATTTATATGCTTTAGTAGATTTGAATACTGATGTAGTCAGGATAGGAAATGCTCGGGGAACAAAGAGTAAAGTAAGTGGCTAATCACAACTGGCCACTGTAATTAGGGACTTACTATACTTAACATTAACTGAGCTATTACCTTGAATGACCGTGTTGGTGTTTGGATCTTATAGTGTTAGAGGATGGCTGGAGGTAGATCATCTAAGGCTTCTAGAGGTGGTGTACGGGGTGGTCGTGCTGGTAGACCCCGGGCCGCAAAGAACAAGACGAGGACCGCAGAGACGGCTACTGCTGAGCCTGATCTTCATCACCCGGAGGGCGGTGATGAGAGTGCAAATCTGAGGGCCTCGATGAAAGAGGCAGTGGTGGAGGAAGTTCACCAAGTCATGCAGACAATCCTGCCGTCTGTCGTGACTGAAGTGATCCGAGCTGTGAGGGAGGATGAACGAAAGGAGAAGGAAGAGGAGAGGAGAACAACTGTTGGTAGGAGAGGCGATGTGAGGGATCATGATGAGGAGGAGGAGCTAAAAGCTGGAGGGGGAGCCTCTAGTGATGATGAAGAAGTGGTGGTGCGGGAAACCGCTAAGGGATGTAGTTATGGGGATTTCCAGCGATGTAAACCCCCGACTTTTGATGGCAATGGTAATGCTGCGGTTGCTCACCGCTGGGTAAGGGAAATGGAGGCAGTGTTAGAAATCAGTGAGTGCCGAGAGGACCAGAAAGTGAAGTTTGCCACACACTCCTTCGTTGACACTGCACTGTGTTAGTGGGACAATCTTGTCCAGGCCAAGGGTAATCGGGCCATCGAAAGAATGAAGTGGGGAGAACTGAAGAAGTTTGTGATCGAGGAGTTCTGTCCTCATCGGGAGCTCGCCAAGATCGAGAAAACGTTCCTACAGCTGGAGGCTGGGACCATGACCCACCAGCAGTACACTACCAAGTTCAACGAGATGGCGAGACTGGTGCCCGAACAAGTTACACCGGCTGCAAGGAAGATCAAGCGGTATATTCAGGGGTTGCCGGCTGACATTCGTAGGCATTTGATCACTGCTCGACCGAGCACTTTTAGGTCGGCAGTGGATTTGGCGGGAAGGTTGTATGATGAACGAGAGATAACTGTGGTTGAGGTAAAGAGGACTGGTGGGGGTGACAGAAACTGGAATGGGAAGAGATTCGGGCGTGGTGGTTTCATCCCGAATAACAAGAGGCCGAGGATGGATGACCACCGGGTTGTTGCTGCAAGCTCGGGGTTAAAGCGGTGTGATAAGTGTGGGAAGGAACATAGCAGGGAATGCCGCTTGGGAATGAATGTCTGCTACAAATATGGCAAGCCCGGTCACATTTCAAAGATGTGTGGAGCCCCACGGTGCTTTAACTGTGGTGAAATCGGCCATATGAACAGGGATTGCAAGAAGCCAAGGGCTGAAAGTTCTGGGTTGAAGAAGAGGCCGGAAGAAGGAGGGCTGAGGGCAAGTGCAAGAGCCTTCACGATGACCCGAGAGGAAGCCCGGGTAGACCTCGACGTCGTGTCAGGTGTGTTCCTAGTAAACCAAACTTGTGCCTCTGTACTATTTGATTTTGGTTCTAGTAGGAGTTTCATATCTGCTGCCTTCTGTGCTAAATTGCCTGTTAGTAGTAGGAGCATCGATGAACCTTTTGATGTAGAAACTGCTATTGGTAAGTCTACCAGAATTTCTGATATGATTGAGGATTGTGGCATAGAGTTAGAAGGCCATAGGTTCTCCGTTAAACTATTTGTGATGCCCCTAGGTGGGTTTGATGTAGTTCTGGGGATGGATTGGTTGCCAGCCTATGAGGCAAACATCATGTGTCGGAAGAAGATGATTCGGTTAGTTGCACCCAATGGGAGTTCAGTGATAGTTTATGGTGATCACATCACTACGGTTTCGAAAGTGATTTCGATGACAGTGGCAGAGAAGTGTATGAGGCGTGGATGTTATGCCTACTTGGCATACGTGAAAGATGTGGACGTGCCGGTTCCACAATTATCAGAAGTGCCAGTGGTACGTGATTTCGCGGATGTGTTTCCTGAAGATCTACCAGGTGTGCCACCGGACAGTGAGGTAGAATTTCAGATCGACCTAATCCCCGGTGCGCAGCCCGTTGTCAAAGCACCGTATCGGTTAGCTCCGACCGAGATGAAAGAATTAATAGCTCCGACCGTATCGGTTAGACCGAGTATCTCTCCTTGGGGTGCTCCGGTATTATTCGTAAAGAAAAAGGATGGTAGTATGAGGATGTGCATAGACTACCGAGAGTTGAACAAGTTGACAGTAAAGAACCGATACCCCCTACCGAGAATTAATGACCTATTTGATCAGCTTTAGGGTGCCAGTTGGTTTTCCAGGATAGATCTTCAATCTGGCTACCATCAGCTGAAGGTAAAGGAACAAGATATCCCGAAGACAGCATTCCGCACGCGTTATGGACATTACGAGTTTCTCGTTATGTCATTCGGTTTAACTAACGTGCCAGCTGCCTTTATGGATTTGATGAATCGAGTATGCCTGCCAATGTTGGATAAATCAGTGATTGTGTTTATTGATGATATCTTGATTTATTCAAAGAGCAAGGAAGAACATGCCGATCACATACGTGAAGTGTTGAAGACACTTAGGAGAGAAAAGTTATATGCTAAATTCTCTAAGTGTGCTTTTTGGTTGCGGGAAGTTCAGTTTCTGGGTCATGTGGTGAATACCGAAGGAATTATGGTGGACCCGGTAAAGGTTGAGGCAGTGATGCAATGGAAGCCACCAAAGACGCCATCCGAGATTCGCAGTTTCTTGGGTTTGGCGGGTTATTACCGAAGGTTATCCAAGACTTTTCCAAGATAGCCTCACCTTTGACTAAGTTGACACACAAGGATGTGAAGTTCGAGTGGGGTCGGGAACAAGATGATGCTTTTGAAGAGTTAAAGGCAAGATTAACTCAAGCTCCTGTCTTAACATTGCCCAAAGGAAGTGAAGACTTAGTGGTGTATTCAGATGCATCTTATTCGGGACTGGGTTGCGTGCTAATGCAATGTGGACGAGTGATAGCTTACGTGTCCCGACAGTTAAAGACCCATGAAGTTAATTACCCCACTCATGATTTAGAATTGGCTGCGGTGGTCTTTGCGTTGAAGATTTGGAGGCACTATTTATACGAGACCAAGTGCACAATCTTCATGGATCACAAGAGCTTGAAATACTTCTTCGAGCAGAAAGATCTCAATATGAGGCAGAGAAGGTGTTTGGAGTTGATCAAAGACTATGATTGCTAGATCCATTACCACCCGAGCAAGGCCAACGTAGTGGCCGATGCCCTTAGCAGGAAGGAGAGACCCGAACCGATTCGGGTAAAGGCGTATCAGTTGGTGATGACCTCAGATGTGATAATGCAAGCTAAAGAGTTTCAAAATGAGGCGTTAATGCAATCTTATTCGGGAAGTGAAGACTTAGTGGTGTATTCAGATGCATCTTATTCGGGACTGGGTTGCGTGCTAATGCAATGTGGACGAGTGATAGCTTACACGTCCCGACAGTTAAAGACCCACGAAGTTAATTACCCCACTCATGATTTAGAATTGGCTGCGGTGGTCTTTGCGTTGAAGATTTGGAGGCACTATTTATTCGGGACCAAGTGCACAATCTTCATGGATCACAAGAGCTTGAAATACTTCTTCGAGCAGAAAGATCTCAATATGAGGCAGAGAAGGTGTTTGGAGTTGATCAAAGACTATGATTGCTAGATCCATTACCACCCGAGCAAGGCCAACGTAGTGGCCGATGCCCTTAGCAGGAAGGAGAGACCTGAACCGATTCGGGTAAAGGCGTATCAGTTGGTGATGACCTCAGATGTGATAACGCAAGCTAAAGAGTTTCAAAATGAGGCGTTAAAAGAAGATCTCCTCAACTCTGAACGAATGAGAGGTGTAGTTGCAGAATTGGGGGAGAATACTCACGGTGTTAAAACCCGATTTGGGTGAATATGGATTCCTCGATATGGGAATCTACGTGGGTGAATTATGGATGAAGCTCATAAAACTTGATACTCCATTCATCCCGGTGCTACCAAGATGTATCAAGACATGAAGAAAGACTTCTGGTGGCCGGGTATGAAACGAGACATGGCAGAGTATGTAAGTAAGTGCCTTACTTGCTTGCAAGTGAAGGCAGAACATCAGAAACCATACGGGAAGATTCAACCATTGGATATACCCGAGTGGAAGTGGGAGCACATCACTATGGATTTTATCACGAAGCTACCCCGTACCGCAAAAGGGTACGATGCTATTTGGTTGGTAGTTGACCGATTGACAAAGAGTGCTCACTTCCTACCGATCCGCGAGACGTATTCCTCCGAGAGACTGGCGGACCTGTTCATCAAAGAGATTGTATCTCGCCATGGTGTGCCGGTGGCTATTGTGTCAGACCGTGACACCCGGTTCACATCGAAGTTTTGGAAGAGATTCCATGATGCCATGGGGACGAGACTACACATTAGCACGGCTTACCATCCTCAGACAGATGGTCAGTCTGAGCGAACAATTCAGATGCTCGAGGATATGCTCCGGGCATGTGTGATCGACTTTGGAGGAAGTTGGGATGATCACCTACCGTTAGCAGAGTTCTCGTACAACAACACCTATCATGCCAGCATTGGTATGCCACCATACGAGATGTTGTACGGTAGGAGGTGTAGAACGCCCATGTGTTGGGGGGACATTGGGCAGAAAGAATTGGGAAGCATTGCGGTGATTGAGGCTACGACTGAGAAGCTGGAGAAGATCAAAGCCTTTATGAAGGCAGCCAAAGATAGGCAGAAGTCGTATGCCGACAAGAGGCGTAGACCGATTGAATTCAAAGTGGGTGATAAAGTCATGTTAAAGGTCTCGCCTTGGAAATGGATCATCCGATTCCGAAAGAGGGGCAAGTTGAGTCCAAGATACATAGGGCCTTTCCGAATCATTGCACGAGTAGGAGAGGTGGCCTACCGTCTAGAATTGCCCGATGAGTTAAGTGGGATTCACCCAACGTTCCATGTATCTCATCTAAGAAAATGCTTAGCCGACGAAGATATGATTGTACCATTGGACGATATTGAAGTGGATGAACGACTCAATTATATGGAGCAACCGGTAGCAATCATCGACCGAAAGGAGAAGAGGTTGAGAAATAAAGTGGTTCCACTTGTGCGGGTACAGTGGAAACATCGAAAAGGATCCGAGTCTACGTGGGAGACCGAAGATGAGATGAGACAACATTACCCACAGTTATTCGAAGAGTGACAGGTTTCGGGGACAAAACCTCTTTAAGGGGGGTAGACTTGTAACACCCGAAATTTCGTCAGAATAAAAAGGAAAGAAAAGTAATTTGAAGAAATAAAAAAAGAAGGAAAAGTTGAGGGGTACTTTGTGTAAATAGTACAAAAGTCAATAGTAGGCGTATAAAGAGCATGGTTGCCCATGCTCTTCCTGCTGCTGCTTACCGAGGAAGAAAAGAAAGAAAGAAAGCTGGTTTTTGTGTTTCCTCTCGGTCGAATTGTGAAGAAGAAGAAGATTATTCAAGGTTAGTAGGTTTTTGTGATTAATTGGTTCGGTTTCTTTGAGGTTTCAACCTTAGAAGTTGATTTCTATGTGTTCTTGGTGTTTGGGTGTTTGTTTTGGCTTGTTCTAGGTGTTTGAACTCTTGTGCACGCAAGTTGGGAGGAGATTCACTTGTTTGCTGCTATAGGTGAGTTCTAGGACCCCGATTCTATGTTTTAAAACTTCTTTAGGGCTGAAAATGCATTTAAAATGTTTTACAATCGTTATATACGATAACTGTGTATGTACGTGTATGAACTTCTATGTTCTAGGAGGTTGTAAGCTTGTTCTAAGAGTTTAGCATGATTGATCTATGTTAAGAATGTATGGGAATGAGGTTTTAGAACTGGTTATAGTATAAGTCTCGTTTACAGGTCTGATGGTTCATTCGCATTTACACTGTGATAATTGCCCAAGTGTTTTGTTCATCCGCATTTGCAAGTGTTCATCCGCATTAGTTTTGTTCATCCGCATTTGCAAGTGTTCATCCGCATTAGTTTTGTTCATCCGCATTTGCAAGTGTTCATCCGCATTAGTTCTGTTCATCCGTATTTGCAAGTTGTTCATCCGCAATTGCAGGTTTTTCACCCGCATTAGTTTTGTTCACCCGCATTGGTTTTGCTCATCCGCATTAGCTTAATACTTAAGAAATTTTCTGGAATTTTGGAAGATCAAGATTAGGGTTTGATCATGGTTGACTTGATGCTTGTATCTGATTATCTTATGTATGTTGTGGGCTGTCCTTATGTGCCAATTATGATATTAACATGTGACTTTATGTGGATTGCCTATGATCATAAAGTATTATTATTAATCAAGTGGAAGGTTAATATTAACGAAAAGTGGAACATAAGGAATGAAAAGACTTGCAAGTAAAAATTTACAGGAGGTGCACGACCATGTTGTCGTTAGCTCAACTGTGTACGGTTTAGCTAACCCAAAGGATGTACACAGGGTCAATCTTTAAGATTGAGGGGACCACTGTTGCTGCCCCGGTACTGGTGCCAACATATGTGCACCACAGATGGAGTCTATTTATAGACTTCAAGGCCCAGTACCAGGTTGATGCGCATTATATGGGGGTATAGCACTTTGGTCCATATCGACAGTGAAAGATAATAATAATAAGCAAGAAAGAGAATGGTAATGATGTAATGGATATGATTTGTATGTATGGTGTGTGATCACATCCGAAAGAAAGATAAGATATTTGCTTTTATAAAGTATTTTGTATACAAATCTATCAAGATATTTTTATGATTTTAAAACTAGGACTCACTCAGCAAAGCTGACTTTTATGCGTTTTCAGTTGGCAGGTAATATTGCTGAAGATGGCACTCGGGGAGGGTACTCGTCGGGATAAGGCTGACATCCATTCATGAATATAACATTGTTGTTTTGTAATGCAAACTAATGATCTTTTGTAACTATTAACAAACCTGTATTGCTTAGCAACAGTGTTCATAAATAAATGAATGACTTTTACATGTTTAATTTCCGCTGCAATGTGATAGCGAATTATGAAATGTTTTATGAATAGTGCTGTGTCCGGAAACGGAGCCTTACAAAAAATGTTTTCTTTGCTAAAAGATTTAATGTGAAGTTTCATAAATTTACTATCCACGTTTGAGTTATCAAGCTCTAGAGACAACAAATAAACAAAACCCGAATGAAACATACTCAATCGAAATGATTAATGTTGATTAAGAGGTACCATCCAAACTATCACAGTTGTAACTTACATACAATTTAGACATAATAGTAAATGTTGATCATATACATATATTCTTTTTACAGGGGTGTCGTATGCATGTAAGTTGCACAAGTAAATGGTTTTGTCATTTTAAAAAACATCTAGAAGAAGATATGTACTTTAAGATTATCAATCCAACATTAGGTAAAAATGACAATTACTTCAAGTACGTAGAAAGTCCACATAAAATCTGCTTTTTTTATCACACAAAATTGCCAAATTCCAAGAGAAATTTAGTGAACGTTGTGGACTGTCCTTCACTTCTTTTCAAGCCATTAAGTCGAGAAACACTCCACTAAATGAAACAATTGGTAAGTATGTTTACAACTTAACATGTACACTAAAAAACAAACTTAACATGCTTGGTACTATTATGTAAACAATTTACTTTGTAGATGTTATTGGATCTGTGTTAAGGACTTTTGTAAGGCTGTTACCGTTGTAAAAAAAAAAAAATCACAAAGGAGAACATTCATTTCCAATTTATATTCTAATTAAAAGTTATATTGTCGATTGCAGGAACAAAAGTATTTATGTGATATTATGGGACGAATACGCAAACTAGTTTTCTGATTACGTTTCAACAAATTCAAATGTTTTAAAGATTTCTTATTATCCAATTTGGAAAACTCCAGTGGTTTGATGGTACAATATACAATATTTAAACGTTTATTTGATTTTCTTCTTCTTATATACTTTAAATTTTTATTTTACATTTTGGAATAACTCTTTTTATTTTAATTAAAGGTAAGCCGTATGTTTCCACCAAATATAGTATTAGGAGGGTTTTCATTAACAATGATATGAATGAAATAAACTCAGATTTTTACTAAGACCGGTAATCCCCGGCCCCAACATCTTAACTGTTGCCCCTCTTTAACAATCAGTGTGACTCTTAAACTTATGTACTTTTTCCTTAAAAGTCATTCTTACATAAACAAGAATAACTAAGTTATTATTGTTCTTCAGGTTAATTGACCATTATGAAATAGATGTTTCACCTGCATCTGGCCGTTCAAGTTCATATTTATTCTACTCTTTAAGGACACATTTCTGGTTCACTATTACTTCAAAAAGGATGTTGAGGTGATTGAGATTGAAGAGGTATAACATTTTACTTTCTATATTTTATTGTATCATACTTCGATTAAACTACTAATTTTTAAATCATATTCTTAGCCTTAAAAGTTATAACAGTCGTTGCGGTTGCTTATATGGAGCGACATCTTAAATGATATTACGATGCATGCATCAAGTGTACGAAGAAGGTTTTAAAAATGGTGGCTGATGGTGACGCGTATGTTGTCATCAAAACTTAAAATCAGCGGTGTTTTCTACATACATTAGTTAACTTTAATTTTTTTTATTTTTTATTCGTTTATCATACGGGTTTATAACCTAGTTATCAATATACACACAGAAACTTGCACCTAACAAGATATTATTTTAGAACATGTTGAATAATTCAAAATCTCTCTTCTAAATCTCTTTCATCATCTTATCATACGTAGCTTTACAATCGAGTTATATATTAAACGTCTAATCAGACTTCCTAAAATATAGTGCAAATGAATTTTTGGTTATATTAACCGTTGTATAGTAGTGTTCATATTTACAAATAATTGAAATGTATGTAGTTCGCTAATCGACCTATTGTCAATCAGATTTCCTAGGCCATTTTGGTATCTTGGAAATAATATTTTCGTTGAGCATCTTGTATATCTCAAAAACCTTCTGATTAGTCATGTCAACGAAGCTGTCAATCACCACTTCATTCTTCTCGTACAAATATGGCAGTGTTCCCATGCACAACAACGCTGTCGCAAAGGGAATCAAATGGTTATTATAAGTATTAGTAAGCAAATATGAAATCTCGACTGAGTTTCTGTAAAGATAAATGTTCTTTAAATAACTCGAAATGACTGTCTCGAGTTCGATTCGGGTTGTCTCATTTATTATTTATTTATTATCTAACTATTATAGTTTTATAGATATAAAACTATACACATATATACATATATTCTAATTTTTATATGTAATATAATATATATTATTTAGCTTTTTCATTATAAGTTTGTATATAATAATTATAATCATGTAATTATGTCCTTCCTTAAACTCATAATGCTTTTAATACCCGCTAGCTTTCGTCTGCCCAAAACCTTTCCAAAAGTTAATTTCATTAAAAATTGACATAGTTTCTTATTTTCAAGAAAAAAATACCTTTCAATTCGTATATCAAAATCCCTCAATTTATAAAAAATACATAAATATATCAGTATACACAATTTTCTTTTATATTAAAGTTCTTAAACTTTGTAGAATATATACATGTATTCTTGAAAAAAAGTTAATATATATAGTGTTTTGTTAGCTCTTAAGTTCATATAAATTTAATAAACTAAGGTTCAACATTTTTGTAAAAGAAAATTCTACTTTAATTTATAACTCGAGCCCGAGCTCGTTTGAGCTTTAGCTCGATTTGAGCTTTTAGCAGCGTAGTCTCGAGCAATCCATGAGCAGCTCGACTCTTTTGCTCACGAAGTGACCTTTCCGTATGTGTGTGTGGCGTGTACACATGCATATCTCGATATAATATAGATAACAAAGTATATACCAATAAAAACAAGATTTACTGTGGAGACGTAGTTCCCCATCATTGCTAGCAACTTGATAGCCAAAATTGTCTGATAAAACAATGAAAATATTAATCATACATGGTGAAACAGCCAGAACTGAATGATAAAGTGTTATATATAACTTTTAAATATATTACCAAACAAAAGCGTATAGCGTTATTTCCACAAGCGATGTTGATGACAGTCGACATAAAGAAATTCAGTTTTCCACATAAATCTTTGTATAACATCGAATCCTCTAGTTGGATCACATGGATATTGGGTGGAGTCCTGTTACAAAAATATATAACACGTTATATGTTATGTTTACATGGTGGACCTAGCCTATTTTAATTAGGGGTAACGTTAGGAATTGATTTTTCAAAAATTCATCAAATTACAGCGAGAATTTGAGAGGTCAATTTTTATACAGAATATGACGGGTCGAGGGACCTCTCGACCCCTTTGTTCATTTGGGAGTGAGAAAAGTAGAATATTTCGACTATGTTTAGAATAGAAGTTGAACTTTAACATTCATTTCAACTTCTTAAGTATGACGACTTAAAAACTTAAACTACAAAAAGTTAGTTGTGACATTGTGTACCCAATTATTAGAAATATACGAGACGATAGAAATTACCTATTGAAGGCTCGAGCCCCGTTCGACCAAATAAATACTACAAGCATAGCGGTGATTGTAAAGTGACAAAAAATCGTCACAATATTATAGTCCGCAACCTCAAGAAGAAACCATATCGCCATCACGCCAATAAAATACGCCCCGGATACTGTTTTGTTCCTCCATAGCATAATCTCTGCAACTGAATGTATGATGTATGCATGTTTATTTTCTTAGTACTTAATAAAGGTTTTTGATGTTTATACTACGTCAGTGGATTCTATGTTTCATATAAAAAAATCTATTGATCCTCGTCATGAGCACACATATTAAAATTGTAAACTCTTGATGATGATTAGAAGATGATGATAGACACGTTAGATGTAATGTAAAAAACAAATAAGACGTTATGCATATGACCATAGCATATGCAATCTATATGCATCGAAACATATATACTACCTTTTTCCCGTCCGAGTATTTCATGGATCGTTCTTTTACGACCAAACAGTGGCGTTGCTGGAATATCGTTGGTCTGCATTTTGTTCGGGAAAAACGAAAATGAGAAAACCTAATAAGTTTTTCCAAAAATATCAAACTGTAGGAGAGAATACACAAGTTTGTGAACAAAGCATAGAGAAGATGGACGAAGGAATGCCCTTACTAAAGGGTTTGCTAATTTGTTTTATAATTAATAAGATAATTATACTATTATAATTAATGTAATTGAAAGTTTTATTGTAAAAAATATTCTGTTTTTAAAAGCTATTAATGTAAATAAAATATATGTAACATGTTTGCCATTAAATTCTTGGATTGCTTCCACTGAGAATCTTCGCCTTTTACATGACTAGCTTTACACACACAAACACACATGGTGGCAATTGAAACTAGTTTTGAGCAGTTTTATAGTCTTTTATTATTTTGTTTCTTCAGAAATGATAATTATACATGCTATATAAAATAACGATTTAAAGCTACAGTTGTTTGGTGACGCCTTTGCAGTTTGGCCTGCACGAAAACTTTTGGGTTCTCACTTTCACCACCAATTTCTTTGGATACCAAAGGCTAAGCACGTGTACTACACTTAGTAAACACAAGACATTTCATTAATAAACTAACTCGTAAGTAGCAAGAGGCTAGGAAGTAGAAGTCACTAGGAGAAGTTAAAAAAAATTTAATCTACACCGCTCTTTCTATTCTATAGCTAACATATATATTTGTTTTATTTTTTTTACTTATAAATCCCAATGCTTTCATCTTAGTGCTGCAAACGAATCGAACAAACACGAATAGTGTCTTGTTCAAATTCGTTCATTAAGAAATAAACTTGTTCATGAACTGTTTACGAACAGTTACCGAACGAGATTCCTTGTTCGTGTTAGTTCATTAAGAAAATGAACAAGTTCATGAACTGTCCACAAACACTAATCGAACGCAAACGAACACAAATAAATGTTCATGAACATGACGGACAGAAAGAATTTCATTAACATAAACGAATACAAATGATCATATATTTATAAGTAAATTACTATTTGCATCTGTAAGATCAAGATAATTATTTTAAATGCTGATGCTAACCAAAGATCTCTCAGCATACAATGAGTACAAAGAATGAAATAATTTAGAAGATTTAACTATGTACAAAGAAAATAACTAAGTGTCAAATCTTCCAAATCCAAAGACAGAAATCTTCCGAAGTCAAAGTGAAGTCATTCGAATCTTAAACACAAAGTCTTCCGAAGCTTGAAAACTGAACTTTTCCGAACACTAAGAAGACTTGTGTTTCTTCCTAAGTCTGAAAACTCGGAAGAAACACACTCTGACATACTTCTGACAAAAGTAGAAAACCTTTCCGTTGTCAGCTCTGAAGACCCACCAACTTATACAAGTTGGTGATTACCTTTTTACTTTTGTCAACTGTACAGTAAGGTCTCTTTTCTTTAATTTCCTACTTTAGTACTTTTATCCTTATTGTATTACAATAGGATGTGAACTATGGACTGTCATAGTCATAAGTCAAAAGACAATCTACCTTTGACTCTACATTGATCTTGTTGTCTAGATTAGTGTCTAGATTAGTGTACAGCTCGCCTTCAAAGTATGGCCAGCTGTAGGTTATAGTATAAAGTATCTCATGTATCGGTCTAAGGACTAAGCTTTTGCAATACTTGTAAACACTTGTGAGCAATATATATTATCCTTGAAAACCAATCTTTCTGTTTTTGAGTGTTCTTACTTTGTTATTCAATTTTTCATTGTCTGGTTCCCTATTTGATCTAGTAAGTGTGTTTAGTTGATAACCTTTAACTATAAAATTGTTGTTGAACTATAACCAGTCCTGCAATTGGTATCAGAGCATTTTAGGCTCTTGATTGTAAGATCTCACCATCTTTAATCACTCTTTAGTTTCATATTCACTTACTTGCTCAAATGGTAGCTCTTTCTAAAGCTGATATTGAAACTAGCATAATGACTAAGTCTCCACTGATCACTTTGGATGATTTTGACACTTGTTGCATAAGAATAAAAGGCTTCATCAAGTCTTAAGATATCATGATGTGGAGATCTGTAATCTATGGACCTCACATTCTAAAGACTGCTCTATTAACTGCTGGAGGTGGGATGACACCCAAGAAAGTTTCTGATTATTCTGAAGAATACTGGAAGAAAATAGACATTGATCAGAAAACCATGACCGCTTTTTAAACTGCTCTTCCCAACTCCATCTACAGAGTCTTCAAGAAGTGCAAGAGTGCAAAAGAACTTTGGGATGCATTGAAGTCGATGTATGAAGAATCTAAGAAAGCTAAGGAGAACAAGAAAGACATAATAAAGTAGTAGTTTGAAAACTTCACCTACAAGACAGGTGAAACTATAACTCAACAATACTTCAGGTATGTTGAGATTGTAGAGACTCTAATGGATGTTGGAGTCAGACATGAGAACATGGATATAATGAAGAAGTTCATGTTTGCTCTTCTAAGAGAATGGACATACTACTGTGTGGCCATCAAGAGAACTAAGAACATCTCTACCCTCACTCTCAGTGAGCTGTATGGTATCCTAAGCGGTTACCAAATGGATATAAACATGCAAAATCCTTCTCCCAGCTCATCAAGCACCCAAAAGAGTTTAGCCCTTTATGTGATTAAAAGAGACAATAGAGAACCACAACATCATCTAATCTACTACCCTGAAACTCACCAAAAGGTCCTTTCATCACCTTCCCGGAGACACCTAGGGACTACATTCATCCAGGTGATCTACAGTACATGGAAATAGTATAGCAGATGACTCTTCTCACTCATAGAGCCAAGAAGTTCTACAAGAGGACTTGGAGGAAGTTTCCAAGCAATGTGTCCTGTGAAAAGTCTGGGCTGGCCAAGAGCAAAGTAAAGTGTTACAACTGTAACCAAATGGGCCACATTGCTCGAGAGTGTAAGGCACCAAGAAAAAATGGTGGCCATACACAGTCCAAGCCAAATTATACTAAGGCAACTCCAAGAGTTGAGAAGCCTAAACAACTAAAGCAGTAAGCTACAGGTGCTGTTAAAGAAGGAGACTTTGATTGGAGCTTTTAGGTGGAAGATGTCTCCCTAAACCAAGCCTTGATGGCAGATCATTATAAATCAAAGGTATTGGAACATCTTTGCTCCCATGAACGTATTGCTGAAGTTAATATATACAGGTCCTACAACTTGGAAGTAAGATCTGATATTGAGTACTTAAACATTTTAAAAGCTAATTTTAAAAGAGGAGAAAATAATTATAAGCTTAAAATAGAAGACTTAGAGAAAACTATTTCTACTCTTAAACATGAGCATACAAACTACATGACTCAGATTAAAGATCTTGTTTCCAAGTTGATAGAATGCCAGGCTGAGCTTGTGATCAGCAAAGCCATGGCAGAAAAATATGTTCTTGAAGAGTAAACCTTCAAGAATATTATATCTTGATCCTTTCATGTAAAAGTTTGTTACCAGAACAGGCAGGGAATTAGATCAAATGAAATAGCTCCTCACACACACTACTATCACTCAGAGAACCAAGATGTGGAACTTGTGAAGATGAGCTGTCTCCTATTAATCCTATCCTAAAGGAAGATGAAGATGAAACTGAGGAAGTGGATATAGTGAAGGGTGAACCAGTAATGAGTAAAGAGGTCACTCTAAGAAGGGTCACTATATCTCTGAAGAGAAGAAAAGACTAGAGATGGCCAAGTCTGTAAGAAAGAACTTGATAGGGTTGCAAAAAGAAGAGCAAAGAAAGTGCAGGAGATCAAGCCCACCTTCAACCCCGGGTAAAACATGTTTTCATCTCTGCTAGGTTTGAGGTGAGGAAGACTGAACACTTAAACAAGGACTCTAGTACAAAAAGTCCTAGCTCAAGTCGAAGCCATCCTGGTAAGGAGAAGAAGGTTGAACCAATATGCACCACTACTACACAGACTGGACCATTCAACTCCAGAGACAAGCTTCACCCTCAGAAGCATGCTGCATCATCCAAGAAGATAAAGAAGGAGCTAGAAAAGGCACACGACAAACCTTCTCCTCAGGACAAACTCTCAGAAGAAAGCCTATGGAATGTATCATGTATGGTGGTACAACTCATTATGCTAAGGATTGCATTTATAATCCTAAGAATACCATCCACGTGAACAAGAAGAAGACCTCTGAGAAGAAAAAGAAAATAGCTACGGAAGGAAAATCATTTTCTTTTGGAAGCATCATGGTGAACCAGAAAAGATAGGTGAAAAACTATATTTGAAAGCAAGTTTGGTCTCGTAAGAAAGGAATGCTTCCTAAGCACTGAAGTCTACTGCAGTGGATGCAAAAGCTTCCGAAGGTTCAGTCTCCAAAACTTCCGAAGTCATAAAAACTTCCGAAGTTTTGAAAGCCAAGTCTAATATTCCGAAGACGGTGTGGAAGATGATGGAAGGCCATGTGACTGAAGTTTCTTCATCAACAATAGCCAAGGATCCCCTAAGCTTGCATACTGGATCAATGGCCATTGAACTATTTCCAGTTCATCTTGATAAGCCCAAGACTAGTAAGGCTTGGGTTTCCAAATGTAACTAATCATCTCTTTTCATGTGCAGGAAAAACTAAAGACGAAAAGCAATGTATGGATCATTGATAGTGGTTGTTCCAGGCATATGACTGGCAATGGCTATTTGCTTCAAAACTTTGAAAAACTTGATGGAGGGCTAGTTTCTTTTGGAGGTGAATCAAGAGGTTACATTACTTGAAGGGGCAGGGTCATAAATGTTAAGCTTAGCATTGAAAATGTAAACTTTGTCAAGAAGCTTGAGTACAATCTTTTGAGTGTGTCTTAATTTTATGACCAGAGACATAACATGCTATTTACTGAGCATGAGTGCATTGTTCTCAAAACAGGGGTGTTCATTTCTCAAGAGCATATTTTGCTCAAAGCCTCTAGGAAAATGAACATGTACAAGATGGATTTGCAAAAAACCTCCTCTTCTAGAGAAGTTTCTTGCTTTCTATCCAAAGCAAATAGTAATGAGTCTTTTCTTTGGAATAAAAGAATGTGCCATGTAAAATTTAAAAACATGAATAAACTAATTAAGAATGATTTGGTAACTGGAATGCCAAATAAAGAGTTTACAATTGATGATCATTGTGTTGCATGCCTGAAAGGAAAGCAACACAAAGTGTCACACAAGCCAAAGGAATAGAACTCCAAAACTACTCCCCTTCACTTATTACACATGAATCTCTTTGGCCCCATAAGTGTAATGAGTTTAGGGAAAACTTCATACTGTCTTGTGATCACAGATGAGTTGAGAAGATATACTTGGGTCTTATTTCTTAGAAGTAAGGATTAGACCCCTAAAATCTTAAAATCCTTCATTTAGAAAGTTGAGAATCAATGTGATCACAAGGTTAAGATCACAATATGTGATCAAGGAACTAATTTAAAACCAAATCCTTGATTCATTTTGTGATGAAAAGGGTATTTCAAGACAATATAGTGCTCATAGAACTTCTCAACAACATGGTGTTGCTGAAAGGAGAAATAGGACACTTATTAAGGCTGTAGGAACCATGCTTTTTTGACTTTAAACTGCCTATCACCTTCTGGGTAGAGGCAGTCAACATTGCCTGTTATGTGCAAAATAGAGTTTTAGTAGTCAAACCTCATGGTAAGACACCTTATGAATCGTGGCACAAAAGGAGAGCTTCTGGTTTCCTCAGGTCATTTGGATATCCAGCACATCTTGAATACCAAGATCAATTGCCAATTGCTAAAAAGGCTGATGATGGACATTTCATTTACTCTTCTTAAGCTAAAGCAAAATAGAGTTGAAGAGTTAACCAAGTCAATGAACACACTCAAGAGTGAAAGGTTCTGGTCTTGTTTGGCTATTTGATCTTAATTTAGTTATCAACTTTTTTAACAAATCTAGTGAAGATGTTTCAGGAACAACAGGTAATATATATGCAGAAGATCCTGATCCAAGATTTAAGCTGAGAAGACCAAATGATCAAATCTCTTTAGTACCAGTGGTAAGAAACACTGCAAGTGGAAATCCTGTCAGCACAAATATAAAAAATTCTTCTATTGATCCATCTGAGGTGCTAACCAATTCCAGTAATGAGGTAGAAAACTAAAATGAAGGGATCTCCAATGTAAGAGAAGATGGAGATGACGAAAATGATCAAGAATATCTTGATGCTGACAACCACTCTACTAAAGACAAAATCAATGATATTACACACTCTCCATATCCAGTCACACTTAATGGGTGTGCGGATATGATAGATGATACTCAATCACCAGATCTAAACTTCTCAAATTTGGATCTATCAAATCAACTTGCTGCGATTCCTCAGCTAAGAATCCACAAGTCACATCCTACCACAAACATCATTGGTGAAGTTGAAATTAGGGTCAAAACAAGAGGACAAACCCATGATCAAAATGTTTGTCTGCACTCTTGCTTTTTATCCCAGATTGAGCCAAATAAAGTTGATAAAACTTTTAGAGATGGAAACTAGATTGAAGCAATGCAGGAGGAACTGCTTTAATTCAAAAGACAGGGTGTTTGCAACCTATGTCCTCTTCCTTATGGGAGGATGCCAATAGGAACCAAATGGGTATTCATGAATAAAAAAGATGATAGAGGACTTGTCATCAAGAACAAGGTAAGAATGGTAGTCCAAGGGTATACTCAAGAGGAAGGGATTGACTATATAGATATCTTTGCTCCTGTAGCAAGACTTGAAGCTATAAGAATATTCCTTGCTTTTGCTGTATCAAAGGATTTCAAGGTCTAGAAACTTGATGTCAAGTGTGTTTTTCTATATGGGGTGATAGATGAAGAAGTGTATGTTTGTCAACCACTTGGCTTTGCAGATCAAGATCATCATGATTATGTCTGCAAGCTTAACAAAGCTCTCTATGTGCTGCATCAAGCATCAAGGAATTGGTATGAGACACTATCACAGTACCTAGTTCAACATGGTTACAAAAGAGATACTATTGACAGCACACTCTTAGTCAAAAGAACAAGGAATGACATGATGCTGGTTCAAGTTTATGTTGATGATATTATCTTTGGGTCAACTAATGAAAAGCTCTTTAAAGAGTTTGAGAAGCTGATGAAGAATAGATTTGAAATTAGTGCCATAGGGGAACTCAATTTTTTCTAGGAATTCAAGTGAAGCAAGTTGATAGTGGCATGTTCATAAAACAGTCAAAGTATGTATAGGACATACTAACCAGATTTCATCTGACTTATTGTAAGGTTGCTAATACTCTCATATCCAGAAACCACTTCTTAGGACCTGATCTTGAGGGGGAGTGTGTTGATGAACATCAATCCAGGGCTATGATTGGGTCTATATGTACCTAACAGCCAGCATGCCTAGTATCATGTTTGCTACATGCATATTGGCAAGATATCAAGCCACCCCAATATGTCACACCTAGTTACTGTCAAGAGGATTCTTATATGCCTAGAAAAAGCTCTCAAACTGGGACTTTGGTATCCAAATAATTCTGACTTCAATCTGTATGCATATACAGATAGTGACTATGGTGGCTGCAATATGACTTGAATTCCCTTGAATATTATTTGTTCAGTAGATATGTCCAGCACATTCTTAATTGTGAACTGGACACACAGTTGAGGGGAATAAATAATATTCTAAAGCTAGGACAGATGAAGCCCAACATTTTTAAAATAATGAGGAAAACCACTATTGGTTTTTCCAGGGTAGAAACAGCCCTTGTCCCCTAAATGTTAGAGCAACCTGTTCAAGGTGAAGACTTGGCAATCCTAGCTAATATTGAACCCACACCTTCTTCACCACCACCTACATAACCTTAAACCTCCATCACCTACACTAGAAAAACTAAACGAACCCCTACTCAGTCTATTCAGATTGAGCAGGCCCCCATATACACACCCATACATGAGCAAGTGGAAACCAGAGCTTCTACTTCTCCTGAGAAGCAAACCACTTCCATTCCTTCAAGTATCAATGGTGAGGTTTCTTATGCTCAGCCTGATGAGCTCACAACCCCAACCTTAAGCCATCATCTTGAGTCTTAAAACTCAGATGATGAATCTTCAGGGGAAAGTTATCATCCCCAGCCTTTAGATCTCAAGCAACCAATTCCTAACCTTGAATTCTATGATGATGAATACATGGATCAATGAGTACCATGAATCTCCCTACTCTTCCATATTCAAGAAGTGATAAGTGCTCCTGAAACTCCCATGTCTATCCCACATCATCCATCCATTATTGAGATGGACCTCTTTGAACTTGTTCAAGAGGTCCATGTGGAAGAGGCTCTCACTTCTGCAAGTGATTACATCATTCGGACCTCAACCACAGTGACACAGCTTCTTGGCACTTTTTATTAAACTGTCACAGAGCAGGGGAAATCTAGAGACCAATAACAAACATCTGGTGGTGAGAAGGATGACTTTGGTTATGTACTCTCATCCCCCATGATTCTTCTAATGAAGATGAGGGGAGTGATGCTCACAAAGTGATCTAAAAAAAACTTAAATTAGACTCAATCTAGAAACTCAAATCAAACCCTAGACAACCTAGACCTAGACCACTAGACAGGCAAGTGAACCTAATCGACTGTAGACAATACTAAGGAAGACTAGAATCGAACCCTAGAGACACTATTTAGAATAAACCAGACTCGATAAGGATTAAAACGAAATTGATTTAATAATGGGGGGATTTTTCTTTTTACAAATGACCTAGAGAAAAAAACTACTTTTAATAAATTGACTAAACTATAAAATTACCAACTAGAACACGAGAAAACAAGAACACTTAGAAAATCAAGAATGAGGAAGATACTACCTAGGAGAATCCTAGTTGCAACCCTTGAACTTCAATTGGTTATTGAACTATTGTGGAATCGGGATCTAATGATACAAACCCCTAAGATACTTAATGGATCCCAGATCATTCTCCAGATGTGACCTAAAAGAGAACCTAGAAGATGAGTGACGCTACCGATTAGTCAAATTACCCTAAGTCTCTTTGACAATACTATGTACCTGGCTGATAACTAACCTCTCGATCTAACTAACACAATTCATTGACAATGAAAAGGGCAATTTTTACACAATCTATATGACACAAAAAGCAATACAATTAGCTAATTTAGGGAAACCTTCTTCCGAACCACTTATTCCTAAACAACTAATCACAAGGACAAATCGATTAATTCTCACCTTTCGGACTCAAATCATGAAGAGCCTTAAGACTTAATAATCAATTCAACCATATTCCTATGGCTACTACGTCTAGCAAACCATCAACAACTCAAAAACATGAAGTAATCAATCTACATATGCAAGTTTCTATGAAAGACATTAAACAACTAACATAAGGAATTTAGCAATCATCAACAATTATGCCAAAATACTCAAACTCATAAAATAGATTGAATAAATGGCTTTACATAAGCATTACCTACAATACTATTTAATAACCAAAATCCATTCAAGTTAACACAAACTAATTATCAACCAAGGTAGCATTATGATTTTAGCTACTCATGTTCAATAAAAACATCAACTTAAACACTAAAAGCAAGATCAACATGTTCAAAACAATGTAGCCAAACAATTTTAAAAAGGATAAAAACCTGTGTTCAAATGTTTGCAAAAGTTCCTATGATCCTAGCTTCAATCCTTGGCTTCCAATCCTTCTAAAACCTTCAATTCATCCTTCAGAATGCTCTGGAAATGGCTGGGTGTTGAACTCCTTGTTTTGGCTGAGAAAAATTGTTTAAATACAACTTTGTAAAATTTTCTCGAAGATGCGATCTATGCAATACGCGCAGGAGGGGCTCTCTTGCTGTGCGTATCACACAGATGGGATTTTCAGTAATTTTTAGTTTGTCACTTAGAAATTTTTTTAAGTGTTGGTCTTTCTCCATTGTTTGGCTCTTTTCTTCATTCCCACGTGTTTTCATCACTTTAAGCGCCCAAGCACTATTAAACACAAATAACGAACGATAAGTAAAAACTAAAGAGTCTAACTAAAAATTAAACAAAAGTGACCCAAAAACATGACTTAAAATGGATGTGTTTACAACACAAAAAAATACCCACACTTAAGCTTTTTCGTCCTCGAAAAAGTATGAAATGGAATCATAACTAGGAATCAAGTTTTCAATCATCCTAAAACATTCCAATTATTCCTACAAACAAGCAACAAGTCATAGTAATCATCGGTATTGTTTCCAATTTACCCCATCACTAACTAATAGGGTTTCTTCTCGCGTCTGTTTAAGTTTAAGTAATATCAATTCATCTACAGGGTCTCACACTTAGAAAGCTACAGTTCAGCTTGTTTAATTGCTTACTTGGCGATGCATAGGTTACCCAATTAGAGTTTTCCTACCAATGCAAACTAGGGAACTCATCCCACTTGGAATCCATATCACGGTGCATGAATACTGGATTAATTTGCGAGCATAGACTGGTTATTTTTTTTTTTAAGTTCACCTCACCCATGGGTGTATCCTCAAAGTCGATATCCCGGAGGTTAACACCGTGAGTTATTGGCTTACTTTATTAATTTATTTAATTTTTTTCTTTTTTTAATGCTCTATGGAATATAACGGCGGAGCACCACTTGTTTCGGATTCATTTTCATGAAGAGAAAGAACTGTGCTATAAATTCCTTCTATGGTAATCACTCTTAACTGGTGTAAGTCCTAAAGTCTACACGGGTGCCTAATTTATTTAGTTAAGACCTCCTTGTTTCCCCTGAGATAAAAACCCACGAGATTTGTTGATTTAAACAGTTAATTTTAAAACACTTAAAGAAACCCTCAAAGCTAATTCGGTCACCAACTGATTACCAATTGACACATTCTGTTTGTTTGAAATATATTATTTATTATTATTAATCCTTTTTTTAACACCGAAAACAAATTCCCATTTGCACAACTCTTTCGAAAACATTTTGTCAATTTCTTTTTCAAACCTACGCATAACCTACGCAAACACGTAAATCCCCATACCCACACTTAAAACACACATTGTCCTCAATATGGCCTGAAAGACTACGTAACAAGACGATTAAACTAGCGACAGTTAAGAAACAACCCAACAAAAGAAAACAAAGATAAAGCGTGATAAAATGGAATAGACTCCCCTTGTGTATGTGGCGAGAATCCACGTGAGTCTTGTTACATTCAAGCCATCAAATCTTCCTGATCATCAGCGCCACCAGCGTCATCAGCACCATTAGCACTACCCTGCCCTCCATAATCTCTATAGTAAGAAGGGTACCCCTGGTAGGGGTAAGTAAACAATGGGGGCACCGGCATTACTGCTGCTCTATCATATATCTGAATCTAATCTGCCTTGAACCATCTAATCATGTGCCTGAAATTGATTGCGATACATTTCATCCTACTCATCCAATCTCGTAAACAGCTGTCTCGCATATCCCACAAGTCAAAAGGTGCTGGTGGAAATTCTCTCAAAGGATGTTGTTGCTGAGGAATTTCATGATGAGGTCGGTGGATGTTTCTCTGTCTGTGTGTTGGTGCACCCATCTGGATAGTATCTTCAGCTACAGAGCCCGCTGTTGGTGGAACCTGCAGGCCAAGTCATACCCCAACCCATCTGATTGGCTCATCCCACTCAATAATGTTTGACTGTCTAAGCTCTTGCTATACAAACACAACTGTATCTGGCCCTTTAGTCAAATGATGCTCCGGATAACGATCAAAACACACAAATGATTTGCAATGCATGTGACATAAGGGCCTAGATCCAATCTAGCATTAGGGCCACCCTTTCTACCCCTCGTGAATGAAGTCAGAAGATGGCACGCAAGATTGATGTCTCTTCTATTCACGATACAATTTAAGCGAAATAAGTGTACATTCGTGACCTTGTCCTTTCCTTTTCTACCCACAATAGTACCCGTGAGTAAACAATGAATGTACTTTAGAAACGGGTCGGTGATAGCTGATGTAACTATGTTAGATGAAAAAGGACCATCACTAATCGATCTCCAGAACTCACCCAATACGGCTTGATAAACCGTATGCTCCACATACTTTTTGTCTTCACCCCACAGAGCTAATTCAAAATTCGGCATCCTAATATTATTCTCAGTATATAGCCCAGCAGCTACCCCAAATTGTTCAACACTTATTTCATAGACTTGTCTCCCCAAGGAAAACGACACTGCATTAGCCCAATTGTACCTGCTCGCCTTATATATTGGAGTGGAATGGAACTCCACTATCAACTTTGAATACTGTGGCTCAACACACTTATAGCAATCAACCATTTGGGTCCCAAAAACTGAGTGATCCTTTGCATAGGACTCAATTTTTTTATCAAGTTCCAATCAATTGTCGTATGTCTCAATAATTTAATGTCTGCGAACTTAATACATTTCTCATATTTCTCAATTCCTAGTGCAAATCTGAGGAAAATATGACTAATCAAATCCCTCTCATCATCTGGAATAGGTTGATCATCTGGGTCTGGGACCACATAATGTGCATCATATCTTATGGTCCTGGTAATAACATGAGCATACGGTTGGTAGCTTTGCGTTTTCCTGTTCGTGAAGAGCTTGACCTCTATCCATATCTGAAAAGTGAAAACACTTATAGTCAGCAGAGATGTCTTATAGAATCCAACGACTGTAGAGCATTTCATTCGTAGTCGTTTGAACAAAACATATTGAAAAGAAATAAAAAAAACGCTAAATCAAATAAAGTTTAAACAAAGATAAAACCCAAGCAAAATAAATTAAAAAGGAAACAAAAATACTAAATTAGATTCCTCATGCTTGAATGGAGATTGAGTACAAACTGGAAAAAACTGATTTAGGCAAACACCAAAAACCTAAACAAAACCACTACAAAATTGAACCCAGTATCATCACGTTGACAATACCCACACTAAAGCTTTCACACCATTCATATGTTAAACATAAGTATATTTTGACATAATAAACCACAAATTACAACCCAAGTTACTTCCAAATCAGTTATACATCAAACCGTGTTTCAAGGCAATTCTTCTTAAAGTAACAAAATTTAAATAATCTAGCATAAATCAAACATCATCAACATATGTCAACCAATACCCATGCCTAAATTACTATCAAAAACCAATGTCATCCATAATGTCCATTTCTCAAGTAACATGAAAAATATTTGAAATTAAGTTCAAACCAGACATAATCATCATCTACCAACCATACCCACACTTAATTTGACATGAAATCCCAATTTCATCCAATAATCACTTCTAAATTCAACTTCAATTTCAAGCAATTACAAACCATGTCAACAATTAACCGGGCTTCAACAAGTGAAAAACCAAATAATAACTCAAATAAGATAACAATTAAACAAAACAAACCAACATAAACAAAAAATAGAAAAAAGGAGGAAGACATACCTGTAGTTGAAGGGTAATGAACAAGAACATAAAATTAAAAACCTAGTTGTAAATCATATCTTTATGAAAGATTGATGGAAGGTATGAGTGAAGATGGTGGAAAGGGGTTGAGAAAAGGGGGAATAGGTGGATGGTGTTGGCCCGAGGGGTGGTGTTGGCGGTGGTTTGGTGGTGGTGGAAGGGGTGCGCTTTGGTGATGGTGGAAGGGTGATGTTGATGGTTTGGTGATGGTGACTGGAAGACCATCTGTGCGTATCACATAGGTGTTTTTTCTAGCAAGTTTTATGAATTTGTACTTAGAAAATTTTCAAGGCTTAACTTTCTAACCACTATTCACCTCTCAAAAATGTTCTAATTCTTGTTTTGATTATAGACAAACCTTGAACTTCATTCCTTCTCAATTCCCCCTTCAGTTCTTGTTTGAATTCCTACAAAACAAAAATAATACCAAAAGCAAAACACCCAAAAACACAAGAAAGAACGACAATGAACACACAAATGAACTAAACAATAAAACACGGAATTTTACAAACTCCACTTTCAGGAAGTAACTCGAAAGCAAACTCTTATCTCTCAAACCTTAGGAACATTAAGGAGGGCTACATCCTCCTTGGTCTTGTTCTTCATGGACTCTCCTATGTAATGTTTCAGTCGGTGTCCATTCACTTTCCATGAACTACCAGAATCATCTTGAATTTCAATTACACCATATGGAAACACTTCTTTCACTGTAAATGGTCTTCTCTACCTAGATTTAAGCTTTCTCGGGAATAGTTCCAATCTTGAATTATACAATAATACCCTATCACCACACTTGAACTCTTTCACATCCTTCAATTTCCTATCATGTAATGACTTTGTTCTCTCCTTATAACCCCATGATCTATCATATGCCTCATCTCTAAGTTCCTCTAACTTACTTAACAGAGATACGGTTCTTACCTGCCTTAGACAAGTCAAAGTTAACTGCTTTAAGTGCCCAAAATGCTCTATGCTCTAAATCTATCGGTAAATGATACATATTACCATAAACTATCCTTAAAGGTGTAGTGCCTATAGGTGTTTTGAACACTGTTCTAAAGGCCCACAGTGCATCATCGAGCAATTCCACCTAATCCTTACTATTTGTTCCAATCATTTTTTCCAAAATTCTCTTAATCCCCCTATTTGCATTTTCTACTTGACCTCTAGTTTGGGGATGATAGGCGGTGGATAATCTATGTGTAACTCCATAACATGCTAACAACTTCTCCAGTTGGGTATTACAAAAATATGTTCCTCTATCGCTAATCAATGCCCTCAGAGTACCAAACCTACTAAACAACTTCCATAAAAACAATAGAACCATTCTCGAATTATTAGTGGGCAAGGCTTGAGCCTCAACCCACTTGGACACATAGTCTATAGTCACAAGAATGTACCTATTTCCTCTAGACGCAGGAAATGGACGTATAAAGTCTATACCCTAAACATCAAAAACCTCTACTATCTGAATCGGGTTTTGGGGCATGTCATTATGCTTGGAAATATTACCGGACCGCTGACACTCGTCTTAACTCGTCACTAAATCACTTGCATCCCTTCCATAAAAACAATAGAACCATTCTCGAATTATTAGTGGGCAAGGCTTGAGCCTCAACCCACTTGGACACATAGTCTTAGTCACAAGATGTACCTATTTCCTCTGAGACGCAGGAAATGGACGTATAAAGTCTATACCTAAACATCAAAAACCTCTACTATCTGATCGGGTTTTGGGCATGTTCATAGCTTGAAATATTACCTAGACGGACACTCGTCTTAACTCCTCACTAAATCACTTGCATCCTTAAACACTATTGGCCAATAAAACCCACAATCTAGCACCTTCTTTGCTGTGTATGATGGCCCATGATGACCTCTTGTCAAAATCTTATGACAATGTTTAAGGATCTCCAATCCTTTCTCTACTCACGCATTCTCCTTAATAACCTATCGGCACTCACAACGAAATAAGTAAGGCGCCATATATAGTGCCTTAGCATCTGAAAGAACTTCTTTCGCTGCTGAGATGTCATTCCTCTAATCACCTTGCCATTGGCTAAGTAGTTTGCCAAATCAGAGAACCATGGCATACTTCCTCCTCTGCTCTCACATACCTCAGATCCTCATGGGGAATTTGTCCCTAATGGCCTCCTCCTGTATCTCCTCTCTATTTGGATCCTCTAGTCGCCAGAGGTGTGATCCGCTACTACATTCTCAGCTCCTTGTTGTCCTTAATCTCGATGTCATACTCAGAGAGAAGTAAGATCCATTAGATAATTCGAGGCTTATTATCTTTCTTTGCGAAAGAGATAGCGCAAAGTTGCATGGTCAGTGTACACAATGGTCTTAGAAAGCACAAGATAGGATTGGAAGTTGTTGAATGCAAAGACAACCGCTAGAAGCTCCTTCTCAGTAGACGTGTAATTCTCATGAGCTTCATAGCATAATAGATGGGATGGAAGTGTTTGTCCTTCCTCTGTCTAAGAGGCCCTGACTGCTAGTCACTAGCAATCACACATCACCTCGAAAGGTAAACTCCAGACGGGGGCCACAAGAAAGGGGCACTCGTAAGCTAATCATTCAGAAACTCAAACTCTTAAGACATTCCTTGTCAAAGACAATGGACATCCTTCTCAAGAAGGTGGGTCATGGGTCAGGTGATTTTAAAAAAATCACGAATGAACCTATGATAAAATCCTGAATGATTTAAAAAACTAAGGATGGATTTCAAATTGGTTAGTGGAGAAAGTCTACTAAGGGTATCGAGGTTGAGGGTCTCTATCTTAGCCATGTCCACCTCGATACCCTCATGTGAAATCTTATGCCCAAGAACAATCCCCCCAGTCACTATAAAGTGACACTTCTCCCAATTCAACATTAAGTTAGTCTCCACGCATCTCCTTAACATCCTCTCTAGATTGTCTAAGCAACGATCAAATGAGCTCCCAAACACAGAAAAATCATCCATAAACACCTCCATGGCTTTCTCTATCATTCCTGGAAAATAGCCCACCATACAACTCTGAAAAGTGGCTGAGCATTACACAACCCAAACTACATACGGTGGTATGCAAAAGTCCCATCTGGGCATGTAAAAGTGGTTTCTCCTGATCCTTTGGTGCAATGGGAATCTGGAAATAACCAGAGACACCATCAACGAAACAGTAAAACTGCTGCCCAGATAAACGCTCCAACATCTGATCAATGAATGGAAGGGGGAAGTGGTCTTTCCTAGTAGATTCATTCAGCTTTCTATAATCAATACAAACCCTCCATCCAGTGACTATTCTTGAAGGGATCAACTCATTCTTCGGTTATGATTGCCATCATCCCCCTTTCTTTGGGAGGACCTGAACCGGGCTCGCCCAAGTGGAGTCAGAAATGGGATATATCAATCCTGCATTGAGGAACCTGAGAACCTCCTCTTTCACCACTTCTATCATGTTAGGGTCGAGCCTTCTCTGTCTTTGAACAACAGGATTATACTCATCCTCCATGAGTATTTTGTGCGTGCAAAAGGAAGAGCTAATGCGCTTAATATCAGCGAGTTTCCACACAATCGCCTGTTTGTGCTCCTTGAGCACTTCAATCAACTTAGCGAATTTCTACTTCATCAGACGAGCAGGATATGGAACGCGGCTTAAATGTATTTCGGGAGTTGTCGTTTTCACTTCAACCTACTTCTTCTTCACTACTTCCTCCTGTGGAGACTCACTACTCGGTGCGGTAATTACTGGGTCTAGCCTCTATTGTGCCCCTCCGGTAGTCTCCATCTCAATATCATCATTCACTTCCTCTTCATCTCGTGTCACAGGCTTCCTGTGCTCCTCCTCTACCACTTTGTGTCATCATTTCTTTCGCAATCGTATTGGGATTCAGGAGAGTGCTCCATGAGAAAGAACCTATAGGTCGGTGTTCTAATTTCTTAGCTATGTCACCTACGGAACATTGCAAGTCTAAGAAAGTGGATTGTTGATTCTTCAGCATAACATCATGCTCACTCAACCTTTTCTGGGTTTCTTGATCTTTATTAATCAATTGAGTTTTTAGCTGAGAGTATGTCCTTCAACTCCTTGTCCATACCCCCACTAGCACCTGCACTAGGGCCTGTATCTCCTCCACCCTGCTCATTTTTCCTCTGTTGGAAGCTAGGTGGGTTTCCCTTAGATATCCAACCAAAGTTAGGGTGACCTCTCCAACCCTGATTATACGAACGAAAAACGCACCACTTGAACCCCTACCCTAACCACTCACGAAATCTACTTGTTCCTGACTCATAACCGGACACTCCCTCGTATCATGGCCACCTATACAAACCTCACACTTGTTAACACTCATCTTCAGGTCTTGGATTTCATGTTGCATAGCTTCTAAGGCAGCAGCCACACTAGTATCAGTTGTGATGTGATGAACGCCCCTCAAAGAGGAAGTGGGGGCTCTAGTACTAGGAATGGAATTCCTAGTTTACGGATGCTGCTGCTCAGCCAACACAAAACTCTCAAACATCTCCTCATACTCTTCTGCAGTCTTCTTCTCTATAATGTGTCCTCCCATAGCAGTATTGAACATGAGTTGAGTTGCATAGGTAAGACCGTTGTAGAACTTCTTGACAATTGCCCACTCAATCAACCCATGCTGAGGGCATCTACTACGAAGCATGTTGAAACGTTCTCATGCCATGTAGTAAGGTTCATCAGGATCCATGCAAAAGGAGTGAATTTGCTCCCTAAGTCAGGCGGCCCTAGAAGGTGGATAATACTTCTTAAGGAACTTTTTCTGCAAATCGGCCCACGTAGTGATGGAATCCTAGGGTAAGGTGTTAAGCCACGAAGCAGCTCGACCCTTCAAAGTGAATGTGAAGAGACAAAGATAGATGGCATCTTCTGTCACACCAGAAATGTTAAAGGTGTCACAGATGAGAACAAAATAGGAGACATGACCGGGGGCGTCCTCATCATCTAGTCCATAGAACTGGGTGGCATTTGTTATCATAGACATGACATATGAAGGAATCTTCTAGTTGTTCGCATTATTAATCGTGGGACGGTGATCGACGATCTGCCTCTAGTGAAACCGTCTGATGCTTTTCTCATGAACGGTACGCCTAGGGGGTTAACATCACCCATTGGAACTAACTCAGGAAAAGAAATAGGACGTACCTTAAAATCTAAGATTGCACATAAACGCACAAGGTGGAGCGTGCCTCCTGGGATATTCTCGCTCAGGGTCAAAAAAAGCAAAAAACTCAGGTGATCCTTGAGAATGGGTGTGTGGCATTCAACTAAAAAAGAAAAAAATGGAAGAAGAATGATCTAAAATTAAATAGAAGAAAAACTTAAACTATTGACTCAAGACTAAAAAGAAATAAACTTTAAAAACAAAGGAGAAACTCTAAGCCAATACTTAACCTAACCAAATCTAGAAAAACTCTAAACTTAAGCATCCCTGGCAACAACGTCAAAAACTTGATGCTCACAAAGTGATAAAAAAACTTAAATTAGACTCAATCTAGAAACTCAAATTAAACCCTAGACAACCTAGACCTAGACCACTAGATAGGCAAGTGAACCTAATTGACTGTAGACAATACTAAGGAAGACCGGAATCAAACCCTAGAGACACTATTATAGAATAAATTATACTCGGAATGGACTAAAACAAAATTGATTTAATAATAGGGGAATTTTTCTTTTTATAAATGACCTATAGAAAAAAACACTACTTTTAATTAATTGACTTAACTATCGAATTACCAACTAGACACTAGAAAACAAGAACACTTAGAAAATCAAGAATGAGAAAGATACCACCAAGGCGAATCCTAGTTGCGACCCTTGAACTTCAAATGGTTATTCAACTATTATAGAATCGGGATCTAATGATACAAACCCCTAAGATACTTAATGGATCCCAGATCATTCTCCAGATGTGACCAAAAAAAGAACCTAGAAGATGAGTGACGCTACCGATTAGTCAAATTACCATTAAGTCTCTTTGACAAGACTTATGTACCTGGTTGATAGCTAACCTCTCAATCTAACTAACACAATTCATTGACAATGAAAGGGGCAACTTTTAAACAATCTATAGGATAGGAAAAGCAATGCAATTAGCTAACTTAAGGAAACCTTCTTTCGAACCGCTTATTCATAAACACCTAATCACAAGGACAAATCGATTAATTCTCACCTCTCGGACACAAATCAAGAAGAGCCTTAACACTTAATAATCAATTCAACCAATTCCTATGGCTACTAAGTCTAGAAAACCATCAACAAATCAAAAACACAAAGTAATCAATCTAGATATGCAAGTTTCTATGAAAGATATTCAACAACTAACAAAGGAATTTAGGAATCATCAACAATTATGTCAAAATACTCAAACTCATTAAATAGATTGAATAAACGTCTTTACATAAGCATTACCTACAATAACCGTTCAATAACCAACATCCATTCAGTTTAACACAAACTAATCATCAACCTAGGTAGCATTATGATTTTTGCTACTCATATTCAATAGAAACATTAACATAAACACTGAAAACAAGATCAACATGTTCAAAACAATGTACGCCAAACAAAGTTACGAAGATAAAAACCCGTGTTCAAATGTTTGCAAAAGTTCCTATGATCCAGGCTTCAATCCTTGGCTTCTAATCCTTCTAAAACCTTCAACTCATCCTTTAGAATGCTCTTGAAATGGCTGGGTTTCGAACTCCTTGTTTTGGTTGAGAAAAGTTGTTTAAATACAACTTTGTAAAATTTTCCCCAAGATGTGATCTATACGATATGCTTAGGAGAACCTCTACTTCTGTGTGTATCGCATAGATTTAAAAAAACAAAATTCTAATATGTTACCTATACAATATGCGCAGGAGGGGCTCTCATGCTGTGCGTATCGCATAGATGGGATTTTCCAGCAATTTTTAGTTTGTCAGTCAGAAAAATTTCCAAGTGTGGTCTTTCTTCATTGTTTGGCTCTTTTCTTCGTTTCCCATGCGTTTTCATCACATTCAGCACCCAAGCACCTATTGAAACCCAAAATAATGAATGATAAGTAAAAGCTAACGAATCTAACTAAAAATTAAACAAAAGTGACCCGAAAACATGACGTAAAATGGATGTGTTTTACAACATATCAGGGAGCATGAAACAAAAGGTGCAAGAATTGATGGCTACATACACATACCTTGTTTCAAAGGTTAGTCATTTGGAATCTTAGGTGGCTACCTTACAAAGGCAGGTGCTCAATCAGCAACTTGAGATCACCAATCTCAAAGGTAAGCTAGCTGAGAGGCCTGCTAGGCATGCTTAACCATGGCCATAAGAACCTATGGATGTAGTAGACCTAACTTCCAGCTCACTTTTGGAGGTAAGTGATGCTACCAAAAAGGGGGAGAAAGTTACTACAATCATAAAACATGGGAGCACTACCCAGAGGATGGACATTGAGGACACATCCTCACTTGCAGTTGTCCAGACTCAACAACCTCCTTTGGCCTACATTAATGTGGATGCCATCTTTCAAAGCCTATTTAAGGAGGGTTTTGTACCAAGGGCCATGTCACCTCTATCCAATCTTGCTATAAATCCAATTATAGGATGGAGGTATGGCATTGAAAGAAATGCCTTGGTGCTTTTTAGATTCCTGGGTCAACATGAAATCTTCAACATCTACAACCTTAGATTTTATGAAAGCTTCCCTCTACCAACCCTACCATTTGTCAACCCAAGTCAAAACAAACATGCTGATAGGTTAGCAGAGAGGATTCAAATGAGAGTGTCTGAGGAGTTTAGAAGAAAAACAAGTATTTACAGACAAAGTCTAGTAGGGAAAACAACTAGTCAACTGGATAATGAGTTGGACCCTAAGATTAGCTTTGAAAGGAAAGCTTCAGTTGAAGGCCTAGTTCTGGACTCTGTAAACCTTGAAATTCCTGCTCCTTCAGAACCAACCACTCTCAGTGAGACACCAATTGGTAAAGGTGTCTCATAGCCTCTCCTTGGTTAGAGCTCCAATAAAGAACAAGTGTAAGTGATGATCAAGTATAGGGTGGTATTCACCTTGCCATTTGTTATAGCTTAGTTATTATTTTAATAGGATCTAGTTTACTTTTGTTTGATTTGTATTCTGTAGAATGCAAAACTACATGAGAAACTGTAGTTTTGCTCGGTAGCTTTACATGATCATAGAGCATGACAGTTTCGTACCTTGCGAAACTGTATGCGAAACTTGGTCCAGTATAAATATGTTTGATTGTTGATCATTTTGTAACTCATGGAACTTTAATGAATATTACTAATTTGAGTTGATTGTGTATTGCTAGGAGCTTATTATTGTTATCTTTCAGCGTTCTTCTTTATCATCTTATCAAAACATATTTCAAATGGGTTTTGCTTGATTATGTTTGTTCTTGTGTAATTACTTGGTCCCCAAGTTATTTGAATAGTGATACTTGAGGTTTCTAGTGTTAAAAATTCATCAAAAGCACGTTTATACGATCATTTGGACCAACAATATGGTATCAGAGCCTTTGTGCTATTGATTGTTTGTGTTTTTGGTTAAGCTTTTGATATATTCACTTTTGCAATATTTTCGGATCTGTTTCACGTTAGTTATCTATGGAAACTGTTTAAAATGGTGTGGTGTGTGTTTAGGAAACTTAGGAAATCATCAGATCCTAAATTGGTGGTGTTTTGAGTGAGTTTTGGTGATTTTTGGGTCATTTTTTTCGCAAAAAGAGGGTTTACAGATTCATCGTGCAAAACTACTTTTCATCATGCGAAACTGCTGTGCAAAACTATCCCAATCTGAAGATTTTTGGTGCTTGTGATTTCTCTGTGAATCTAGAATGAAAGTTCATCGGTTTGATTAGTTTCTCTAGCGAAATTGCTGTCTATTTGTCTCTGAACGAAAGTTTAATAGTTTCGGGCTAAACTATGGTCGACACTAGTGCCGAAACTACAGCGAAACTAGTGCCGAAATTACTGCAAAAATAGTGCCGAAACTACCTGCAAAACTACTGATTTGTGCAAAATTGTTTTTTTTTTCTCAAATTTCGATGACGACAGCTCTTGCTGATATTGAGAGTATGGCACCAAACAGACCCCCTAAGTTAATCAACGGTGATAATTTTGATGAATGGAAAAGATGTTTGAAAGCTTTCTTCTTGTACACTGATCACACCCAATGGGAATCAATTATGAAAGGACCTCATGTTCCTATTTCCATAGAAGATAGTGTGACAATTCAAATTGCAGATCTGACAAAATATTTAGAGCGAGATATAAAGTTAATTGATTGTGGTCAAAAGGTGTTTGGTGCTTTGACTTTGTGTCTGTCAGCAAAAATTTACAATAGATTTGGTGAATACAAAAGTGCAAAGGCCTTGTACGATGCTCTATGTGAATTCTATGACGGTAATGAAGAATTGTTCAAAGATAAAGCTGATCAAGCTGAAAAAGAATTCTATTCTTTTGTTGGACATAAGAATGAGAGTCTCACTGATCTCACCAACCGTTTTCTGTCTGTCACAAGCACTTTATATAAGTATGATGAGAAGCTGTCAAACAATGAACAAGTGACAAAGCTATTGGACTCTTTATCACCACAATGGAGCTTGCAAGTGAGAACGTTGAAGCAAGAAAGGGGAATTTTGGATTACAAGCTGATGGATAAAATCAACAAGTTAAAGTCCTTTGAGTTAGATATGAAATGTAGAGAGTACAACCAAACAATGCTCCCATCTCAAGCTTACTCATAGAATGTTGCTCTTATATCATTCCGTTCAGATTCACTAATGCACCTGTTAGCTCATAGTGGGATGACCGAACTTCTGACAAGTCCACCGGAAATGGATCTACATCAAAAACTTCAAATATCCCACAGGTTCCATCAAAGAGTATGGCTTTATTTGGTCATTTTGTGCATAGTTATGAGGCTTTGGTAGCTGGTGAGTTGAAGGGTAGAGGAATGACTGCCAAAGACATGTATCAGGTGGATCCTGATGATTTGGAAGAAGCTCACCTTTAATGGCAAATGGCTATGATCACTCTCCGAGCAAGAAGATTCATGGAGAGAACAGGAAGAAAGAACTTTGGAAACAAAACGAAAAAGTTGGATTTGACAAATCAAAGCTTAGATGTTACTACTACAAACAGCTCGGGCACTTCAAAAGAGAATGTCCATCTCCCATCATCACCAAACCAGGAACGGGGGTTACCAAGGTCATTCCAATCAGTGATAAAGAAGAGAACATGCAGAAGAAAGAAAAAACTCTCCTAAATAACTTTGAATGGAGTGTAGAGTTAGCCGAGACTGAAGAAGAAATCAATCATGCCCTGGTAGCTGAAATTGCAGAAGTGTTGAATGGTGAAGCTGATAAGAAGAAGGAAAGTAAGGTGAATGACAACATGAAGAATGATTGTGAGAGAGAGGAGAAGGATGAAGCCACAAACACCATGAAGAAAGAGAATTTGAAGTGTAACACAAGGGTCTATAACTGTGAAAAGGCCTTAGTTGCTGAAAAGAAGGTCATGGATATTCCATATGAGGTAATTCAAGATATGTGTTCATCTGCTTGCAAAATTTGCTTATTTGGTATTTATAAGGCGAACAAACTATTATTGGAAAATGAAGGTGAATTAAAAAGAATAAATGAGGAACTCAAAAAGAATGAACCAAAATATTTTGTTAAATTAAATGAAGCTTTAAAAGAAAATGATCACTTAAAAAGAACCCTTTTTGAGAGAAATATGGAAGTTAATATTTTAACTGAAAGGGTAACTTTGGCTGAATTTGAGACTATTAAACTTAAAACAAAGCTTGATAAATGGACGATTTCTGAAATGAAGCAAGAAGAACTCTATAATAAACAAAGGGAAGCTAAAATTAAATCTGGGTTGGGTTGTGGTGAAACTACCTATGTTTATCCACCTCCTAGTACCTTTTGCTATTCTCCAATGCCTACACCTCATCCTACAAATGATTTAACTGAAAAGGATACTACCAGTTTGTTTGCAGGTTTAGAAGGGGTGAATCTTAAAGAGATTCAGGAAGATTATGATTATGGAGGAAGTAGAGGTCTTGGAAGTTGTAGTTCTAGTCCTTCTGATTTCAAAAAGTCTTTTGTAGACAATAGTTCTAGTAGTATAGATTGTAGCTTGAGTAGTTTAAATTCTAGTTGTTCTCTTTCCAGAATGTTTGAATCAAATAAAGTTGATGTTTCAAATGTGAATGAAAAAGTTTGTGTTATTGGTAAAGGCCATGAAACTTTTTCAAAATCAAATTGTTTTGAAAAATTCATCTCTCTCCCCATCCCCACCTTCACTCCAATTCGAGTTTCTAATCCAAATGAAACAACATCCTCACATGACTGTAAAATTCAAGAGATAAGAGAATCCATAAATCCTGACAGACCAATAGACTCAGAAAACAAATCACAGGAAGTGCACGTCATTTACAGTGATTGTGATTCTCTTATGTCTGAATATGAGGAAGAGATTATTATAGATCATGTTCCTATCCAAAAGGATAAAAGAAAATGTTTTAAATCTTGTTGTTTTCAATGTGGTAAAGATGATCACATCGTTAAACACTGCCGGGAGGTTGTAAATAGGAATGTAAATAATAGATATTTAGGAAGCAAAATAAATCATTTTGTTGATAGTTTCTTTTGTAAAAATTCATCTCCTCTAAGAAGCAAGCCAGTTAAGGTTTGGGACCCAGTGTCTAAATGATTTTCTCTAATCTATGTGCCAGGATCATTCGAGAAGGTCTATCAACAGCTTTTGGCACGTTGATAGTTGATGCTCCAGGCATATGACCGGATTGAAGGACCTTCTTACCAACTATCCAATAATAAATAGAGGATATGTTGCTTTTTGAGGTGATAATAAAAAAGGTAAAATGATAGGTCAAGGTGAGGTATCAAATGGTTCTTTAACCTTGGAGAAGGTAAATTTTGTGGCTGAATTGGCCTTCAATCTCCTAAGCGTATCACAACTTTGTGATTAGAATATTCCTGTGCTTTTAAGTTTAATGAATTTTAATTTCTGAAACCTGAATTTTCAATCAAGATGAGTTGATGATTATGCGAGCTCCGAGGAAAAATGACACATATCTCCTCGATATTAACTCCAAAGAATCAACATCTACCATGACTTGTCTCCTGTCCAAAGCTTCCCCTTTTGAGTTATTTATATGGCATAGACGTTTAGGGCATGTGAATTTTAAATATATTAACTAATTAGTTAAAAATAATTTTGTCCGAGGATTACCATAAAAGGATTTTTCTGTGATTGAAAAATGCATGTCTTCTGCTAAAGGAAAACAGCATAAGAAATCACATAAGCTTAAACTAGAAAACTCCATTTTTAACCATCTTAAGTTATTACATTCTGATTTATTCAGTCCAATAAGTGTGAAAAGTATTGCTAAGAAATCTTACTGTCTTGTTGTGACAGACGATTTTTCAAGATACTCTTGGGTCAGGTTTCTGTCACACAAAAGGGAGACAGCTGAGGTTTTGCAGAAGCTGATTCTGATCATAGAAAACATTAGCAACAAGAAGGTTATGGCGATCAAAACTGACAATGGATCAGAGTTTAGAAACCAGATATTTGATTAATTCTGTGCAAGCAAAGGGATTCTTCGAAAATTCAGCGCTGCAAGAACACCTTAGTAGAACGTTGTCGCTGAAAGAAAGAGTCGCACTCTTATTGAAGTAGCCAGAACTATGCTTAGAGAATCTAAACTTCCTATTATTTTCTGGACAGAAGCAGTCAACTATGCCTCCTATGTTCTAAACAAAGTCCTAATTATAAAAAACAAGATGAAGACTCCTTATAAACTGTTTCACAAGCGAAAACCATTGATTTACTTATTTTGTCATTTTGGCTGCTTATGCACATTGTTGAATACTCAAGCTCAAAATTCAAAGTTTGGAGCAGTGTCTGATGAATGTTCTTTGTCGGATATTCTTCAACTCAAAAGGCTTATAGAGTATACAACAAACGAACAAGAATTGTGTAAGAACCTTTGTTTGTTGATTGGCAAGAGTCAAATATTTCTAACGTTGCTTCTGAAATGTCGCCATGGTACTTCAAGACCCAAGCTGGGTGGAGTCAATACAATTAGAGCTCCAACAGTTTAGAAAATCAAAGGTGTGGGAATTAGTTGTTCTTCCGCCAAATAAGTATCCAATTGGTACAAAATAGGTATTCAAGAACAAACCAGATGATCGTGGGGTAGTGATAAGAAACAAATCAAGGCTAGTTGTTCAATGATTTGCTCAAGAGGAGGGGATTGACTACACTGAGGTGTTTGCCCCTGTGGCCCGAATTGAAGCCATTCGTATCTTTCTCGCTCATGCAGCTCACAAAAACTTCAAAGTCTTCCAGATGGACATAAAGTGTGCATTCTTGTATGGAGACATTAACGAAGAGATCTATGTTTGTCAACCACCAGGTTTCAAAGATCCATATTTTCCTGAGAAAGTCTACAAATTGGATAAGTCCTTGTATGGATTACATCAAGCTCCTAGAATCTGGTGCGAAACCCTAACATAGTATCTTCTCGGAAAAGGTTTCACACGAGGAACTATAGACATGACTTTGTTTAAGAAGGTGGTTAATGGAGATGTGCTCATTGTGCAAGTGTATGTTGACGACATCATCTTCGGTCGACAAATGAGAAGTTGTGCAGAGATTTTGAAGAAGTGATGAAAGAACGCTTTGAAATAAGCATGATGGGGAAGATGTGCTTCTTCTTAGGATTACAAGTCGAACAAAATTCTGATGGAATCATTATCCGTCAAGAGAAATACATTTTGGAAATCCTATCGAAGTACAACATCGATGATGCTTCTCCGGAACTTACTCCATTTTCTATACAAACCTGCTTAACTTCTGATGATAATGGAAATTCAGTTGATGCTCACTGTTATCACTTAATGATCGGATTATTGATGTATCTTACCCCGAGCCATCCAGATATTACATTTGTTGTGTGTTACTGTGCTCGATATCAAGCTAATCCAAAGAATCTCATGAGAAAGCTGTTAAACGAATTTTCCACTACTTGAAGGGTTCACCCCGATTGGGTCTTTGGTACCCAAAAGGAGGAGATTTTGACATTCATACGTACTCTGATGACGATCATGGAGGTTGTAAGCTTGATAGAAAGTCAGTTACGGGTGGATATCAATATCTTGGAGATTGCCTTTTTTCATGGCAAAACAAAAAAAGACCACAGTTTCACTATCCACAAGAGAGGCTGAGTATATTGCTACTGTCAAGTGTTGTGATTTCAACATCAAATGACGGATTACTGGATTAACTCTCTTCACATACCGTTATTCTGAGCTAATGAAGCGGCTTTCGGAATTGCCAAAAATCCCACTCATCATATCCGCACCAAGCACATTCAAACAAGAATCCATGCAATCCGAGATGCACAGGAGAAGGGTTTTATAGATATTATTCACATAGACACCAAAAGTCAAAAGGCCGATCTTTTCACAAAAACTTTTGATAAACCTCTGTTTTATGAATTGATCAACATGTTGGGTCTAATATCTTTTTAAAGAAAATTCTGGCGATTGTCTGTAAATATTTAATATCGTTTGAGTTAAAACATAAAAAAAATTTAATGTGCTAAGGAGCTTCGAGACCCACAATCCCCCAAAGTGTCTTCCAGTAAGTGAAATTTCTTTAGTTGCACTTAAATAGAAATTTCGAAGGAGAATAGACTGTATGGGCTTTAAAATTGGCTTTTTTTAATGATTTCATGTATATAACATCTCATCTTTGTATCCTGTAGGATTCAGGAAGCTTGGATAGTGTCTAAAGGAGGTCAGAGGCATTGTGTTGGGATATGTCAGTAGGCCTGGTGGCCTAAAACAAAGTAAACCATGATTGTGTGGCTTAACTAAGACTTAACACTTAGTGATAAGGATCATTCCATGTCATCTCAGCCTGCACAAAGTTAAAAGTTTCGTCAAAACTTGGGTTAAGAGTGGTTGATATCTGTTTTGATCCTATATTACCAAATTTCCCTCATCCTTAAGCCATGAATAAATTGTGTGCCCATATCCTTTTCTATGCATAAGCATTGACCTGGAGTGATGATCTTCTTTGTTATACATGAGTATAGACCTGAAGCTCTCATCAACACGCTTAAATGATGATCTTCTCTGTTATACGTGAGTATAGACCTGAAGCTCTCATTAACACGCTCAAATAATCATCTGATTTGTTATACGTGAGTACAGACCTAGATCTCTCATCATCCATCCATCCATTATGACTTAATATATATCTCAATGGATGTCAGATGTTCTGTATATATGTCCATCTCAGATGAATTCATGCAGAATCAATGATTACACTCAATAAACCATGATGACGAGACGAGTTCTTTGCGAATGACTCTAGGAACCAAGTTACTTGAGTGTTCTCAAATAAACCCAAAATATTATAAAATTAGTTACAGGTCACCTGTTGAAAAGAATACAACATGGGTTTAAATGGGCAAGTATATTGGCAATCTCACCATTCCTTGATTCTCTAGACGATTTTCTGAAAAGCGTGTCTGATATCCTTTTCGTTGTTTTTATTTCTTAAATTTCAATTTTCTTTTTGCAATGTGTTTTTATTTTTTAAGTCAGTCTCATGGGTGGAGAAGTCTCTTTTTTACACTAAAGTTTATATCCTTGCGAAACTATTGTTTCGCCATGCGAAACTATTGTTTCGCTCACTGGCACAGCGTTCGAAACTGTGGCTTCGCTGGGAGTGTCGCTGGACACAAGTTTTGACCATGTACCAGCGAAACTATAGTTTTGGCATATGCGGAACTGTGTGGTATAAATATATGTTTCGTCCAACATTTTGCATTATGCTAAAGAGCCTCGTTTTTTAAATAACTGACATTCAATTCTTCTATGGAATCAAAATCGTCTTTTAAAGTGTTATTTCTTTGTTCCAATCGGTAAATATCACCTTTTAACCTATTTCAAACCTTTGAAATGTGTTTTGAATGGATTTTTTTGACAAAATCGATCTACGACTTTTGGGTTTCGCACAGTCATTATGCGAAACTAAGGTGTCTTTGTACGAAACTGAACGAAAGTTCACTGATCTGAGCAAAACTGTCTAGGCAGCATGCTGCCCATGTGCACTGAACAGTTTTGGCCGGATCATGCAACTCTATAGTTTCGTAGCCCTTGCGAAACTATACTTTCGCCATGCAAAAGTACATGCGATTCTGATTTTTTGTTTTGAACAGTTTCGCCCGGCTTGTGTGAAACTATAGTTTTGTACCTTTTGTGAAACTATAGTTTTTTAATGCAAAACTAATTGAAATTTTTATTATTATTATTATTATTATTTTTATTACTATTTAGTGTTTAATTATTTCGGTTGAACTAATAAACTTTTGGTTTCACCTACAGATCCTATGGGAAGCTTAAAATTTGATCCAAGATTAAAGGTGGTGGCATATCTAAACGATAGAGACCCAAAGAGCACTGGTTTTGGAGATGCTATCTCCTGGTTAAAAAGGTCTCACATTCACTATGCAATACCTCATTCTCTAGTAATAGATGAAAGACAGATTAGATACTTTTAGAGAATAGCTGATTATGATTCCAAGGCAAAGATCATCAAAGCGTTTGTTCTTGGGGAGCTGATTGAGATCTCAGTTGAGAGGGTGGCTAAGGCATTGAGGCTGGAAGGTGATATGGGTACAAGGGAACCAATTTTGAGAAAAGAAAGGAAATCAAGAAGATGTATCTACCGAAGGAATGGAGGTTCATTGCGCATGTTTTCATCAGTTGCTTGGATCATAGAAAGGGTGGATCTGATGGGCTAAATCTGAAGTGGTCCACTACCATGATCATGTTCTGTAAAGGACAAAAGGCAAACATTGCCCAGTCTATTCATGATTATCTGTTGGAGAACATAATGGCTTTAAAGAAGGATAAGTGGCTTTTATACCCAAGATTCATTCAGATCATTCTCGATTATTTAAATCCAAACATACCAAAACTTGGAGATGTGCTGAAGTTGACCCCTATGAACCCGAGAATATTTGTTGACTGTGCTGCCTCCAGGCATGATTTTTCTAGAAAAATAACATACTTGTTGGAGAACATGTATACTGATGATAGATGGAACTATATCAAGACCTTGATCCCTTTGGAGTAATAGAGAGTAGCTGCAAGTAGAGGAATGGAAGAAGAGAGGAAGAAAAGGAAGAAATATATAAAAGAGACTGAGATGACATTTTAGGAGCAACTATATGAAGTAGAGGAAGAGTTGAGAAAGAAAAGGAAGAAAAAGGATGCAGAGAAATCATCTTCCCAAGTCAGAGCCAATTCTCCTGCACGGGAAAGGAGAAGTAAGGCAAGCAGCTAGTAATTCTAGAGACTGGGCCTACAGGAGATGTCGAGAGACAAAGAATGGACTTTAGATCTAAACTTGATGAGGGCGTAAACAGGAATGTTAACACATCCTTATCAAAAAACTGAGCATGATCAAGACTAAATTGATAAACTTAGAGAGAGAGAGAGAGAGAGGTAAAGGGAAAGAGAGATGGATCAAATGAAGAAGATGATTCTAAGCCAACAAGATTTGATCAAAAGATTGCAAGAAGAAGTGAGCGAGTTGAGAAGAATAGCTAGTGTTGCTAATCTACCAACTAATGATGAAATATGGGATATGACTGACACATCTCAGTATAAATTCATACACAAGTCATCTGAAGCCGGTGGTAGTGGTGGTGGTGGATCTGGAGCAAGTGGAGGTGATGTTGGTGTTGAAACTATTCAAGCTGAGAGAAATAGTGGTGACGGTGATATGGGAGGTAGCGGTGAAGGAGATGTTGGAGGAAATGTTGATGAGGTGATGGAGGCTGGATTTATAGATTTAGGGTTGGATATGATACTGATCTTACTAGAAATGAAGTGATCATGGAGGAGGGAGCAGGAGGTGAAAAGAGAAATATAGAGCTCAATTAATAGATAAAGAGGAGGAGGTTGAAGAACAACATTGTGGACTATGATTCTGAGCCAGAATTCTATGAAGTGGAAGATAGACCAATGAAATACGTGGCTCAGAGGAGTTTAGCTGAAGGAGACATAAAGATGGATAAAGAGGATTGGTTCATAAAGGTGGAAGAACTAGAAAAGCTAACCCCACTCTTTCAAAACATCATAGAACCGGACACGAAAGAATCTAATAAGAAGATCATGTGTTGGAAGTACAATCCTGGTCTGACGATGTCTATGATAAGGAGGCGTGGAGGGGGAATCTCATATCTGTACAAGAGGAAGGCATTTAAGACTCTTTCTAGGTGGGATTTGAGAAGGCTAGCAGAGATTCCCCTACTGAATTCAGGTTTAAGCGATCGTGCCATAATGCTAGAACATGAGATTCACCAGGGCATTCAGGAAAATTTTGCTTCTTTTGGATACATGAAGAAAAAGAGAAGGAGGTCAAGGAAAGATTTATATTAGGAACAGGAAAGGGGAAGATTGTGCTGAAGCTGAAGCCTGCAAAGACCATGAATCAGGTGAGGGTACCGGATCAGCAACCATCTAAGACTGGAGAAGTTTGAGAAATGGTTTCATGATAACCGATCTGGTGACGCAGTAGTGCGGGTGAAGGACGGAAATGAAATACGATTGTTTAATCCAATGGAGGTATTCTCATTTAGTGATGATGATCTGAAGGTTCTATGCGAAAATCAGATTAAGTGTGGTGTAGGAGAAGAGACAAAGGCAGAGGCTAGCTTGTTTGAGAGAGTGGCCAACAAAGCTAGGGGAGTTAGATCAAAGATCAAGCAGCTTGAAAAGAGTGTGTATGAATATGATGATCGAGAAGAAAAAGTGAGGGAATTGCCTAGATAGTTCGAGAAAGCATTGGCATGAGCTAACCCAGAAGACCCGGCAGGTGAATACCCCTTAGGGGGAGTATTGATGATTAAGTATAGGGTGGTATTCACCTTGCCGTTTGTTATAGCTTAGTTATTATTGTAATAGTATCTAGTTTAGTTTTGTTTGTTTTGTATTCTGTAGCATGCGAAACTACATGCGAAACTGTAGTTTCGCTCGGTAGCTTCACATGATCACAGAGCATGACAGTTTCGAACCATGCGAAACTGTATGCGAAATTAGGTCCTGTATAAATATGTTTGATTGTTGATCATTTTGTAACTCTTGGAAATTTAATAAAATATTACTGATTTGAGTTGATTGTGTATTGCTAGGAGCTTATTATTATTATCTTTCAGCATTCTTCTTTATCATCTTATCAAAACATATTTCAAATGGGTTTTGCTTGATTATGTTTTTTCTTATGTCATTACTTGGTCCCCAAGTTATTTGAATAGTGATAACTTGAGGTTTCTAATGTTAAAACTTCATCAAAAGCACGTTTATACGATCATTTGGACCAACAGTAAGAAAGCCAAAGTTCTCTCCTCCCTGAGTCACATAGGCTAGTGGTTGACAAGGGAAGGAAGGTTCTATCATAAGAGGATATTGAAGAGGAGAAAAGGGAGAGAAAGAGGAAAGCAAGGGAAGAAAGACAAAGAGAGAATCATAGTTTCATGTAGGCTACAATCAGGGCTGATCAAAGGCCAAACACTCAAGAAGATGAGTCAAGGGCAACCAGATTGAACTACCTGGGAACTAGGAATTACAATGTTGATGATCTCATCTCTCTTCCCTTGGATGTATTGACTGAACTCGCAGAGACAGAGTTGGCTAGAGAGAGGAATGAGGCTAAGGATGATGCTTAGTTTCTCAAAAACAAAGAATAAAGAAAGAAAAGAAAATTATATCAAGCTCCTGTCCTCTCCCCAGTTCAAGAGGTCCCTGAGGTGGAAACATTGGTTGTAAAGGAAGAAACTCAAGTAGAGAAAGAACAGGATAGATAGAACATGATCACCTACTTGAGTGCCACAAGTTTCTACAAGGTAACTAGAACAAGAAGTTCTTAAAGGAAGAAAAGCTGCTAAGCAAAAGATAGGGAGGAAGCTGAAAAATCAAAGGCCATCATCAAAGACAACAAGAAGAAGTCAGATGACAGACAAAAGATGGTGAGCTTCTTGAGGCTGTATGGGTTCTCCGGTAGGAGGCTTGGTCCATCTCTCTATCCATAATGGATGAGCACATCAGGGTGATCAAGCAAAAGATCAAAAGTGGTAAGCTTCAAGACTTGCATTCTCCTCCAAGTCAAGCTACACCTGAAGCTAAGGTAAAGGTTCAACCCAAACACACAACAAAACCAACATCTATAGCTAATCCATAACAAGCTTCATCTTCTGACCCATAGCAAGGTCCTCAACCTTTTTCTAAACATATGAAGGGGAATGACCAAACTGAGAAGGAAAAAGAAAGAACAGGCGATCAAGACCAACCTTCTCAGTTAAAATATCGAAAGAGGAAAAGGATGGCCATCAGAAGATACTTGAAGTCAGGAAAGAAGAAGAAGTCTAAGGTATCCACCTCTATACCTTAGGATGAGTTAGAACATCCTAAGGGTCAATCATAAGAGGTTGCTCAACCAACTCCCTTATATGTAGAGCCTCTAGCTACCAAGGGACCCATCATGTCTTGGGTGTATTCTCCAAACCCATACAGATGGTTTGTCATAAGAGATCAAGGAGGTTAAAAAATATTCTTTTAGCAAAACATACTTGACTTGCCAGAGCATGATCTCTTGCACATGAAGAGATACTATGAAAGCTTGAAGAATCCTTACCAGCAAGTGAAGAGAGGAATGGCTCTGATTCTGATGGATTTAATCAAGTAGAAGATCCAAATTCATAGTAATCTTTAAGTTTTGGTAGCATCAACCTAGGGGAGTTTGTAAGATCAAGATGATTATCTTAAAGGCTGATACTAACCAAAGATCTCACAGCATGCAATGACGTACAAGGAAGGAAGTATGTTGGAAGATTTGACTATGTACAAAGAAAATAACTAAGTGTCAAATCTTTTAAAGTCAAAGACAGAAATCTTTCAAAGCCAAAGTGAAGTCTTCTAAAGCTTAAAGACAAAGTCTTCCGAAGCCTGAAAACTAAACTCTTACGAAGACTAAGAAGACTTGTGTTTCTTCCAAAGTCTGAAATCTCAGAATAAACACACTCTGACATAATTTTGACAAAATCAAAAGACTTTTTTGCTGTCAGCTCTGAAGACTCACCAACTTATACAAGTTGGTGATTACCTTTTTACTTTTGTCAACTCTACAATAAGGTCTCTTTTCTATAATTTCCTACTTTAGTACTTTTATCCTTATTGTATTACAATTGGATGTGAGCTATCGCTGTCATAGTCACAAGTCAAAAGGGAATATACCTTTTGACTCTATATTGATCTTGTTGTCTAGATTAGTGTCCAGCTTAGCCTTCAAAGTTGGCTGGCTGTAGGTGTAGTATAAAGTATCTCATGTATCAGTCTAAGGACTATGCTTTGCCATACCTGTAAACACTTGAGAACAATATGCATCATCCTTAAAAACCTATCTTTTTGTTCTTGAGTGTTCTTACTTATTGTTTATTGTTTCACTGCCTGGTTCCTTGTTTGATCTAGTAAGTGTATTTTGTTGATAATCTCCAACTATGAAATTATTTTTTGAACCATAACTAGTCCTCCAACATCCCTAACCTTTCTCAAAACCAACTAGTTTCATCCCTAATTTTTTTTGTTTTGGTGGTGGTGATGGTTGATTGTGGTTGTGGTGGTGATGGAGAGATGAGAGTGATAGTGATAGTGTGTGTGTGTCAAATGTGGGTGGGTCCCATAATATTTTCGTTTTCAAATTTTTGAAGGGTAGTTTAGTCTTTTCATAAAATATTTAATAGAAAAACTAATGACGTCAATATTCAGGATTAAAATGGACGAAAAAAATGAAAAGTCATGGTACATAGTGATATTTTTAAACTTTAAGAATGCAACTAGTTAGTTTTGATAAGAATTAAGGATGCAAATAGTAATTTACTTTATATTTATTTTAGAATAAAATTTTCATTTTCATCATAAATGTTATACAAAATCCATCAAAAATAAAAACAAAAAAATTAAGAATATAAACGAACACATTATCGAACATTCACGAACGAACAGAAATGAACATATTATCGAACTTTTACGAACATAAATGAATGAACGTGGCTTGTATTTGTTCATTTACTGAAGAAATATATGAAACTTAGTTGTATGTAAATCATGTGATAGTTTATATACACTTTTAGGTGCGCGAATACTAATGTATTGTGATGAATTAAATTTCAATCTTTACATTTGAAAAATAAAAAAAGGCTAAGCTTAGCATATACAAGTATCCGATTTGGTTATATGTCACACGATATGTTCATATTAGGGGTATTGACATTTGGGATAATACGTATAGTTACGATGCTTATATGATGACAATGCAACTAGCGTAGGGTTGGATGTGTGACAAAAATATTTTACATACATGTTAAATTGCTTTTATCAAGTATATGGGGTCATTCCTTATTATAGCACGAGTTGGTGGAGTAGCTTACAAGTTGGAGATACCAGATGACTTGAATGAGATTCATTCAACATTCCACATGTCTCATTTGAGAAAGTGTTTGGCTGATGATGACATGATTGTTCCTCTTGAGTCTTGAGGACATTGAAGTAGATAAGGAATTAAATTATATCGAGCAGCCTGTGAATATCCTTGATAGAAAAGAATAAATTTTTGTGGAATTAAGTAGTTCCATGCATTTGTGTATAGTGGAAACATAGAAATGGGTTGGAGTCTACATGGGAGAATGTGGAAGGAATGAGAGGACGTGAATTATCCATATTTCTTCGACAAATGTCAGGTTTCATCCTCAAAACCATAATAAGGGGGGATGGACTTGTAACATCCTAAAATTTCAAGACAATTGGTAAAATAAGAAGTTTTCCAAAGATGAAGCCAAAGGACCAAAGTTGCTAAAATTAATGAGAAAGTCAAAACCCTAGAAAGGTTGCTATGAAAGGAAAGGGGCGCCCCATTACCCCTACCTTCATACGAAAACAATTCCAAAGAACATTTAGAGAGAGTGAGAGATAGGGAGAACTAGATAAAGAAAGCAAGAAAAGGTGGTGATAAAGGTATGTAATTAAGTTGTTCGATTCATTTATGCATTAAGGAATGATTAGTAATGGTAATGGTGATGTCTAGTTTTTGTGTTAAAAAGATCTCAAAAAAGTGTGTTTTTGTGCAATCTTCAAAGAGGTGAGTTCTAGCCCCTTATTTTTTATAATTTTTTAAGTTTTCGGGCTGATATGCATACTATTATGTTTATCTATGCACGTTATGATGAGCAGAATCTAGATGTTTTCGCATGATTGATACGCAAATTTTTCACTCATATGTGTTATCGCATGATTAGATAACTTGGTGTCTAGTTTTGTCTAATTAGATGTTTTCACCTAAATTTTCTCGCACTTGAATGTTTTCGCTGAGCTAGAAGTTCACGAATGATAACGTTCTTCGTAGCTAGAGGTTTTCGCATGATTATCTTCTCGCTTACTTAGATGTTTTCATATAACACTAGTTTTCTCATACGTCTTAGTGTTTCACATGTGTAGTTTTGCTAAGAAGTTCCCACTTAGCTAAGTTTTTGAGTGATGTGTTGCTTTATATCACCTGAATTAATTTCATGCTGATAGATGCTTTAATTGGACTTTACTTGGTATGATTATATACTAATATAAAAAGTACTATGTAATAAAGTGAAAGATAATGTAAGATTGCATAGTGGAACAAATTAAATGATAAATGGTCCAAAACGCTTATGAAAATTCTTGCAAGCATGACTATAGAAATGGAGCTACATTACGTAGTCTTAACTGACAGTACGCGTATAATACGTGATTGATGCCATCATGGGCATTAACATATATTGCCAATTACTATGACTACAAGAACTACAGGGTCTTTCACTTGTGCAGACCAAATGACTTTAGGGGTCGATCTTTACTACTTATCTGGGGTTTATGCTTCGATGGTAGGGACGTGGATCCAAAAAAAGTGGAATAAATGGAATAAAGAAAGAAAAATAGTGTTCAGTATGAGGCATGAATTAAAGAAATGATACGAGTATGTATGAATGTGTGCTCATGAATGTAAAAGTATGAAAAGTTTTTTTAATATATGTATGAAAACTAGACCTCACTCAACGTTTCTGATGTTGTATGCATATCAGATGGAAAGTAAGGTGCGGAGTTGAGTTGATGTAGGCATGGTGATGACGGCTATTGGGAAGTTTATGTCTAGCATCCACAGTTTTGAAACAAATAACATTTGATTTTAGTTTTTTTTTTTATGTTTAAATATGCTTAATGTTCTTTAAGACAAGTTTTATTTAAAAGATTAAGTATGCTTTCCGCTGCAAAGTTATGTTTGTGAATATTTTATGCTATGAAAGATCAACTGTGAGAACACCTAGGAGTGACGCGTTAAACATACACTTTAGCATCATATGAAGATGAATGTAAATAAGCTTATTGCAATTGATCTTAGTGAAATTGCTTGTATGAGATTTAAATCCCATAAGAAACATGCCAATCCAGATTATTACAAATCATTCAAGTAGCATCTTCAAAAAATCTTTTTACTAGTTAAATAACACTTCAACTTAGTACTGCCTAAATTAAAAGGCTATAAATCAAGGTAACTAACCTATTTGTAGTTTATTGGAGTGATGAAGAGATTATTATAATTTTATAGTTTTCCACCCACCACTATTCCTCAAAATTTGTATGAAGAAGCTCTAATGGTGTAGGTGACATCTTTTAGTAGTTCCGAGAGGAGATTAATCAAATTCATAAATCAAACACTTGTCGAGGCTCTTGCTTACTTAGATATGGATATTGCAAATGCACTTATTTAAAAAGTTTTATCTTAAGTACTTGCTATAAGAAGTATTATTTCAGCTGCTGAAAACTCCAAATCACTTTTCATCTAAAAAGGTGCTAAAGAGTTGGATGAAACACAACTTTAGAAGATAAGATAATTAATATTGGGCTTACTTGAAGAATTGGATAAGTCAAGAACTGGACATCAGGAAGTCAATAATGAAACCATAGTTGACTTTGAGGTGAACATTATGACTAATGGCCCAACAACTACCAATACTAAGAGAGTGCATTCCACTATCGATAAACCAGTTGCAGCTGGTGAGGTAGAAGTTTTAAAAACAAGCTTTTTTTGATGTTGTTATGGTATCAGAAGTTGGATCCATTTCAAGACCTTTCAGAGTTCTAGAAGCCTTACCTTCAGAGCCTAAGCCTTTTGATGTTTCAAAGAACAAAGGAAAGAGGGACATGATTAAAGAAGAGAAAAATTAGCTATTAGAGGAAGAAAGGAAAATGAAGTTAATTAGAATTAGTAAAGAATATACTAAAATAGTTGCAAAAATTGAAGGCCAAAAGGCTTAAACCATTAAGCTCAAACATGATGCTACTTAACTTACTAACATAAAAGTTGTAGTTCCTCATATTTAAGCAATTTCATCAAAACTCCTACTTTTGTTCCAATTCTATCTCCTCCTACTCAAAACGCCTTCAACTATTGAAGTATCTATCCCATCTCTAGTTGAAGTGCTCTGTACAAATCTTGATGAGAAGCATGAAAAGTTTTATTTATGTCTATTCTTAGAAGCCATAAGCCATATTTTTGATGATGTACTTGATTTGCCTATAAATAATCTAAAACAAAAGATAGAGGAGATTAGTTTGGAGGAAATAAAGATGAAAGCCATCCAAGAAAGATAGAAAAGGATAAAAAGGATGCTGACAAGACAAGGAAAGTAGAGAAGGATATAAATGATAATGAAAAGATTAAAGAGTTCCTAAGATACTATGGGTATTTAGGACACAGGGTTGGACCAATGAGTATTTGTGCTCTGCAACTTTATATTAGAGAAATAAAAAAAGGTTGCAGTTGGTAAATATACTACCTTAAAGGAAAAGAAAGTAGAGTAGGATGCTTAATTCAAAGCCTCCAAAATAAGAAAAGTAAAACATTCTATAATAAAATTAATAGTTCCTAAGTGTAATATTCCTCCTCTCTACAATATCATTATACTAGGGAGTTATAGGAGAACTATATTGGGTTTAATACCCTCAGATTCATGAGCAATGTCACTTTGAACTTTCAAATAGAATGATTTTACAATGTTATATTTTGTTTCAAGAAATGAAACCTATTTATATCTTGTAAAAATATCAATGATTACCAAGCAATAAGATTTTCTACCCAAACTATTTACACCAACGGGTCCAAATTGATCTATGAAGTAGATGTAAATAAGTTGTGACAAATTTCATCTTTTTGGTTTTGTGTGAAGAATTATGTTTCTTTTATTTGAGACAAGAAACATAATGGTCAGCAAATATGAAATCTTTCTTTAGTAAACCTTTAACAAGATTATTTTTAACAAGCATTTTCATATACTTGAATTTCACATGGTATAGTAGTCTATGCCAAAAGATGACTCATTCTTAGATGCTTTTAATATGAAACGATACACATTTCTAGGTGGAGTTGTATTTTTCATATCCAGTATGAATATTATCTTTTCTAGGTGGCGTTAGAAAAATTTTATCATTTGGAATTATAAAAATAGGAGACAAGACAATACATCCATGGTGAGTAAAGGTCACAAGATGAGACACGGTCAAGAGATTGTAGGTTTGTTCTTTCAGAAAATTTCCCTTTGAAAACCTTACTAGCCCAATCTTAACGGATTCTCTTTTAGTACTGTGGCATCCCTTAGCATTACTTCCAAAAGCATTAGATTGTTAGAACATTTAGTGTGACAACAACTTGGATGATACTGTTTAGTTGTTTTGTTATATATTTGATTGTATTAAAATGTATAGCTTTTGTTTGGTCAAAGTATATAACTGTTTTCTAGTGATTTTTACTAGGCAAAATTACCTATGTGTAATTTAGCCTAGGCCTAGCAAAATTGTGTAATTTTTCTTGGCTTAAGGCCCAGGCAAAATTACTCGTTTTCTCTCACTATAAATAGGGCTTATGGAGTCTTAAAAGGAGAGCGTTGGAGATTTTTGATTAGAGGTGTTTGTGTGTATGAAACACTTTGTATAATCTCCTTATTGAATGAATGAATATCAACATGTAAATTACATCATTTTTGATGATCTTGATTTCATGTTATTTGTGATTACGTTCGTGAGACACAGTAGGGATGTCACATGTTGTTTAGTGAGGTTCAAGTCACATGAAGATTTAAGACCATCCGGGACAAATAAGTGGTATAGGATATTAGGCTATTCTTTTAATTTTTTTTGATTCGTTTCATGATGAATTTCATCATCTTTTTACGATTTTCTTCGTTCATCTTGTTGCTCATTGTTTTGAAGCTCAGTTGAACTTGATTTAAACAAATCAATGGTTGAAATCAAGAAGTGATTAGATAGAAATGTTCCTCATGTGTTCTTCTAAGTTGATTCTTAGGTGTAAAAGTTATAGGGATTCTTAGGTGTAAAAGTTTAACCTTTTGCTATAAGAGTTGTAAATTCCCTCCAAACTTATTCTAACCCGTTAAAATAGTCAAATTTGGTGTAACTGGCTGTTTAGTGAAATGAAAGAAACAATCCAAATGAATTTATCTAATTTCGCCAAGCTAATTTTGCTTCTGAGGGTTAGTTTTGCATTTTTCCAGATTACACATGTGTAAGGAGAATTTACACATGTGCTAGGTGAATTTACACTTGTGTGATCCAATTTTTAGACAAATTTAAAGGTTATTATAAGTAGTAATCTTAATAGTTTATATGATTATGTATCAAATGAACCTTTTCATGATGCTGAATTATGATAACAAGATCGAAACACTTACAAAATCTTCAAAAGTTTTGGCACATTCTGAATATTCGAATTAGAATGATTGATTTGAATCAAATGTTTCCTATGTGGATGAAAGTATATGGATACATATTAGTGAAGGATACAAGCATCTAAAATAGGTCTATATGGATACCTACTAATGAAAGATACAAGCATCCTATGTGGATACAAGTATGTTTATACTGAAACTCGAATCAATGCTTATGAAAGTTTAAAGATGAGCATATGATCTTGTGGAAAAAACTCTTGTGGTTCTTATCATGGCATTATAATAGGATGTTTTTTGTATCTTTAGAAAGGTAGACATCTATGATGCGTTACAGTTTCAAATAAATATAGATAGCACTTGTTACAATTGTATTATTGCGAAACATGATGTTATGATCTTTTACATTGTAAAAGATTGTAACAAATTATTTTGTGATGACGATTCTCATATAAAAAATGTCAAGCCTCATCAGATTGATAAAATCTTTTATGAAAAGATGGTTAAATCTAAACAAAGGAAAATTTTAAAAGTTTCAACCTAATAAAATATACTAAATAAGTGACAAATATTGATAGTCAAATCGTTTCAAGGGATATACCGGTGCAAAAATGAATTTTGAAAAAATTAAACAGAAAAACAGTTGATTTCTCACAATCATCTAGGAATCAGGGTCCTAAGCATGATAGGTATCAAGCTTCCATTTTGACTGGGTTAGAATAAAAAGGGTCGACAATACTAGATTGAATTCAATGTATAATTGTAGCATAATTACAATAAGCATAGAAAATACTCAAAATTACTTGCATATTGATAGCAAATGATAAAAATACAGTAGGGTTGTTTTAGGTTGCAAGGGTTACAAAATTTACAACAAACTATTCTATTTATAGGTCTTATACATGACCTATAAAATTGTCTAAATTACCATGACAAAATACATTAAATAATCTAAGCACAAAAGTACATAACTGTATAAGTATTTCTATTATTCTTCATCAGCATTTGTTTGGTTTAGCAGCATTGACAAATGCCGATGACCAAACATTGGCCACATCTTTTCATGTTCTCGTACTTAGCTTTTGTGATTCACATCCACATTAGTCGTATGTGGATGGAAAAATGCTCACTTACATTTGTCTAAGTCATCCGCATTTTACTAATGCGGATGTGCAATACTTAGACAATTTCTTCATCCGCATTTCATCTTCATCAGTCAAAGTCACTTCAAACACTTGTAATAATTCCAAACAGAACAACTTACCACTCACCATTTGAATTGGTATGCATGATCCTTTCAAGGTCCAACACACTTTTTGTTCACAAAAATATACGTTATGAATGAGAGCATGTCAATAGAAGGTATTGCTTTTATTGTGGGATTAAAGGACAAATAGTAAAAATCTATCCATACAAGGCTGAGTGTGAACGTCTTGTGAATCCCAAATTAACAAAGCTAAATGTTGTACCAAAGAGATAGAGGTTTTGGTTTCTAAAACTACAGTAGAAAAGGTTCAACATAAGATAGTTCATTTATCAAAATCTCAATGTGAAAGGCTAAAGTGACAAAAGAGGATTTTCAAGATCATGAAAAAACACGCTTTTCCTAAAAATTACAAACATAGTTTTTCTTATAATTAACCTAAACCTAATATAACTTTTCCAACAGTTAATCACCAAAAGGATGGCAAACAAGTATTTGAAAAAGGAATGTTTTCAAAGGGAAAATCAAAACCTCGACGGTTTTGGAAAATGAAAACTGTAGGTTAGGATTCATCTTTTATTTCATCAAATATACCATCTAATGTAAAAATTAAAAATGATTGTGTATTATGAGAGGTAAGGTATGTTGATGAATTTGGCCGGTCCAAGAGCAGTCTAGCTTGGATCTCCCTGACTAAGTGATTTGTTGGTTGCATGTGCAAGGGTACCAAGGAGGACTTTCAGTTGATAGTGGTTACAACCAAGACACATGACAAGGGTAGTTTGTATACATTATGATCATTTAATGAAGACTATGTGATGATTGGCCGATTATAATTGATTCATATTGTTGGTTATAACATCTGATAGAAAAAAACAGTGTTTTCCAATTAAAATTAAATGCAAAGACGTTAATATCAAACTGTTACAAGGAAAAGGGGGAGATAAAATTAAAGTGGTTAAATCTTTGATTCTTTGCAACACTAAGACATAATAGAAGCATTTTCTGTTTTTTCCTTTTAGTTTGTTTTTAGTTTTTGTTTTTAATAACACAAAACTTAAGAAATTTAAAACCTAAATTTAATTTTTTTTATAATGCAAAAAAAAAATGAGAGTACATTAGTTGATATACTGTCAGTTTAAAAAATCAAAAAAATGATAAAATGTCAAAAAGATTTTTATTTTTATGTTGTATGAATAATTTGGAAAATAAATAATCATTACGTATTTACATAAGCATGAAATGGACCATGCAAGAGGATAGTGACTGTTTGCTATCAGTATTTTAATATCATGTATAATATGTTTGGTAGTGTGAAAGAGAGAAAATATGTGTCTAAACTAAATTCTATTAGATATAGAATCTTAGGACGATCTAGGTTGTGCCATGAGATCATTAGTGTGAGTTTGTTGTTAGCATAACTGAATTGGTTCATGCATATTCCCCGAAAAACATAGAAGCAAATTTAGTTCAAGATGGGCCTCGTTCGTTTGCTAAGCAAAGACATGTAGTGACCATCTTCCCCTGATTATCCCCTTTATAATCAGTATGATTCATTTTTATATCTAATTGTAATACCAAACTAAATCTTAATACACTTAAACTATTATATCTATGCTAATTGACTCTTCATCATTATAAAGATTAGGATAATTTTAGAAAGCCCTTGCATATCTTGAAAATAGATAGAGTTGAAAAATATTTTTACTTGACAGTTGAGAACATAGTGTTAATCTTAATGTAACCAATTTTCACAAAAAACAATTCTAAAAATTGGGCATTTATTGATACTAAATCGTAACTTTGTTTACCCAGTTTCTCACGCTGCCCATGAGTATGTCCCAGGAAGGGGGGGGGGCTATCAATGACACCTCTTGATTGCATGTTATTTATGATTACATACTTGAGACACCAAGAATGGATAACTCACATTGTTTGATGAGGTTTGAGTCAAACATAAAGATCCAATACCGTCACTGGGACCTACACAGATCTTCCACAATAAACTTTAGTCTTGATTAGGAAGGAACAATCACATGTCATGTGCCTTGAACAAGAACTATCCACAATCCAAAAGTTTCTTTTGGGCTGTGATTGTTCTTGCGTATATTAAAGAAGATTTGTTTTGAGTGAGGACTCAAGCTAGATGTGCTTAGGGCCTTTTAAACTCAGTGATGTAATCTAACTTCTTTAAATTTATGACATGTTTTATACTTTGGGGTATAAAATTTGGAGGTTTAGAAGTGGTGGAAGAGGCGGTTTGGGTGGTGGCTTTGACCTTCCAAACTTGTCTGACTATTGAATTTGTGGATGCTTTAGCTACCAAGATTTCTTGGCAATTGCTTTATAAAAATTAGAAGTCTAGGTTTCCATGATAAGTTTTTGATATGAGGTGGTGATCTTTTATCTTTTGATTTTTTTATAGCTTTGGAAGCTTTATTTGCTTCCAATTTTCTGCTAGTTGTTGATGGCTTCTTTCTAGAAGAAACCCTTTTACCAGTTATAGGTTTATTGGTCACCGATTACTGGTGGACAGCTGGTTTCTTCTTGTCTGCTTGCTTTAGAGCTTGAGACCCATTCTTAGCTACACAAAGGTTGATAACTTTAGAAGCATTCTTAACCGCCAAATCATTTTTATAGCTTTATATACTCCTTTTATCTTCTAAGAGGACTTCTTTACAGATGAATTCTTTCTCTACATGATCACAACTTTCTCATTTCTCCTAAGAGAGTGATGATTCATGTTCACTATATTGTAATAAGAATCCTTCATATATTGATCATGATCATCATATATCAAACATTCAATATTCCTGCCTCTCATCATCTTTTTTATTTTTTATTTTCCTATTTGTCATATTTGATTCAATTTCTTTGATGTCTTCAATAGCTTCCTTTTTCTTCAGCTTTTTCCTTAACTTATAATCCATATGTGAGTTGAGGTCAGTCTTCTACTTTGTATCTATCAAATTATGGATCTTTATAGCATTATCTAGAGATTTTCTAACATAAGGTTTTTCCCTTTCCTCTTCATTATCTGACTTTGAAGCTTTCTTTTAAGTAATTGCCATTTAGTGCTTGCATAACAACTTTTATCATGAACTTTTCTACTGCACCCTTTAACATGTTTGTATTTCACTATATGAAGATGTTGAAGCAGATGTACAAGTGACATAATCATCTGATGAGATAGATGAGAAACTATAGCCTTTTTTTGGAGTATCTTTGAGACTTTGACGAAGATCATCGGATTTGTGGGAGTAGCTTTCTTTAAGCTAAACTATGTTTAATTGTTTGAGTTTCCTCTGTTTCTTTTGATTTTGCCTCGTTTTATCATTATAGACATCAATCTCTTATATCTTATGGATTGAATCAACATTGATGATGTGAGAACTCGAGTTTTTAGGTTAACATCGTGTTTGTTACTAATTTGCTTGCATCATGCGTTGTATCATCTTCTTAGTAGGTTATACACATATGTTGTCCTTTTTTTAAATATTTAATACAGGACCAGTATGGAGGAGCAATGCAACAGTTTCATAAGATTGGAGAGAAACAAACAAGAACACTTAATAGATTAAAGAGGGAACGCCTTATGAAACAAATAAAAAATGTAAATAACACAAGCAGAACACAAGTAATTGCTTTTCAATAATGATCTATATTGCTCTCAAGTGTTTTACAAATGTTACGAGGATTAGTCCTAAGGACTTACATCCTACAACCAGCCATGCTTTGAGTGCCTGCTGGAACCCTAATCTAGACAACAAGATTAATGTAAAGTCAAAAGAAAGATGGCCTTTTGACTAGTGACTATAATTTGCCATAGCTCACATCCTTATCTATTACAAAAAGCATAAACGTACAAAGTAGAATGTTACAGACCCCAAAACCATAGTCTACAGTTGAGAAAAATATGGAGATATCACTAACTTGTATAAGTTTGTGAGTCTTTAGAGATGACATCGGAAAATTATTCAGCTTTTGTCAAAAGCATGTAAGAGAAAACATGTCTTTTCTATCTTCAGAAGAAATCAGTCTCTTGGCTTCGAAAGACTTTGTCTTGAAGCTTCGAAAGACTTCATCTTTGGCTTCGGAAAAAATGGTCTTTTGGCTTCGGAAGATTTGATACTTAGACAATTTCTTAGTGCTTTTTTCAAATCTTTTGAAGTAACTTTCTATTTACTTCAGTGTGCATGCTAAGAGCTCTTTGGTTGCATCAGCTTCTAAGTTAACTCTTACAAACTCTCCCTAGGCTGATGCTACCAAAACTTAAGAATAACTTTGAGTCTTGATCTTCATCTGTTGATAGTCCTCATCGGAATTAAGACCATTCCCTTCTTCATCAGTTGGTCAGGATTCACCATTGGGCTGGTGATCATGTTACGAACGGCCCGGTGTGCTTTCCCGCTTGACTCATTTTGGTTTTCTTCATTGTTATGTCTATCGCTTCTCTTGATATCCCTTACAAGATAGGACAACTTTTCGGACTTGATCACGACTTCTATTTGCCTTCTTAATATGACACAATCATCCGTGTCATGTCCCTTTTCTCTATGGAAGTCATAATATTGCTTAGACACTCGGTTCATATTTTTCAAAGGCGTAGGTGTTATGAAAATGTTGTTCTTTCTTTCCATGGCATATACTTCGTTGGGGTTCTTGTTATTAGTGTGAATGTATCCTTCATGACACACGACCTTGTTTCGGGGTTTGCTGGGCCAAGGTCTAGATCTTTGGGCTTATATGGCGAAAAGCCCTTTTTTTTCTTATATCCCTGTTTGTATGGAGACTTTTAAATGAACGAATGTCCTTCTTTTCCTCTTTTCGCCTGGCTTTTGTTGGGGCCCGCCTTCCTTCTATTTCCTTCATTTGGTCTTCCGTCTCCTTTCTTCTATTAAACGCTCTAAACCTATCCATGACCTCGTCTAGCGTTTTTGGGAAGTAGGCATTTAGCTTTCCACATAGGAGGTTGTGACGTAATTCATAGATGAAACTTGTAATCTTTATGACTTCTAGGACATCTGGTATATTCATGCTTTCCCTGTTGAAAAGCCCTATGTAGTCTAGCATGGCCTCTCCATCTTGACACCAAATGTGTAGTACTGCTCTTAGGTTTATGAGAGCTTTCCTCTGCTGATGGAAGGCTCTTAGAAACTGATCCTTGAACTCGATGAAGTCATCTATTTCGCCCGGTGGTAGCCCGTTGAACAAAACCCTAGTTGGTCTGGTCAACGATGGGGCGAACATGTGTCACCAAATGGGTAAAGCCCATCTTTCAACTTGCGCTACTCCCCGAAACGAATGTATGTGATCGTCTGGGTGTTCGGATCTATCATACTTGCCAATGGCTATTAGCATTTAAACTTAGCAAGGAATTGATAGTTAGTAATACTGGGAGTGAATTTAGATTTGGATGCCAAACTTTCTTGCACATATGGCTTAGATAGGTCATCCTCAGGTCCATTGGGGTTTAATGGTATAGGTTGGACCATTGTCGACATGCTGGTGAAATTATAGCGTGCGATGGTTGGTGAATAAACGTAGTCTAGTGTTTTAACACTCACTCCCCTTCCTCCTAGGAAAAGGGGGATGGGGCCTAAATTGCTATCACCTTTATGTATGCTAGCTGCTGACGTATGTCCCCTAACCTCCCTCCTTTTTTGATGTCTGCAAGCTATGCCAAAATTACTGCCTTGTGCTGTCTGACAAAGTCAGTCGTGATGCTCTTATGCCCCGCCTCATGATTATTTTCCAGGCTTTCATCGTTAGAGCATATGACCGGGGGTCTCCCTTGTGTTGTCGCTGTCAAATGCGTTAATGGGTCTGGCGTGCTATGTTTTTCCACTATTGACGTTGACAGGGTAATCTCCCCTTCATCTTCCGGGAGTGGTACACTGCCAATCAGGTGTATGGCCATCTCCTGTGTTTCTCAACTGTGGTTTTCTAAGTGGGTGCTTCAGTAGTAGTCTATATAGCTAATCATCGAAGGAATCCAGATGGCGCCACTTGTTGATGCCACCCATTTTACTAAAATCGATCCTTAGAGGTGATATCAAGAAAATGTATTTTGGATAATGGTAAAGCCCACAAAAGAGAACAAGGGTATAAAGGATAATAGTGGAAGGAAGGGTGTTTTTCTTCCTCTGGATAAAATAAGTGAATTTGGTGACTTTATGATGATCGTCTTCATGTTTGGTCCTTGCTTATAAAAGCCGGTGTCCCTCTCATGTTGACGACGACTTGAATCTTCTTGGTTTGACCTTGGTGATTCTCCTTTTATCGACCCCCTCTTAATATTCACTGAACCTTCGATTTTGCCCTTCGAGTTTTCCTTTTGTCCCTAGAGTATTAGCCTTTATTCCTGAGCTTCTCCCTTTACTGTTATTTTGAATATTGCGCTTGTTTGAAGTCAACTCTTTTTGTGGTGAACCGAACATCCTCGAATTGCACTACGCAGCTTTCCTCCTTCGTCTACTCCATTTTGTTTGACCGAGACCTGTTTTTTCCTGGCCTATTTTTATCAAGCTCGGTTGTGTTTTTTTGCACTAGACATCCAGGGGGTTCTTTTCTAGGGATAAGGCCAGTTTATATACCCTATCCCCATCATAGATCTTGAGCCAATAACCAACTACATAGTTGATTATATTCTCAAAATGGGATTGGTAGGCTGCAGCTATGGTTTTAGTTTGCCAAAGTTTGTAGTGGGTGGCTTGGTGGTTCTCAAAAATGGAACGGCTAAAACGAATTTCGATAGCACGTTTAAAGTCCATCCTTGATGGTTAACTATTGGCCGGAAAAATACATGTACTAGCTATTGCATCTTGAGTACATAAAAATAAAAATGTCTAAGGAATGAGTTGATGTGGGTCAATATTGTAGTAGGTGAAGTATTTATTAGCTTGGACAACCATTCTATATACGTTGGATCCATGAAAGGGGAAGGTGAAGTTTAATTTGGTGGATGATTCAGTATGTCGTATTGTTGATTCAGTATTTGAAGGGGAGCCCTTTTGGTGTTCGTCATTGACTATATTGGTGCTAATTTCGCTAAATGCTTTGTTGATTATTTGAATTTCGAGTCAAGAAAGCTAGCGATGGTGGTCGTCTCTTCAAGTGTGGGCGTTCCTTAATTTGCATGGAGGCATATTGAACGTCAATGAAAACACCAATGTTACGGCCCATTTGAGATGATCAGTCTCCTACGAAACCAAATAAGTGGAGTCACAATCTTTTGGGGGTAATTTTGATCATATTTTAAGGATGTCAAGCTTCTTTTTATCAGTAGTATGAAAGATGAAAGCACGAGCCGTGATCAAGACATGTGAACATGACTAACTAAGAACTCCAGGAAACTGCTTGACAATGCTATGATTGGTTGAACCATTAGTATGATGATGGAGCCGCGCATCACGTGGTCGGGTGAGAGACATATTGAACGTCAATGAAAACACCAATGTTACGGACCCATTTGAGATGATCAGTCTCCTAAGAAACCAGACAAGCGTAGTCACAATCTTTTGGGGGTAATTTTGATCACATTTTAAGGATGTCAAGCTTCTTTTTATCGGTAGTATGAAAAATGAAAGCATGAGCCATGATCAAGACATGTGAACATGACTAACTAAGAACTCCAGGAAACTACTTGACAATGCTATGATTGGTTGAACCATTAGTATGATGATGGAGCCGCGCATCCCGTGGTCGGGTGAGAGGCATACTGAACATCAATGAAAACACTAATGTTACGGACCCATTTGAGATGATCAGTCTCCTAAGAAACCAGTCAAGCGTAGTCACAATCTATTGGGGGTAATTTTGATCACATTTTAAGGATGTCAAGCTTCTTTTTATCGGTAATATGAAAAATGAAAGCATGAGCCATGATCAAGACATGTGAACATGACTAACTAAGAACTCCAGGAAACTACTTGACAATGCTATGATTGGTTGAACCATCAGTATGATGGCGCCGCGCATCACGTGGTCGGGTGAGAGAGGTGGTAAGTGTAGGCTTGTATCATATCCGTGAGATTTGAAGAGACTCAAATAGTGTCTTTTGGTAATTTGTTTATCAACGATGGAACCAGACGGTAAGTGGTGGGAGGGTGGATTCATGTGGTTTGAAGCCAAATAATGCTTTGAAAAACCAAGTTATAAATGCATTCATTTAAATATTCAAACACACATATATATAGGTTTTTTTATTAGCTACTAAATTTAATTTTATCATTATTATTCTCTACTTTTTCTTTTATGTTATCAAATGTGATGATGTTTATAAAATCTTGAATACATCAATGTGATTTGTTTTTTATCCACATTTTGACATGAGTTTTATCAAACTAGGTATCACAAATTAAATTTTACAGCTGCAATGCGCAACGTTAATATTTTTGATGTTTTCTTTCGTTGAAACATGTTTATTTTTATCAACGTTCCACGTGAAATATTTTTGCACAGGTTTGCGGCATTTTCATTTTTTTATATAAAGTTTCAGATGTGATTATTGAAGTCAAAGTATCGTTTTACTTATATAAAACTATATATGTTATCAACAACCCCTTCAAAGCATGTTTGGAGCAAAGTTTCGAGCTAATCTTACACACTTTTAAACCTCGCTGCAACACGACGGTCTTAATACTAGTTTCAATTCTTCTTTCATTGAGAAACTGGTAAACTAACCACACATGTTGTTGAGGACGGATCAATTTTAAATAATATACAACATAATGATTTCATAAAGATATAAAATAATAAAAGAAATTTCTAATATTTTCTGTTGTTTTCATTTTATTTTCTACACAAACCTCGATTAAAGTCAAGATTTAATAAAAATATTATTATTAACATTAATGTTATTGTGTTCTGTAACTTGTTTACATGTCACTGTAGCATAAACGATTCAAATAACAGATAGCATAATTTATAGAGTTTCCCATTCTTTTTTATTTTATCTTTTTTGATAAATGCAGATTCAAGTTAAGATGTGATTCACAAGTCTAACAACTTACTAAAGATTAGTCACCACCACAAGCACACACATCTCGATTCGTATGTCTCTTTTTACCTTCAAGCTGCAATCGATTCCCTCACAAAAAAGTAGTAGATGAATTATGTAATTATATTATTCTAGAGGGTATGAAAGTGTAATACCATTTTTAAGGGTGGAAATGTAGGGTTTGATTTATAAAAGCAATCTTTAAAAAAAGTTTGCATATCTATCCTAATAATTATTTATACTTTTTTACACATGTCATTACCATATTTACTCTCTTATTTAATTTCCCGCCTAAACAATTTTTTGCATTTTAAAAAATCAAATAATTACTTTACAAAACTTTCTATTTCTCTCCCTATATTATACATCTATGTTCTTTTTGAATCAATAACATTAAAAAAATCATTTTTCATTAAATAAAAAATAGTATTGCAGTACCAGTTAAGGGTTATGCAACAGTTTTACAAGATTAAGATGATAACACTTAACAGATTAAATAGAAAACCAGACACAAGAAACTAAGAACAAAAGTAAGAACATAAGCAGAACAAAAGTATTTGGTTTTTAAAAAAGATGTATATTGCTCTCAAGTATTGTACAGTTGTTATAAGACTTAGTCCTAAGTACTGGTTACATGAGACACTTTATACTACATCCTATATCCGGCCATTCTTTGAAGGCCAGCTGGAACATTAATCTAGACAATAAAATCAATGTAAAGTCAAAAGACATATTTTTTGACTAGTAACTATGATATGACATAGCTTACACGTTAATCTATTACAAAAAGGATAAAAGTGCAAGATTGGAAAGTTATAGACTCAAAGACCTTAATCTACAGTTGACAAAAGTATGATGAAATTACCAACTTATATAAGTTGATGAGTCTTCAGAGATGGTAGCAGAAAGTAGTTCAGCATTTTTCAAAAGCAAGTGAGAGAAAGCACGTCTTCTCTGTATTCGAAAGAAATCAGTCTGCAGCTTCGGAATTCTTTGTCTTGAAGCTTCGGAAGACTTTATCATTGGCTTTGAAACAATTGGTATTTGGCTTCGGAAGATTTGACACTTAGAGAATTTTTTAGTGCATTTGTCAAATCTTACGAAGTTACTTCCTTCTAGTTCAGAATGCTTACTGAGAGAAATTTGATTTGTATCAGCCTATAAGATAACTTTTACAAGTATTTTGATTAAAAAAATACACTTTTTCAAAACCAAAATTTTCTAAAACTATGATTTTTTTCTAAAATAACAAAACTTTTCTGAACAATGAAAATATTTTATAGTCATTTATAAAATAAAAGTTTTATATAAAAAAATTTACAAAACAAACCTGGAGTTTTTAACAACGAAATATTGATAAAATATGAATTTTTATCAAAGCAATAACAAAATGAATGTTTTAGAAATAATAAAAATATTTTATCAATTAATCAAAGTACTTACTAATAAGTAATTTTAATTATATCTTATATCAACATAACGTTTTACAGTTCCCAACTCTTCATAAATAAATATTTAGTTTTTTTATTCAACACCAATAATACACAAACTTATGCCCTAGAATCGAATAATACCTTAATTCCCTTCTTGATTCCCTTTGTTAAAACTATGATTCCCTTAATTAAAACAATTAACTATCATTTTAAATTTTAACTAAAACCAACTAAAACCCTTAAAGATTTTAAAAATCAAACTTAAATATAAAAACTAATTAAAAATGAGTATATCGATCTTTCTTTTCATCAAAATTAAAAAAATTCTAATTTGTAAAAACGATTTAATATCACGCCAATTTACACACCAAAATTCAAAAAATATCTATTGTATATAGGTTTTTTTTTTCAATTGTAGCTGCATTTGAAAAACAAAAATTTTTTTATAATAAATCTAGCCTATTTAAAAAAAGAAAACAAATTAAAAAAACTCGCCACCTTTTACTAAACATTAGTTTAAAATATACTAAATATTAAAAAATTAAAAATATTTCTCGTATATACCGTCTTTTAAAATCAAAATATTTACGAATCATAAAATTCTAAATATTTCAATTACCAGATAACATATAGTTATTGCATAATGTATGACTCCACAATGTTAGGCTAGCATGTAACTCCATTTTTTCATAGTTTTATTTTAAGTTTTTAATTTATGTTTTTTTATTGTTTTATTTTTTTTATTACTTAAATTCTTATATTTTATTTTTTTTATCATATTCTCTTTCTCTTTTCTAGCTTTTAAAATATAATATTTTATATAAATTTGAATAATTCATTGCAATATGTTAATTTGTTATTTAGGTTTCGCTAAAAAATTTATTCATAAAGAAATTGTGTGTAATAGCATGTAAGTCATCAAAACATAACATACAATCCGTCAAAATTGCTTTAAGGTTCGAATTTATTACAAACAACTGTTTCAACATGTGGGTCACCTACTGGTTATACACACACATACACACACATATATATATATGTATATATAAATGTATATATATGTATATATATGTGTATATATATATATGTATATATATGTGTATATATATATATATATATATATATATATATATATATATATATATATATATATATATATATATATATATATATATGTATATATAGTATTACTAATTTGCTTGCATCATGGGTTGTATCATCTTCTTAGTGGGTTATACCCATATGTTGTTTTTCAATAATGATATATATTGCTCTTAAGTGTTTTACAAATGTTACGGTCCTAAGTACTGGTAACTGAGATACTTTATATTACATCCTATAGCCGGCCATACTTTGAATGCCAGCTGGAACACTAATCTAGACAACAAGATTAATGTAAAATGAAAAGACAGATTGCGTTTTGACTAGTGACTATGACATGTCATAGCTCACATCCTTATCTATTACAAAAACCATAAAAGTACAATAGAAAGTTAGAGACTCTAAAACCTTAATCTACAGTTGACAAAAGTATGGAGATATCACCAACTTGTATCCAGGATCGTTGTTTGTCTCACAACACAAGATATTCTCACAAACTCACTTAATATAACTCGGGTTGAGAAGCAGAATCTCTACTAAGTTCACAAGTAATATAATAAGTTAATGAAAGCATAATAACACAAGAATAGTTTTCAAGACACTTGTATATATTACTTCTCAACTCAGTATTACAAGACTCTTACAAGCATAGTTACTAAGTTACATGGAGAAACTATATATACTACTATTTATAGCTAGTTATACTTAGAAAACCAACTAGAATTTACAGCTAGATAAATACTACATTGCTAGAAGTAAAGCATCTAAGATAAAAAAGTATCCTAGATTAAGCAGACATGACATGTCCATGACTTACCTTTTGTCACCAACTAAGTATGGCAACTGTACTAAGTTGAGAATGGTGAATAGTGGATTAAAGTATGGTCAACTACAGGGGTGTGAGAAAGCACCATGCAGTGTATCAGAGTTGCAGCGGGCTGTCAGACAGACCATACTTATGTCCACTGGTTCATAGTTGGTTCTTTCAAAGGTAAATGGCTTCGGAAGAATAAATTCTTTCTAGGTCATTTTGGCTTCGGAAGAAACAACTTCTTCTGAGCTTCTGCAAGTCTTCAGGACTTTATTCTTTGGAAGACTTTGTCTTTGGATCTTCTAAGTTGTATACTTGGGAAGGAGAACAACTTGGTCTCGGAAGACTGAGTTCTTCCTTCAAAAGTTCTTTATACTTTGAGCTTCGGAAGATCTTTGACTTGGCTTTGGAAGAGAAGCTTTGTCTTCAGACGACCACTTCATTTTAGTACTTCAAAATTCTTCTAAGTGTTGTTTTGGTTGCACCAACCTCATATGATCCAACCAACTCCCCCTAGGCTGATGCTACCAAAAATTCACTTTTACCTCCTCTTTAAGGTCTTCAATACCAGGGAAAAAAAATATTATCAGTCTTTTTATTCTTCCCTAATGTAGTGGTGAGGAGTTTGTACAAGTCATCCATTGATAGTAGATCTAATCTGTTGCTCTGGATGACATGTACCATTTGTTGCGTCCCTATGAAGAGAGTTAGTTGATAGGAATTATAGTCATATTCCCATCTAACTATGGGTTCAGAAGTTGGTCCCTCAACCATCTGCAGGAATATTTGTCCTTTTCTGGTTGTTCCTCCTTCTTCTTCCTTTGCTCTTCTTTTTAACTCTTCTTTAATTTTGGCTTTTGCTGTAAGCTCGTTAACATGAAGACTACTAAGATGATTCCTTATATGAGCAGCAATCTGAGAGCTAGAAGGATTGGAGAATGGTCTTTCTTCTAACTCAGCAATATCAAATCTGCTAGAGTGTAGCAGAGCTGATGTGTCAAGTCTGAATACTTGACCATTCTCCCTTTGTATAACAAAGGTGTGAGTAGCTTCATTGAACCTCTACTGGACAATTGGGCTTCTAGGATTGAGGGGATTAGTTGGCAGCTTGTCCCTTTTTTCTTGTGTCTAGCAGAGTCACCAGTCTCCTTCTTAACTTCTTCTTTTTTTTCTAAGTGCATCCGAATTGGTGGCAAGAAGTTGGAGAGCTTGGTCTAGTGTTCCCCTTGGTAGATCAAGGAATGCATCTCTTATGAGGGAACAGAAAGAGCCATCAATATATTTCAGTTTAATTGGCTCTTCCTCATAAGAGATGTCACTAAAGGTAGTGTTGTTTGTGAGCTTTCTTTTCAATTCCTTGAACTCTTCTAAGGTCAGGGGATTAGAAGGTTCAGAGGTTGGTTTGGGTGAAGATTGGGTTTTTTTGTGTTTTGGGTTTTAGAATAGGTGGTGGTGGTGGTTATTGAGAAGCAGGGTGTGAAGGTGTGGCTGATGGTGTTGGTTCAGGGGTGTAAGGTTCAGTTGTTGGCTTAGTTTTGATAGGGAAGGGAAAAGGGGTGGGCATAGGTTGTGATTTGGGTGCTGGTTTGGGTTTGGGAGTTGGTTTAGGCGCCTTCTTCTAAACACTTTGCATTAGAGGTACCTCCTGCCTTCTTCCTAAGCGAATGAATGTCGCTGTAGGGTCTTCAGTGACATGGGACCGACCTGCCTGCCAGTGAATCCATAGGCTTTAAGGTAGGCTTTCATCCATTCTTTATCACCCTCAGTCTTGGCAGCAACAACTTTTGCCTCTTCCTCCATCTTCTTCTTTTCCTTCAACTTTTCCCTAGCAGCCTTCTTCCTCTTCTTGTTGATCTGATCTTGTTCTTTGTGGAAGAGGAACAAGATCGTGTCATAGTCGTGAGGAGATTGCTCCTTCTGAGAATATCCTCTTGTACAGAGAAAGACTATCCTCTCCTTCCTCTTCTCTGCCTTCTTTCTCCTCTTCTCCTCTTCTATGGCCAACCTTGCAGCAAGGTTGCCTTTTCCAGCTTCACAAGCTCATCAACTAGGAGTAGAAGCATTTCTTCATTGTATACTCCTAGGCTGATGAGCCTGTCTATGACCTCTAGTCTCCTCTGAATATTGATACTTCCTTGAGCGGCTGCTGCTACTTTGCTGCTTGCAGCCAGCAGCTTCCCATTATCAAGTCTTCCTTTCTTCTTCAGCTTCTCCAACCTTTCCTCCTCTAGAAGCTCTTCAGCAGTGAGCTTCCTCTTTCCTTTAGCCTTTGGAGACTGAGGCTTAGAGGATTCAAGTTGGGGAGAGGGGGTTTGAACTTGTGGTGCATGGGAGAATGGAGTTGTAAGAAAGTCCTCACTGTTGACCTTAGAAGCTAGGTCAAGAATGGCCTTTGTGATAAGTAGGTCATCGGACAAGGAAGATAGTTCAATTATTCCTTCCGTAGCTTGTATTTCTGCTTTGGAAGTAATTGGAACTGCACTACGTGTCCCTCTTAAGTTAGTTGCTGTGCCATCAGTCTGTATCTCCCTTTCGAAGTTAATCTCAGGTTCAATAGAGACCTTAGGTTGACCAACTGCCTCCTCAAAGGTAGGTGGTGCACTAAACCTTTGAAGCTCTTCAGCTCCAAAATAGGCAATGGCAACATCAAGGGAGGGTTGTTCAAGTGAGGAGCTTATTAGAAACTTGGTTAAAAATTTGTTAAGGTCAATAAGCATCCTTAGGTCCACTTGAATAGTAATAGGAGGGGGTTGAGGAAAGATGGTTGCAGGGTGTTGCTGTATGGGTTAGAAAGAAGAAATGGCATCAAGGGAAGTAATGGCAAGTTTGGGTTCCACTTGAGTTGATATCTGCTCCAAAGAGTGAGCAGATATCTCTCATCATGCCTTTGTTTCTTTACATTCTCCCCCTTTTTGGTAGCACCATCATAAGAAGTAGATGAGCTGGAGGAAGAACATAAAGAAACCTGAATTGGTACATGCCTAACAGACTTCTCAATCTGTTTCTCAGCCAATTAAGCCTTGAGATTTTCAATCTCAAGTTGCTGAGTGGCAAACCTATCTTCTAAAGTCATAACCTTTAATTCAAGGTTTGAGACTATAGAAAGTAGGTCTCTGATAGTGAGTTAACCCTCATCTTCTTTTGAAAAATCATTAGGAGATGGGATAACATACCTAGTATATTCATCCTCATCACCAGTAGTGGTTTCTTGGCGCCCTGGGTACCCTTACATACTGATGTCTCTTTCAGAGGCATCAATTAGCAAGGTTGCCTTAGATTCAGTCTCACTAATGTTACCACTGTCTTGAGAGGCTAGTGAAACACTCTCAGTAGTGGCAGCTGAATCTACATGAGTCAACTCCACACCAGATGGACTCACCTTAGTTTGGTCTAGCTGATGTGGGCTAGATATCAGAGGTTCCATTGGGCTCAGTTGATCTTGAGAGTGGTGAGGGAGATCAACATCATGGCCCTGATGGAACATGATATCCTCATCAGGTCGGGTTAAAAGATCAAGAAGGATAGGGAGGTTATATCTAATGACCCGGTATGAATCCAAAGATCGCGGAATTTATCAGTTTGATTGAACAAATAATGATCGCGGAATTATCACAACTCGTTGTTTAACTAATTTTTAAGAAATTGTAATTGTAACGCAAATCGATGAAGAACAGATGATAGAAATAGAAAACAACTTAAAGTAATACGATAAACTAGTCTGCTTCAAATGATTTCCATTAATACTGAATTGGTTACAATCGGTTTTGATTTTTGATGATATGGTAATTGCTATGTGATGTTCTTGATGTTCTTGCTATTTTGATTGCTATTCTAGTGTAATCAGAATTGATGTATTGTTTTTCTGTGTATTGTTGGTGTGTGAAAAGAGTGCACCCATGCCTTCTATTTATAGGCAGAGGGATTCACTTTTACATGGGTAAAAGTAACTTTCTTATTGTGGTAAGAAAGTTACACAAATAAAATTCTTGACGTGACATGCAATATTCATTTATGACAGAAGGGTAGTCTTCCGCAGATGTTGACTTGATGATCACTCCAGAGAGTTTGACTTGTTTACTTCATGAGGCTTCCTTGATGAATGGAGTTCATGCATGTACTTTGTTCTTCCATAGGAGATAGCCTTCCGTAGGAGTTGGTACTTTGATCTTCATATTGAACTTCATCCGCAGGAGCAAGCTTTCTTTTTCCGCAGGAGCAACAGTAACTTGATCTCACAAGCAGACTTGTTCTTCCGTAGATGCTACAATGCTTCCGCAGGAGATGCACGGATGCATATTCCTTGACTTGTTCTTCTATAGATGTTCTTGTACGTGGTCAAATTTCAAAATTGACCAAGTATGATGTTTTCCTACAATTACACATATAATCAACACAAATAATTATTTGGGTTAACATATATATATATATATATCTTGCATACGAAGAGATAAAGATTTACAAGAGTTCATTACAAGAGATGTATAATTTTCTAAACCTATACAATCAATCTAGACCTAACAATACCGCCCCCTTAGGTTTAGAAACTTGTAATCAGTTGTTCAATGTTTTCAACTCCCGAACTCTTTCCAAAATCTCTTTGTTAAAGTATGCAACAACAACCTTTTATTTAATGTTTTGGGACCCTTAAACCTCATTACCCTTCCGTGGTTGTTTGGATACACAATCAAGTCTATAACAAGTTAATTCTTTCGCAAAACATCTACGAAAAGTATACTTTACTTTACCATAGGATACCAATCTACGGAAAGTGCATGATCCTAACATGTTGTTAGATCATTTGTTGATTGCTGTTTGACCTTGTTGACTTTGCTTCATGGCAAATATAAAAGAGATTGATTTGGTTAAAAATTTCAGATATCCTGCAGCCAAGTTAGTGCTCAAGCTCCAATTTTCTTCATTTAAAAATGATAAACTCATTTTTCATACTGATGACTACTCCCCCTAAATTTATGATTAATCATGAACTTATGCATTTACCAGAAATTTATGAAGAGAATAGCATGAAAAGTAATTATCTGTCCATCATATTAGCAAAGAAAAGAACATAAACAAAATCTTTTTGTATTTTTGTTTATAAGCAGACACTACATATAACATATTTACAAGCAATTTAACCATAACATGGGATCATACTATGACACTAAGCAACTTCTTGAAGCATTTTGTATGAGGATAGTAGACATAGATCTAGTGCTGATTGCAAGTATTATGATCCACATAAATTCAAGCAAGAGTATACATTCAACTTGTCAAGCTGTTTATCATGTTTTGGCATTGATTAAAGATAGACAAATATGGACTCCACATTCAATTCACATTAGAGTTTGTCCTCCATTTACGAGTCAATTCATCACTTTTTCAAGCTTGAAAACTATGTTCCTTAAATTATAAGCTCTATCTTAAGATTTCTTTGAAATCTTATTAATGCTGTTGATATGATTTTTATGCTCTTTAAGATAATACACATTTGATCACATTGGATTCTTTTAGAGCTATTCCTTTTTGAAACTTATTGATGATCAGCATCAGGTCACCTGGTCTTTACTCATGTAAAACAAAGGTGCCTATGAACCCAGGTCTTTGCTCACGCAAAACAGAGGGTCCATGATGCATAAAGATAGAGGTTATAAAGTGTCGGAACATAGTGTGCTTAGGTGACTAGGTTGATCACAGCAGGATAAGACTTACTTGCTTGCTCCTCAAAATGGAATTGCCCACAATTAGTCACCTTGGCATTATGTTAAGCATGGACTTGTTTATTTTCCACTCAAACTGAAACTACTCACATATCAAATCATATCTGACCAGTCTTTATTGTAAGTTAAAAACCAGGCAAGTAAACAAAGGTATAGTGTGCGATCGTTTCCAATGATATGAATTGCTTTTTCAAGAAAACATATTAACAAGACAATACTTTTTGAAGTTTTATATTTTTTATGGATGTTTTTGGCGTTTTCATATTGAGTATTTTAAAGGACAGATCATGCTTTTCTTTGTGATGATGACTAATCTAAGTTGATCATGCCTAAAGACTCAATTAAGAAGTTAAATCTCACTGAGTCAAAGACTTTAGTGAATAAATCAGTAAGCTGATTTGTTGTATCCACTTTGATTAACTTGATTAAACCTTTTTCTGCGCAGTCTCTCAAAAAATGATATCTAATTTCTCTATGTTTTGTTTTACTATGTTGCACTGGATTAGCAGTTATGAACGTAGCAGCTGAGCTATCTATGAGAATTGGTGTTTGAAGAAAATTATAACCATAATCAAGGAGTTGGTTTTGCAACCACAAAACTTGAGAGCAACCAGCTGAAGCAGCAATGTACTCAGCCTCAGCTATGGATACTGACACATTTGTTTGCTTTTTGCACTGCCAAGAAACTAGTCTTGGTCCAATGGATTGACAACCACCAGTTGTTGATTTTCTGTTGTTGTTGCAACCTCCAAAGTCACTATCAGAATATGAACAGAGGGTGAAATCTCCTTCTTTGGGATACCAAATTCCAATAGCTGGTTTCCCTTTGAGGTATTTGAAAATCCTCCTAACAGCATTCATATATGACTCCTTGGGGTCTGATTGGTACCTAGCACAAACACACAGCAAACATTATGTCAGGTCTGCTGGCAGTTAAGTAAATCAAAGATCCTATCATAGATCTATACAATCTTTGATCAACTGATTTCCCTTTAGGATCAGGTACAATCTTATCTATTGTTGATGCTGGTGTTTTGCATGAAGAAGAGTCAGCAAGGTTGTACTTCTTCAAAATTTCGTTCATAAACTTCTCCTGATTGATGAATATTCCATTTGATTTCTGATGAACCTGTAAACCAAGGAAGAATGTTAATTCTCCCATGGAACTCATTTGGAACTCAGATTTTATCAAAGATTCAAAGTCTTCACACAATCTCTTGTTTGTTAACCCAAAAATGATATCATCCACATAGATTTGGACAACCAAGTGGTCTTGATGATCATGTTTGAGGAAGAGAGTCTGATCAATTGTCCCCTTTTGTAACCATGCTTGAGCAAGAAAGAAGACAATGTTTCATACCACTTTCTAGGTGCCTGATGAAGACCATACAAAGCTTAGTCAAGCTTGTATACCATGTATGGGTAATCAGGACCTTCAAAGCCTGGTGCTTGGGCAACATAGACTTCTTCATCAATTTTACCATATAAGAAGGCACATTTTACATCCATCTGGTAAACTGTGAACTTCTTATGTTAAGCATAGGCTAGGAAGACTCTAATAGCTTGAATCCTTACAACTGGGGCAAATACTACATCGTAGTCCATCCCTTCTTCTTGAGTATACCCTTGTGCTATCAGCCTTGCTTTGTTTCTGAAAGTGATACCTCTATCATCTAGTTTGTTCTTGAAAAGCCACCTTGTACCAATTGGATATTGACCTTCAGGAAGATCAACTAGATTCCAAACTCTTTGCTTTCTGAATTGCTGAAGTTCTTCTTGCATTGCTTTAATTCAGCTGTTGTCTTTTAATGCAACAGTGATGTTGGGAGGAACCACTTATGAAAGAAAACAAGAGAAAAGACAAATATTGGCAGCTCCCCCTTGGCTTCTTGTGTTTCTTTCATTAAGATCACCAATGATGTTTTCTATTGGATGATACTTATGAATTCTTGATGTTGGAATTGATTCAACTGAAATGGATGATTCCAAGTTAGTGATATTGGTTAATGACGATGGAGATGGATCCAGCTGAGATGGAGAATCAACAAAGTAGTCGAAATCCTTATCATTTTGTTCTTCTGATGCTGAATGAAAACCGTCTTCATGAGTTTGTGTTTCCGCAGATGTAGGAATAACTTCCGCAGGAGTTACAGGAACAACTACAGATGTAGTTTGTTGATCTGTAGATGTTGTGAATGTAGTTGGAATATCTCCTGATGGATTGGGAACTTCAGTTGAAGGCAATGAATCATCTTCGGAAGTAGATGGGACATCTACGGATGTAGAAGGAACTTCTGCTTATTCATTGTTCACTCTCCGGATGCATTAGTAACTTCTGCGGATTCATGGTTAACTTTTGCTGATGTATTAGTTACTTCTTCGGAAGTTGAATTTTCATTTCCATCAGAATTTCCACTACTTGTTTGAGATGAAGGGCTAGGATCAGCAACACTTGAAGTGTGTTAATGCGATGATATTGGAGGATCAGCACTCGATGGCACTTCACTCATACTTAGAGGTACATAAGGATAGCATGTATCCGAAGGACCTGTAACATTCAAATAACCAGTGTTAAATGAATTTGTTAATGCATCTATATCAAACAACCAAGATGATCCTTTTATAGATTTTGGAAATAAGGATTCATCAAATGATACATTAGGAGTTTCCTCCACAATGTTTTGATGTGGAATGTAGGCTCTATATGATTTAGATGTTAATGAGTAACCAACAAAGAAACCATCATAGGCTTTTTCAGCAAACTTTCCTAATTGATCTTTGGTGTTTAAAATAGACACATGACACCCAAATGCTCTAAGATATCCTATAAAAGGTTTTCTTTTAAACAAAAGTTCATAGGGTGTTTTATTATATTCTTTGACAATTAAGGTTCTATTTTAAACATTGCATGTTGTGTTCACTGCTTTAGTCCAAAATGCAATTGGCAAATATGAGTCAGCTAGCATTGTTCTTGCTGCTTTAATTAGAGTTCTGTTTCTTCTTTCAGCAACTCCATTTTGTTGTGGAGTTCATGGAGCACTGAATTGTCTGGCTATGCCTTTGTTCCTACAAAAGGAGTCTAAAACATAGTTAACAAATTCAGATCCATTATCACTTCTTAAGATTTTGATTTTTATATCAAGTTGATTTTCAATCTTAGTGATAAACTCCATTAATTTTTTTGATGTTTCACTTTTATTTTTTTTTAAAAAGACCCAAGTGAATCTAGTGAAATCATCAACAATCACCAAACAATATTGCCTTTTTCCAATGCTCATCACATTGGTTGGACCAAAAAGATCCGTGTGTAGCATTTTGAGTGGAGTTGTGTTTGTGTTGATTGTTTTGGACTTATGTGACACCCTATGTTGTTTTCTTTTATAACATGTTGAAAAATGATTAGAACAGTAAAATTCTTTCTTGGAAAGGCCAATGACTAAGTCATTTTTGACCAGCTTATTCATGTTCTTCATGTTTGAATGACTATCCTTCTATGCCACAGTTGAGCTTCATCTTCTGATGACTTAGAAATCAGGCAGGTTTCATTGCTTGTCATTGAGGTGTTGTTCATGTCCAAAACATATGTGTTTCCTTTTCTTGGTGCTTTAAGAAGGATCCAATCTGCTGGGATTTGAAAACCTGGCTTAAGAATGTAACAGTAAGTGTTATCAAATAGAGTGGTATAATTTTTATCATAAATTTGAGATACACTCAGCAAGTTGTATTGTAAATTTTCACAAAAATTTACACCATTTGTTACCATTCCATCACTAATAATTTTACCTTCCTTCTTATCCCCACCATATGCCACATATGATGTATTTTTGTGTTTGAAATCATGGAGGAGAGAACAGATTCCTGTCATATGCCTGGAACGGCCACTGTCAACAAACCACTTGTTGTCAGTCCTCCATGGATGTTCCTGCACAAATAATGAAATCAATTAGAGCGTGGAGCCAAGCCTTAATGGTCTTGGGCTTGCCATTGGTAAATAAGATTGTTACTCCCTCATGGATGAGCCTAGATGTCTAAGGGTTGTTTTTAGACTTATTGGTTTGTTTTGGGTGAGGATGATTCTATTGAAGATGAACTTGAAGCACTTTGTTCTTGATCCACAAGCACTTTCTCTGTCACCTCTTCTTTGAGTATCTTGTTATTTGAACTTGATGATGATACTTGATTAGAGAAAGTTTCTGCTTCTTTTATCTTTGATTGTGGTATTTGATTACCCTTTTCAAAGTGGTCATAGAAGGCTTCATCTTCCTGTACATCTACCTTCTTGTGAGGAGTCTTGCTTTGAGAATATTGCTTCTCCTTCTTGCTCTTTGTTTGATCATTAGCAAATGTTGGCTTCTTTGCCTTTGGAACCTTTTGTTTTGGTTGCTGCTTCTTTTGCTTTGAATTTGCTTTACTTTCAGTGGATTATGAGTCTGATTCAACATTCTCAGATTGTTGCATCTTTGCGACTTTTGATTTGTTCTTCTTGTTGAAGTAGAAATCTTGAGTAGAATTGTTATTCTTGTTGCAAATAGCACAGTGTTTGTTGAAGTAACAATCAGCAGTCATGTGATTGTTCATGTTGCATATGGAGCAATAGCTACTGAAGTAACAATCATCTATGTTATGGTTATACATGTCATACCAATTACAGTATTTTTCTTCAACTTCACTCCCAGACTCCATCACTATCTTCTTCTGATTCTTCAAATCTCTCTCAAAGTTTGCAGCTGAAGAATCTTTACCTCTACCAGACATGATGTCAAATGGTTCTTGTTGCTGAGGATTCATAACTCTCTGTTATTTCTTTCCTTTCTTGTTGGCATTGTGTGATTCAGCAGATGATTGCTTCTTTCGTAGATCTTCTACGGATGTTGACTGTTTTGAAAGAGCAACATTTGTCTTCTTCCGTGGATTTTCTATGGATGGTTCTGAGACGGTCTTCTTCTTCTGCAGGTGTTCTGCAGAAGTGATTTTATCTTCTTTCATGGATCCAACAGTTCTTTTTGATAAATGAGTTTTGTGCTTCTTGTTAAGCTCATGAATTCCTTCATTTAATTGAGCAATTCCTGTGTAGATGGTCTTCAACATATTTTTTTGTTTGGGAGGATAAGGTAGCTTAATCTCCTTAAGAACTTTGGGAATTATAGGTTCAATTAACACATTCTTCCCCTTACCCAAACCAACACATTTTTGCTCATTAGGCTCATCAAACTCATCCAGGTCATCACAATCATCAAAGTCAAATTCTGATTCAATTTGTTTTAAACATTCTGATTCAAATTAATCAGTTTCTCTGACCTTACTATCTTCACCATTTATCAATTCATTAATTTCAATTTTTGGTTCAGTTTTGGTACTTGATACAAAATGGTTTGACAAACTATTGGTCATTGACTCAGGTAATATGGTGTAGTTATCATTCAATGGAGTTGTAACAGCATGAAATCCTAACCCATACCTGTTCTTTGTTTCAATATGAGTATTCAAAAGTTTCTCATATTGCTGAGATGATAATTGAAACTTCTGAAGTTTCACTTTAGTGGATGCATGATCAGACATTGATTTTGTTAGAGAGGTGGTCAGATGCTCAACTTGTGCTTTCAAATTATATTTTTCAGACAAGAGTTTATCCAAATCCATTTGTAAAGAAGTGATTTTGACCAGATATAATTTGTGTTCTCTTACATGATTCATTCAAAAATCATAGTTTCTTTGATTTTATCAGCTAATTGTTGAGCATGGACTCTATATCTTTCAACCTCTTCAACACATATTGAAGAACATAATCTATCCCTTACCTCTCTGGCCATAGGTGAAATTTTGTTCACCATGTTAGCCATCAATGCTTGATTCTCCTCCAGAACTTCTTTCTCATACATGCCCCAATCACAAGTACCATCCTGAAAGATAATTAACCCATTTTCTTTAGTGTTACTTCTACCTGCTGAAGAACTTGTTACTGGTGGGGATGAGTTTGTAAGTTGAGGTTGCTTGAAGTTTCTTTGGTTTGCTTGTCTCAAGTCACTTGTTGATTGCTGATTGCATTCTCTTGAAAAGTGACCATACAAATTACACTTGTAGCATCTCACTTTGGATTTATCAAAACCAATCTTTATAGTTGTCCCTACAACAGCCAATTCCTTATTCCTTCTCAAATACATCTTAGCTCTCTATACAATCATGGCCATTTGCCAATGTAAATCCATTTCCTCCACTTCATCAGGATGAAGTTCTTCAAGGTCTTATTGACAAATGTGAGCAGGGGTCAAAGTACTACCCAGATAAGCTTGAAAGCTTGAAGAGAAGGCTGCAAAGGCTGCCTTTTGCTCTTCTGATTCAAGTACCATAGTAATTGGTTCAGATTGAGTGTTGCTTTTGTTGGTTATGGATCCCTTTGTGGCTATAGCATTTAAGGTTTTTTATCATCAAGTTTCCCTTTCACTTTCTTGCTTGAACTACTTTAAGAGTTTGATTTAGAGGTCTTTGCTGCATAGAAAGCTGCTTCATCTTCATCGTCACTCACAAAATAAGAGCTTCCATTATCATCATTGGAAATAAATGCACTTCTAGCACCCTTTGTTTCTTTAAATTGATATGGTGCAGTTGGTGCTTTTATACTTTTGTTTCTTGTTTTCTCATCAAATTCTAGAGCTTCCACCTTTGCAACCAAAGTATCTAGCCCAATTGCTTTTAGATCAATGGTATCCTTGAACATACACACAGTTTGAGTCCAACTTTCTGGCAAAGTATGGAGCATCTTTTTGTTCAACTCCTCATTACTATACTTCAACTCAAAGATATTCATTTCAGTAACAAGTTGCATGTATCTGTGGAGTTGTTGAGGAACAGATTCACCCTCAATATGATGAAAAGTCTCATATTGTGAACGAAGGGTATCCTTCCTAATGCTTCTGACCTCATCACTTCCTTTACACAAAGTATGAAGAATCTCCACAAAGAGTGGGCTGTTTTGAAGCTTCACATCTGATCAAGAGGTCTTCAGGTAAAGCCATAGTAAGCATACTATAGGCCTTAATATCAATTTTGACCCTCTTAGCATCTTCAGGAGACAGATCTTTCAAACTTATGGGTTGATTTTTGTCACTATAATTAGGTCCAAGAGCAGGTGGAATATAGGGACCTTCAGTCATAGACACCCATAAGTCAGAATCAGTGTAATTAACATGGTTCCTGAATCTAATTTTCCATGTTTTAAAATCAGCTTTGTTTTCTAATTTTGGGGGTCGATAAGCTGAGCCAACAATTGAATTACTCATTTTAGTTAACTTGGTAATTATCAAACTATCAACTGATCTATTTTCATATGAATGTGTAAAGTAAACGTAATGCAAACACACTCACACAGCAAAAACAAACCACTGATAATACTGATATTAAATCAGCTAAGACAGAAATTCCTTTAAATTAATGGCTTTTGTTTAGAATAAGCTAATTAATGATAAACTCTTAATTATCAGACAATTAAGCAGTTGTGGTCAAAATTAGACAAACCTCTTAGTAAATTCTCAGATGATTGGAATTTGAGATGTTAGATGATGGGATCTATTCAAATTTGCTTGAACAACCTTTAAATATCAAACAACAACACAAATCCACGAATCAAAATGATTTTGATCTAGATAGGAGTTAATCGAGCAATGGAACAGTACTCAATAATCGATATAACAGGGTTAGATGATTTTAACTAATTACACCAATTCGTTGAGTAAAATAACTTCGTTAGCTATTGATTAGGTAAACCCAACTTGTGTTTTGATTAAATTGTTCAACAACACGCTTAAATCTGAGTTATGAAAACTCAAGCTGTGATGAACACTCAAAAGCAATTTTAAGCTAAATTATCATATCTAATAAAAAACTAATAGATCTAATAAAATTAACAACTAATTAGTGTAATCAAAACTGATAGATCAATGATCGAGATCAATGAGCACGAGGCACTAATACCACATATGAATCCAAGGATCGAAACAGGAATTTATCAGTTTGATTGAACAAATAATGATCGCGGAATTATCAAAACTCGTTGTTTAATTAATTTTTTAAGAAATTGTAATTCTAACGTAAATCGACGAAGAACAGATGATAGAAATGGAAAACAAGTTAAATTAATAAGATAAACTATTTTGCTTCAAACGATTTCCATTAATACTGAATTGGTTATAATCGATTTTGATTTTTGATGATATGGTAATTGCAAGGTAATGTTCTTGGTGTTCTTGCTATTCTGATTGCGATTCAGGTGTAATCAAAATTGTTGTATTGTTTTTCTGTGTATTGTTGGTGTGTGAAAAGAGTGCGCCCATGCCTTCTATTTATAGGCAGAGGGATTCACTTTTACATGGATAAAAGTAACTTTCTTATTGTGGTAAGAAACTTACACAAATAAAATTCTTGACGTGACATGAAATATTCATTTCTGACAGAAGTGCAGTCTTCCGCAGACGTTGACTTGATGACATCACTCCAGAGAGTTTGACTTGTTGACTTTATGAGGCTTCCTTGATGAATGGAGTTCATGCAAGTACTTTGTTCTTCCGTAGGAGATAGCCTTCCGTAGGTGTTAACCTTACGTAGTAATTGGTTCTTTGATCTTCATATTGAACTTCATCCGCAGGACAAGCTTTCTTCTTCCGCAGGAGCAGTAGTAACTTGATCTCACGAGCAGACTTGTTCTTCCGTAGATGTTACAATGCTTCCGCAGGAGACCCACGGATGCATATTACTTGACTTGTTCTTCCGTAGATGTTCTTGTACTTGGTCAAATTTCAAAATTGACAAAGTATGATGTTTTTCTGCAATTACACATATAATCAACATAAATAATTATTTGGGTTAACATATATATATCTTGCATACAAAGAGATAAAGATTTACAAGAGTTCATTACAAGAGCTGTATAATCTTCTAAACCTATACAATCAATCTAGACCTAACACCCGGGATGTTGGTCAGCACCTAATGACTCTTCGGTAATAGCAGTTGAGCCAATGATGTGGCTATCCCTTTTTGGCTACTAAGGGGAGTGTTGAGACTCACCCTAAGGGATTAAGGGTTTGGTAGTAGGCTCGTCAAGTTGAGACTGAGGAGACTCAACACTAACATTGAGGTCAATGGTGTAGGATGGTTGGAACAGAGGGGACTTGACCAATCAGAGTAGATTGATCAAAGGTTCGTTTGGGGTGTCTTTTGTAGGTAATTTTGATTGGGTGGGAAGAAGTAGATGGCCTTGTAGTGGTGGTGTCTGGTTTGCGTTCATCACCTACTAGGTCTGCAGGGATGTCACCAGGAGCCATTGGCTCAAGCATACCTGGAAGAAGATCAGTGATCCTTCCAGTGAAGTTGGTGGACACCTTCTTTAGAGTCTTGAAGATGCCAAGTCTTATGTGAGGGGCTAGTATAACTTTTGCACATTGTAGTTTGTCCTCGTCCAGCTCATAGTTGATTATGTGCTGAATGAACTGGGGATACATATAGAATTGATACTGGGTGAGATTACCTCATAGATTGTTTAACATAAATCTTGAGTAGTTGAATCGTAGGCCCTTTACCAACCTATGGACTAGGCAGCCCAGATCATATGGGATTTGATCCCATCCCGCTGACTTGTTGGATAGGCAGTGTAGGATGATGTGCAACAAAAACTTCAAATTGTAGGAAAAATTGAACTTGTAGATCATGGATTTGCTCACATCTCCGCCGTATCCCATCTGAGTGTAAGTATTCTCCAACTCAGACTTGGGGAATTCAGTAGGGCTCCCTCATCATGGAGTTCCAGATGCTCCCTGATAGTAGTTTCACTTATAATGATCTCTTGTCCGCAGATCCTTGATCGAATAATCCTTTCATCATTTAGGGTTTCACAGTGACCATTGGCCCATAAATCAGCCAGATGGTTTGAGTAGATGGTAGGATTTATGGTAAGGCCTGTGAAGTATGCGGACTATGACAGAAATTGACAATAGGGGAAAACTCAACATCTTTTGAAGAATCAAGGATGGCAACTTGGTTATGTTGGGGATTCAAGGCCATTGTTTGGAGAGTACTATTTGATTGGGGAAATTGAGAGTGAGTGAAGAAGAAGATGGAAATTTTTGGCTTTGGTAATGAAAGTAAAGAACAAAAGTAGAGAAAGAGAGTCGGAAGTTTTTAAATGGTGGGCAAAAAGCCAAACCGATAAGGTGAGAAGATGGGTGAAAGAACGGTTTAGGTTTCAATTTAAGTGGGTCGGCAAGGTAAATTATTTAAAATACTCTGACAATCATCAATAAAATCTTACTTTTTACAGAGTGGGGCCCATAGATTTCCATTACACAGTAAAAGTTTTTCTTCTGAGGGTAAAATTGCTTTCGAAAGAAAACACTTGTGTTTCTTATTATTGTCTTCTGATGCTAGTTTTTACTTCCGAAGGCAAATCATGTCTAAATGACAAATTTGCTTCCGAGAGTAAAATCTTCTTCCTAGAAAAGAAGTTAATATACTTCGGAAGTGAATTTGATCTATGATCAAATGTTCTTTTGAGGCTAAAAGCTCTTCGGAAGAGAATACTTTTGTAGAGGAATTTGCATTCGGAAGATGGATAAAGATCTCTTCCGAGGGTAAATTTCTCTTCGGAAGAATTCATACTTAGAAAATTTGAAGAAAACATTTTTGTAATAGTGCTTAGATTGTATTTAGACAACATATACAAGAAACATTTTTTAAAAGATTTTCAAAAGAAAAGGACTAGTCAATGTTAATCATCCCAATAGCTGTGATTAAATATTTAAATCATTGTTCCTCAAAGGTTTTTGTGAACAAGTCAGTATATTGTTCATTTGAATTAACTTTGACTAGCTTGATTAGATTTTTCTCATGAATATCTCGAATGAAATGATACCTGATGTCAATGTGTTTTGTCTTGGAGTGCTTGACTGGATTTTCTATGATAGAAATGGCACTCTTGTTGTCTATATGGATAGGAGTCTCCATAAAGTTGAAACCATAATCTAGCATCTGATTCTGAATCCAAAGCAGTTGAGCACAGCAGCTTGCCGTAGTAATATATTCAGCTTCGGCAGTTGATGTAGATGCACATTTTTGCTTCTTACATTGCCAGGAGATGATCCTTACACCAAGAAATTGACATCCTCCTTATGTGGATTTCTTATTGATATTACAGCCACCATAATCACTATAAGTGTAACCACAGAGTTTAAAATCCTTATTCTTAGGATACCTGATACGTGTGAAAAGTATATATATTTTGATAAAGGTTTTTTTTTTCACACAGATTCAGTTTTAATTGGTTATTACTAATACTAAACTACACACACAAAAGGCAAGTGTACCTGTCGAGTGGTAATATAATGATGGTAAGAACCGAGTATCAATACGTGGACACAACGAGCCTACTCAACAACCTTAATAATTGACTATCATATTAGATTTTTTTTTGAGAAAATGATAAATTGCATTGATGTAATTAAGATTTTTAGAGTTTTGAAAGAATAATTAAAATAAAGTAAAAAAATAAGATTGAAACTTTTGGATTTAAAACCAAAGAATAAGGACTATCATCCTAATTAGATTACACTTATGTAACTGTGATGAATTGGTAGTGTGATTAAAGATATTGATTAAAGTAATTATGTTTATGTTTATAAATGTGAGTTGGCATGATTTCTCGTCTATCCACTCCATAGTAACTAGGACCTTATCCGGATGATTACTAAACAGATCAAAGCTACTAGTAATGTAGGTAAATCTCCTGTGACCTTTTGACATATGATTTCTGAAAACATAACTAAATGTTAAAAAGAGAGTTGATCAGGTTCCTTTCTAACATACCATTAATTTTAGAAAACCATAACAATTACTATAGATTTCTCAGACTAATAAAAGGGAACCCGTAAATTATCAAAAAGTTAAGGTGATATGATTTCTAATAACCATTTCTAGTTCATTAGCCATGGATTTATTATGAAGACCAGTTTCACGAATAAAAGTTAGTTCATATGCTTTTCAATCTTGTATGACATTCACAATTACAAATCATAAGTTATAACTTCCCGTTCAAATGTAGATGCTACCCACTAAAAGTTTTCCCAAGATTACCATAACATTAACATCATATAAATCACACCATTTGTTCATCACAAATTACATAAGTTTCATCCAATTAGGATGATAATAACAGTTTAGCTCATAATGAGTTTGCACATAACAAGTAACATAGAAGATAGATATGGAAACATCGGTGAAATGAAACAATCAAATTGGTGATCCATAATGGATGATGTTTGGAGGATCCCGAGCTTCTTCCAAGTGTTGTATGCACCCCCCGAGCCTCCAAATGATCTTCAAGTCTTGATTTCTGAGAGAATTCAGCAGAGTAACTCTCCCACCAAAAGCTTGCCAAATGATGAACTTAGTCCTCTATTTATAGGCTTTCTGGGGTGTTTAAGCATGGCCCCGTGCTAGTACAATGCTTACAAAAGTTGGTCGGGTCGTATGTGCAGAAGGGGTAGGGCACGGACCCGTGTTAAATGAGGCACGACCACATGTTAAATGAGGCACGACCTCGTGTTTGGGGTGGGGCATGGCCCCGTGACTCATGGGGCATGGCCTCCTGACAACTTTTGGGGGACAGTACTTTTGTCCTGTCAGATGTCCAAACATAGGGGTGTGCCAATTTAAGCACGGGGGTGTGTTTCAAGTAAGTCATGGGGCGTGCTTAATAAGGCACGACCCCATGCTTGGACTCCAAAGCTTGGATTTCTTCAATTTATTATCAAATATGCTTCTTTTGTCCATCTTGCCCTTTTTAACACCTGAAAACACAATTTAACAATTTTAAGTACATAATCATCATTTTAAGGGAGATATTATGGAATAATTAATGTGCTTTTGATAGGAATTTTATGTATAATTTAAAGCACATCAAACATTCCCACACTTGAACTTTGCTTGTTCTAAAGAAAAATCACTTAAAATGACAATTTCACCAAAAACCAAATAAATCAAATAATAAGTATGTCTTTCGGGAAATACGCAAGTAAACATTATTTCATCCAAATGTAAACATTTTAAGCATATGTAGAATGATATCCTAGCAAGCAATAGATTAGTTAGTAAAGATTATTATCTTGTAAAAATACATACTTTTCACAAGATGCGCTCACACTCGGCTAATTATATGGAGTCATAATCAGGATTAAGTATGATTAATACGCTCAATTGCCTAGTATGAATACGTACAAAATCATATGCTTGTTAAGGGATCGAATCTCCACCTACTTAGATATTTACTTGCATAAATCGTTAGGTCTTTGACGGTTTGTAAATTGGTTCGGGTTCGGGTATGGATTATTTGGAAAAAAGTGGCTAAATGCTAAAGACGACGATCTTGGCTTATTTTTAACATAAACTACAAGGAAAGCAGTAGAAGGCTCCCTATACAATACTTCAAGCTAGAAGGGATATGCTAACTTGAGGACTCGTTTATGGTCAGATTGTCAAGACCGTACTTTGCTTTCAAAAACCTTACTTCGTCTTTCACCCAAAGATACACAAAACTTTCCTTTCGTAAGGATCGTTCGGCTTGAAGCCTGATAGCAGCCAATCGGACCAGTTCCGTGTATTCGTATTGGGACTCGGTTTGGTTCTTTTTGCATTTTCCATTATGGGACCAGTTTCCACAATTCGGGCATCTTTCATATCTTTTTGCCCGCCTCTTTATAGCGCTTTTTGAAATTCCACAAAATGGTGGAACTTGTTCCTTTTTCGAAATTTCTTTCTTGCGTCAAACGTGAGGTTTAAAATTTGTTCGCGAATTTCCGGGGGATGTCCCGGTTTTGCGTGGTTAGGGCAACAAAGTAAATTGAAATCAAAAGAATGCATTCCAGTTCTTTTAGCTCTACCGGTAAGGAAAGTTAGTTGGTGGTTCGGGTGATCAAAAAATAAAAATGTGTCTAAGCCAAAAACGTGTCTAAGCCAAATTGAAATCAAAATTTTCTTTTCTTTTCTTTTTTTATAAGCCAAAAACATGTCTTTAATGAAAAACGGGTTTTGTTGAAGGCTTTTTGGTTAAGTGAGTTGGTGGTTCGGGTGATCAAAAAATAAAAACATTTAAGCTCAACGGGGCTAACTAGGGTTGACGTTCAGGTAAGGAAAGTTGAAAGAAAAATGGTTGGGGATTGAATGTTTAAGGTTTCCTAATGCCTATCTTATTTTTATGCAACAAATACTAATTAAGGTCTTGAAATGTATACCCAAAGCAAGTTTTAATCACACGTATCATAAGGCACCCTCAATTAAATCCAGAATGAAAGTAGAATTGCATGAATGCAAAAGCTGTTTAAGGCTCAAAAATAAACTCACATACGGATGGAATTGGGTAAAGTGTTTTCTTTTTTCATGTTTAAATTTTTACTAAATCATTGCCTTTAAAGATATCACAACAAAAACATTTTTCAATTTTATTTGGATGTCATCTTTTTACTTATTTATTTCCCAAAAACATATATTTATGATTTAGTTTATCAAAATTTGTTTAAATTTTTGGTTTTTTGTCACAAAAATTTATGGTTAAGTGATTTTTCTAACATTTTTCACGTTGGACCTTTTTGGCAAAGTATCAAATGTGTAAATTACTCCATCCCCATACTTAAAATGCACATTGTCCCAAATGTGATTAATAAATTAAAACAGGGAAAGGTGATGAAATAACTCCCCTAAAAATGATGAATTTGATACTTGTGCTTGAAATCCTTAGTCGCCTTAAATTGTGAGAATTCTCGGGATCACCTGAAATAACATCAACTTATTGAAAACATTAAAATTCTAAACACACGAAATAAAATAAAATGAAAAAAAATTAAAAGATCAATTGGCACAAAACAACCATGCCCGGGCCCGGAAAGTTATACTATTTTCAAGGGCTTTGTGGCGGGATATCCCCACTCATGATACATCCGGTTCCTGATGTAGTGACATCGTTGCTCAGGTCATCCATACTAGAATGCAGATTTTTGACTCGGTTGAATGCTTGTTGTGCGTATTCAAATGATCGCCTTGCATGGTTGCTTGTTGTTTGGATTACTTCATAAAGGTCTAACATACTCGGGAATTCACCAGCTTGTGAACTGGAAGCCCCGGCTTCTTCATGCTATGCCAGCATATCTAGGTCCATGATGATTTCTTTAGGATCTGCCAGATCCCAGATTTTTCCCTTTCTGTCCATAAACCTTGACTGTCCATTTGGTAGGTTTGTTATCATGTATATACTCGTGCAAATGCTCAAATCCAATAGTCCTGGCATCACTCCTTCAGTTCCCTCCATGTTACACCCATAGCTCTCATATAGGTTTAGAATCCAGCTTCCTCAAACATGGGTGTTAGAGCACCTGCAGTTGCATTTCTAGAAAACAAATTACAAAATAAATACCTAATATTACATGGAAATTGATTCACCATACAATATAAAATAAAAAAGTCCCTCAAACTATCAACTCCCTCGCTTTGACCATGACCTGTTATCGAATGGCTAAGTAACCGATGTATGTAACGCAACAGCGGGTCTCGAATTGGACTGCTTTTGGTTTTACTCGAGTTGAACACCCCTATTCCAATTTTCTCCCAAAATGCTTTTCTCATGGAACCACTTTCCGCGTCCTTGCTTTCCTCGTCTGGAAAGGTATGGTATGCTGAGATTCCTGATATTGCTTCCTCCTCCATCTCTTGTTCTGTATATATACCGAGATAGACACCGAACAAGGCGAAGGATGTTTTTACCAACGTCCCCCAAGTCTGAATGAAACTGCTTGATCATCCCACGGGTTAGAGTCTTTCATGCTAAATCTAAAAGATGCCAAAAATTCAAGAGTCGGTTCATAAACAGAAGGTTTGTTTTGTGAAAACAGACGTTTCCACTTAACACACTCAATAAATTATTATATCTTTCGAGCTGTTCGACGGCCGCCAAGGTTTCTTCATCTACTTGTAGATGTGATTTTTCAGCCCTTTGTAACAGTCTTTGCAGCCTATCACAACACCATCTTTCATGGCTTCCTCCAAATTGTAAATAGGGATGATTCATGATCATGAAATTTTAAACAATAACACCATATTTGTTCAACTCAGGTTTAAAATCAGTTAAAAGTTTGATATTCAAGAAAAATTGTTACACATGGGGGTGTGTCTCGTGAAACATGGGGGTGCGTTAACATTTTGAGGTATGTAATTTTAACTCGAGCATGTGTGGTTTTGTTTGTAAACCTTTGATTAATCATTGGTTTAACGTTTTCTTGCTTGAAAAACTAAAGAATTCACATGCATCATTTTAATCACTTGCTAATAATTTAAGGTACTCAAAATATATATAGTTTTTAACACCACTTTTTGACAATTGAACTCTTGTAACTTGAATGTGCTTAACAATGATTTAACCACGAATTATGAAGATAGTCATGCTAAAAATGAAAGGAAAAACATAAACAACAATAAACTAACTAAACATAAAAATTAACAAGCTAATTAGCTACAAAGATAAACATGAACAAGAAGGTTTAGAGTATTCTTTATTCCATATAACATTGATTACAAGGTTTTACATATAATGGCTAGGATTTCAGTTGTTTAGAGACCTAATCACCTAACTACATGTAAATGACCATCATTATAACTAGGAATTAACAATACTAACCTCTTGGACAATCAAACTTGAAAGGAAGTGGAAAAATTCTTGAAAATGACAAAGGAAAATGAAAAAGGTGATGAAATGGAAGTGAATGCGGAAGAAAACTGGCATGCCATCGATTTTTAACTGGCATGCCATCGATTTTTTTGACATTTTTAAGCAGGAATGGATGTGATGAAAACTTAGAACAAGTTTGGTATTTATACGCAGGTCGAGAAAGTTGATCACAGGGGCATGCTTGGCTAGGCACGGCCCAGTGTTTGTCAGAATTCGTCTTAAATTCGACTTGCAACGTTCCAGAGTCGTCAGAGGAGATCGTGGAAAATTTTTTTCAGAGGCACAGGGGCGTGCTTAATGAGGCACGACCCCATGTTTGTGCTTGCAAGGTCCTATAAAAAGTTTAAAAATCAAAGAAAAACCTATGTACAGGTGCCGCATTTAAGTTTCGGGTCTTCGGCGCGACCCTTCCCCACACTTAGTCTTTGTAGGGGCGGAGGTGTAATTCCTTCGAGAAAATATTGGTTGGTCCATCGGTATATAGTTTCAAACGATGAGTATTTACCTTGAAACTTAAACTATCGCGGTCATTGATTTCGAGGGAAGCGTTCGAAAAAATGTTTTTAATCGTATAGGGTCCGAACCAACGTGACTTAAGCTTTCCAGGAAACAGACGTAAACGAGAGTTATAAAGTAAGACACGTTCTCCCACATGAAATCATTTAGTCTTTTTTAATCGGGAGTCATGGAATTTCCTTGTCTTTTCCTTGTAAACCCTAGCATTTTTGTATGCTTGTTATCTCAGTTCTTCCAGTTCGTGGATTTGTAGAAATCGGTTTTTTCCTGAAATATTTTGGTCTAGGTTTGCTGCTTTAAGTGCCCAATAGGCTTTGTGTTCCAGTTCCACAGGTAGATGACATGACTTCCCATAAACTATTTTGAACGGTGTGGTGCCAATGGGAGTTTTATATGCTGTTCTAAAAGCCCATAATGCATCATCTAGCTTGGTAGACCAATCCTTGTGATTTTGTACTACGGTTTTCTCGAGGATCCGTTTGATGCCTCGATTAGTGACTTCGGCTCTCCTATTCGCTTGTGGATGATAAGCAGTTGTAAAGCGATGGTGCACTCCATAACGAGCCATTGCTCTCTCGAGCTAGTTGTTGCAGAAATGCGTTCCTCGGTGACTAATTAAAGCCTTCGGGGCACCAAAATGAGAGAATAGTTTCTTAAGGAATCTAACAACGTTTCTTGAATCATTGGTAGGTAGGGCTTGAGCTTCGACCCATTTTGAGACATAATCGACTACTACCAAGATGTAATGATTACCAAAGGACACCGGGAATGGCCCCATGAAATCAATACCCCATATATCAAATACGTCGCATACTTGAATGGGTCTCTGAGGCATCTCATCCTGTGTTGAGATATTGGTTGCTCTTTGACATGCATCACAGGTGCGTACCACGTTGTGAGCATCCTTGAAGATTGGGGCCAGTAAAATCTAGAATTAAAGACTTTCTTGGCTGTTAGGGTTTCTCTATGGTGTCCTCCTATGGGTCCTTCATGACAGTGCCTTAGAATTTGTTCTGCTTCACTTCCGTCCACGCATCTTCGGATCAGTTGGTCTGCACCGATTCTGAATAGATACGGATCTTCCCAATAGTAATGCTTAATGTCAGCAAATAATTTCTTCTTTTGCTGATAAGTCATTCCTTTGAGAAGGACTCCGCTTGCCAAGTAATTCGCAAAATCAGCGAAACAAGGATGTTCATCGATTGTAGATTGGATGCGCATAAGGAATTCGTGAGGAAAATTATCATTTATTTTGGATTCCTCAGTTTGTGAATGCCTTGAATCTTCAAGACACGAGAGATGATCTGCTGCCAGAATCAGTCTTCGCTTTCTTATCGCGAATTTCAATGTTGAATTATTGAAGTAGAAGTATCCAACGAATCAATCTTGGCTTTGCATCTTGTTTATTGAATAGATAACTAAGGGCTGCATGATCGGTGTAAACGATTATTTTTGAAAGGATTAGATAGGAGCGGAATTTTCCAAATGCAAAAACTACGGAAAGAAGTTCTTTCTTGGTGGTGGTGTAGTTTTCTTGTGCATCGTTTAGGGTTTTGCTCGCATAGTGAATTGGGTGGAATTGCTTGTCTTTCCGCTGGCCTAACACGACTCCTATAGCGAAATCGCTTGCGTCGCACATGAGTTCAATTGGTAGCGTCCAATCAGGGGAAACCATGATCGGATTTGTTACTAGTCTCTCTTGAAGCAAATTGAATGCATTAATGCATTCATTTGAAAACATGAATTGTGCGTCTTTCTCAAGAAGTTGAGTCATTGGTCGTGTGATTTTTGAGAAATCTTTGATGAAATGACGATAGAATCCTACATGACTTAGGGAGCTTCTGATTTCTTTCACGGTTGTGGGATGTGGAAGTTTGGAAATAGTGTCGACTTTGGCTTGATCAACCTCAAGACCTACTCGAGAGATTTTATGTCCTAACACTATTCCTTCAGTAACCATGAAGTGGCATTTTTTCCAATTCAAAACAAGGTTAGAATCTTCACATCTAACCAGTATCTTTTCCAGATTTTCAAGACATTGTTCGAATGAGTTCGCAAAGATGGAGAAGTCATCCATGAAAACTTCCATTGAATGTTCGATCATGTCATGAAAGATTGCTACCATGCATCTTTGAAATATAGCAAGGGCATTACACAATCCAAAAGGCATTCGCCGATAAGCAAATGTGTCATATGGACCGGTGAATGTTGTTTTTCCTTGATCTTCGAGAGCAATAGAAATTTGGAAATATCCTGAGAAACCATCGACGAAAACAATATAACATTTTTCTAGATAATCTCTCAAGCATTTGGTAGATGAAAGGCAGAGGGAAGTGATCTTTTCTTGTGGCATCATTGAGTTTGCGATAGTCGATGGAAACTCTCCATCCTTTAACCGTACGAGTTGGAATAAGCTCATTCTTCTCATTAGTTACAATAGTCATTACTCCTTTCTTTGGAACAACTTGGATGGGACTGACCCAAGTTGAATCAGAAATAGGGTAAATCAAACTGGCATCTAGCAGTTTGATTACTTCCTTTTTCATAACCTCTTGCATGCTCAGATTTAAATGTCTTTGAGGATGGATGACGGATTTGAAGTTCTCCTCCATCATTATTTTGTGAGTGCAAAAGGATGGATTGATTCCCTTGATGTCCATGATTTTCCATGTAATTGCTCGTTTATATGCCTTAAGCATATTGAGCAACTTGTTCTTCTCATTATTTGATAAGGCGGATGAGATTATTACAGGAAGTTGAGATGTGTTTTCAAGAAAGGCGTTGAATATGAGATGGAAGTTCCTTGAGCTCTAAAACCGGAGGATCTTCGATAGATGGTTTGGCTTTAGGTTCTAGTTCTTGTTCGATGATCTCAAATGCTTCTTGATGAGATAATGTTTCATCAACTTCTAGTTCTGAAATGCTTTGATTCTCACAGATGGGTTTGGAGGTTTGGATATCTATTAAATGAGTGTTGCAAGCTTCATATTCAAGAGATTACCTCAAATGATAGCTTATAATTGAGTCGCAAACATCAATGTACTAGGGTGAGTCATCATGATGCTGAGGATGTTTTATGGATTGTCCTATGTCAAATGTCACTTCCTCCTCATCCACTCGAAGTGTAAGTTTGCCGATGCAAACGTCAATCAGAGCTCGAGTAGTTGCTAAGAAAGGTCGACCAAGGATAAGAGGAACATTCTTATACTCATCCATGTCAAGGATCACAAAATCAACGGGAAATAATAATTTGTCCATTTTAACTAAAAGGTTTACAATGATGCCCCTCGGATATTTAACAGAACGGTCAGCTAACTTGATCCTCATATGGGTAGGTCTAGGTTCACCTAAGTTTAACTTTTCATAAACCGCATAAGGCATAAGGTTAATGGTAGCACCTAAATCAGCTAACGCATTACTAACATAAAGATTTCCTATTAGGAAAGGTATGGTGAAGCTTCCTGGAGCAGTCATCTTTTGAGGTAGTTTTTTTGAAGAACTACAAAGCATTCCTCATTTAAAACTATGTATGATAACTCTTCCAGTTTCTTTTTGTTTAACAACACACCCTTTAAAAACTTAGCATAATTTGGCATTTGGGCCAAGGCTTCCACCAAGGGCAGATTGATGTGGAGTTGCTTGAATAACTCTAGGAATTTTCCATATTATGCCTCCATTCGTTGTTGTCTCAAACAACCTGGATATGGAGGTGGTGGAACATAAGGTGGTGGTGGTATGTATTTTTGGCTGATTCTTCACCAGCAATAGGTTTCCTTTGCTTCTCACTTGCATTACTTGGAGTTTTGGTTTCCATTTCTTTAAGGAATGGTTGTAATGCAGGTGCATCACCTTGAGTGGTTTTGCCACTCCTTGGGGTGATGGCTTTCACTTGAGCATTAGGATTTGTCATGATGTTGCTAGGCAAAGCACCTTGGGTCTTTTAGATAGTTGTTGTGCTATCTGACCTACTTGGTGTTCAATGGTTTACCATGTTGCTTTGTTGGTTTTGATGTCAGCCTCATTTCTTTGGAACCTCTCCTTATTTCTTCGATCAGATTTCCGGATGTACTCATCTGTGGCTTGTGTAGTTATTAACAATTGCTGCAATAAGTCTTCAATTTTTGATGCTCCATGGTCTTGGTTATTACTGCTTGGACCTTGGTATGGTGGTTTCTGTTATTGGTAAGGTGGCCTTTGGGTGAATCCAGATGATGATTGGTTGTTACCAGCTTCTCTGTAATTCGAGTTGTTCCTCCAATTTGAGTTGTTGTTATATGAGTTGTTTGGGCCTCCTATGTAGTCGACATCTTCAACCATCATAATGCCTTGTGGGCATTCATTGGTCTTGTGTGAATTTCCGTATGTGTTGCATCATGTTGGGGTTTTCTTCAGTTCTGCTTGCAATTTTTCGAATCGTTTGGTTAGGGCTTCTAATTAGGTTGCAATTAGTGTTTCAGAGTCTACATGATGAATGCCTTTAGAACTGGGTTTGTTTGTTAAAGGATTATACGCAAAGCTCTCTTAGCTACTCTTTCTAAGGCTTGGTATGCCTCGGTTGGCATGACACTTCCGAAATCTCCTCCCGCTCTTTGATCGACAACTTGATTGTGTGCTCCGCTAATTACATCGTAAAAGGTTTGACACTGCAGCCACAGATCAAGTCCGTGATGTGGGCATCTCCGAAGGAGACCTTTGTATCTCTCCCATGCTGCGTGTAAGGATTCGTCATCATCTTAACGGAAGCTTGCGATGCTGCTTCTCAGTTTGGCAGTGCGATCGGGTGGAAAGTATTTCAAAAGGAATTGTTCAGCCATTTCCGCCCATGTAGTGATGGAAGCAGGCGGAAGCGAATCGAGCCAGTCAATGGCTCGGCCTCGAAGTGAAAATGGAAAAAGTCTTAGTCTGTTGGCATCGTCTGAACAGTTGTTGATTTTGAAAATTGTACAGATACGAAGGAATCTTGATATGTGAGTGTTAGGATCTTCATCTTGCAATCCGTGGAATTGAACAGAGTTTTCTAGAAGTTGGATAATGCTAGACTTAATCTCGAAATTGTGGCTGCTATTGCTGCTTGGACAACACTAGACTCGTAACCATCGATTGATGGTGTGGCATAGTTCATCATCTTTATTTCCTTGTCTTGGTTAGCCACGTCTTCTTCGGATGGTGTACCTTCCAAAATGTCTTCTTCGATAATCGTTGTTGTTTGTCTAGGTCTTTTTCGTAACCTTTGACGGAAAAGTCGTTTGGGTTCCAAAAGAGGTGAGACAAGTTCAGGACTAGATGAGTCGGACATACACTAACTTAAGAAAGCATAAACTTACTAAGACTTAGAATGAATTAGGAAAATATAACTAAACTGACTAACAAATAAAGATAAAATAAATTTGATCAAAAAATATATAAATAGGATATAGACAAGATAGTCAAAAATTTAGATTGTCTTTCAAAACTGTCGTGTGTCCCTGGCAACGGTGCCAAAAACTTGATGCGTGTGAAAAGTATATAGATTTTGCTAAAGGTTCGCACAGATTCAGTTTTAATTGGTTATCACTAATACTAAACTACACACACAAAAGACAAGTGTACCTGTCGAGTGGTAATATAGTGATGGTAAGAACCGAGTATCAATCCGTACCGAGCCTACTCAACAACCTTAATGATTGACTATCAGATTAGATTTTTGTTTTGAGAAAATGATAAATTGCATTGATGTAATTAAGATTTTTAGAGTTTAGAAACAATAATTAAAATAAAGAAAAAATAAGATTGAAACTTTTGGATTTAAAACCAGGGAATAACGGCTATCATCCTAATTATATTACACTTATGTAACTGTGATTAATTGGTAGTGTGATTAAAGATATTGATTAAAGTAATTATGTCAATGTTTATAAAATGTGAGTTGGCGTGATTTCTCTTCTATCAGCTCCGTAGTGACTAGGACCTCATCATGATGATTACTAAACAGATCAAAGCCACTAGTAATGTAGGTAAATCTCCTGTTACCTTTTGATATATGATTTCTGAAAACATAACATAATGTTAAAAAGAGAGTTGATCAAGTTCCTTTCTAACATACCATTAATTTTAGAAAACCACAACAATTACTATAGATTTCTCTGACTAATAAAAAGGAACCCGTAAATGATCTGAAAGTTAAGGTGATATGATTTCTAATAACCATTTCTAGTTCATTAGCTATGGATTTATTATGAAGACCAGTTTCACGAATAAAAGTTATTTCATATATTTTTCAACCTTGTATGACATTCCCAATTACAAATCATAAGTTTATAACTTCCCGTTCAAATGTAGATGCTACCCATCAAAAGTTTTCCCAAGATTACCATAACATTAACATAATATAAATCACACCATTCGTTCATCACTAATTACATAAGTTTCATCCAATTAGGATGATAATAAGAGTTTAGCTCATAATAAGCTTGCACATAACAACCAGTAACATAGAGGATAGATACGAAAACATTGGTGAAATGGAATAATCAAAACGGTGATCCACAATGGATGATGTTTGGATAATCCCGAGCTTCTTCCAAGTGTTGTATGCACCTCTTGAGCCTCCAAATGATCTTCAAGTCTTGATTCCTAAAAGAATTTAGCAGAGTAACCCTCCCACTAAAAGCGTGCCAAATGATGAACTTAATCCTCTATTTATAGGCATTCTGGAGTGTTTAAGAATGGCCTCGTGCCTAAAAGGCATGGCCCGGTGCTAGTACAATGCTTACGAAAGTTGGTCGGGTCGTACGTGCAAAAGGTGTCAGGCACGGCCCCGTGTTAAATTGGGCATGGCCCCGGGTTTGGGGTGGGGCACGACCTCGTGACTCATGGGGAATGACCGTGACAACTTTTAGGGGATAGTACTTTTTATCTTGTCAGATGTCCAAACACGGGGATATGCCAATTTAAGCAGGGGGTGTGCTTCAGGCAAGTCATGGGGGCGTGCTTAATGAGGCACGGCCCCATGCTTGGACTCCAAAGCTTGGATTTCTTAAATTTCTTATCAAATATGCTTCTTTGGTCCATCTTGCCCTTTTTAACACCTGAAAACACAATTTAACAATTTTAAGTACATAATCATTACTTTAAGGGAGATATTAAGGAATAATTAATGTGCTTTTGATAGGAATTTTATGTATAATTTAGAGCACATCAATACCAAAGACCTAGTTTTGGAGCTCCTTTAAGATATCTAAGAATTGTTTTGGCAGTAATTAGGTGAGACACCTTTGGAGTGGCCTGATATCTTGCACAGATGCAAGTTACAAACATGATATCAGGTCTACTTGTATTGAGATACATCAGAGATCCAATAATTGCCTTGTACTGTTGTTGATTAGTATCCTCCCCCTCAAAATCAGGACAAAGATTATGATTTCTAGGGATAGGTGTCTTGGCAGGCTTACAATCTTTCATCTCAAATCTTTCTAAAATATCCTTGACAGACTTTGATTGATTGATGAAGAGCCCTTCTTCCATCTGCTTCACTTGAATTCTAAGGAAGAAGTCCATCTTTCCTATAAAACTTATCTCAAACTTCTTCCTCATGATGCTTTCAAAGTCCTTGCACATTTGGTCATTTGAGGAACCAAATATGATGTCATCAACATAGACTTGTACAAGCAGCATGTCCTTCCCAGACTTCCTTATGAACAATATTTTGTCTATTGTGCCTCTGGTATAGCCACTCTTGAGAAGAAACTGAGACAGTGTCTCATACCACAGCCTTGGTGCCTGATGCAACCCATAAAGAGATTTATCAAGTTTGCACATATAGTTGGGGTGTTGTGGGTATTCAAATCCAGGTGGCTGGCACACATAGACTTCTTTGTCGATATCCCCATACAAAAATGCACATTTGACATCAAGTTGATAACCTGTTAAGTTCTTGGATGCAGCAAAAGCAAGAAAGATTCGCACAGCCTCAAGTCTTGCAACAGGTGCAAAGACATCTGTGTAATCTATGCCTTCCTTTTGTGTTTATCCTTGAACAACAAGTCTTGCTTTATTCTTGATGATCAAACCTCTATCGTCTCTTTTGCCTCTTTAATTAAAGTAACTCCTCTTGAATTGCTTCTATCCAGTTGTTTTCCTTGAGGGCTTCTTCCACCTTCTTTGGTTCCGTCTGCGAGAGAAAGCATGAGTACAAGCAGACATTCCCATTGTGGGTCTATCTTCTTGCTTTCACACCTTCTGAGACATCCCCAATGATGTTTTCAGCTGGATGAGTGTTGTGTATCCTGAGCCTAGGAATCACATCTAGTTACGAAGATAGATCCAGGTTTGACAAGTTTTGCTCTGGATTTTAAACACCATGACCAGCTGATGTCTCACACTCATTTAATGAGGACTGATTTAATGAATGTTTAACAGCATCAATGGTATTTTGTTGAGAAGCAAAATCAACTGTTGTCTGTTCCTCCAGATCACTATCTTCATTAGCTTGGTATTGAGTACTTGAGTTGTCAGCTGTTGAGTTATGAGGCTCAGTAGGCTGAAAACTTGTTAAAGCTTCATTGTTTCCTAAGATATTCAAGCTTTCAGGACTATTAGTTGAAAGAGCTTGATCTTCATTTCTTCTTGGAGAACTTGGAATAGATCTTAGTAACTCAAACATTTGATCTTCATAGGGGTCAATTTGAGTTCCTATTCCAACTGAAACATTCTCACAAGACGGTTTAGAATAGTTTGGAAACAATTCTAAATTGAAGATATAATCATGACCATTGCCCTTAACACAAGGAGTGTGCTCATTGACAACAATGTTGGATGATTCCTCAAAATGTTGATTTTTGATATTATACACTTTATATGCAAATAGAGGTTGAGGAATATCCAACAAAGATAGTATCAACTGACTTTTTAATAAATTTTGTTAAATTGCCCTTTGTGTTAAGTATGGTGCACTTGCTGCCAAAGGACCTAAGAAACCCAATGAACGGTGGCCTCTTGTTCCATAGCTCACAAGGGGTCTTTCCATGGGGCTTAATAATGAGAACCCTGTTCTACACATAACATGCAGTGCTGACTGCCTATGCCCAGAAAGTTAGAGGCAGTTTTGCATTAGCTAACATAGTTCTTGCAACTTCAATAAGTGTCTTGTTCCTCCTCTCAGCAACACCATTCTATTGAGGAGTTCTAGGAGCACTATATTGTCTGGCAATCCCTTTTGAGTTATGGAATGAGTCAAGAACTTGATTCTTAAACTCAGCCCCTTGATCACTTCTAATGATTTTACCTTGTGATCTATTTGATTTTAAATTTTAAGAATAAAAGATTTTAGAGTTTCAGCAGTTTCATCTTTAGTTCTTAAAAAAAACCCAAGTAAATCTTGTGAAATCATCAACAATCACAAGACAATATGATTTCCTTCCAATGCTCATTATACTTGTGGGACCAAAAAGATCCATGTGCAATAAGTGTAATAGAGTGGTGATGGAGTCAACCTCTTTGGATTTGTGAGAAACCTTGTGTTGCTTTCCTTTCAGGCAGGCAACACAATTATCTTTACACATAAACTCCTTTTTGGGCACACCATGTACCAAATTACTTTTAACCAATTTATTCATGGTTTTAAAATTAACATGGCATATTCTTTTATGCCAAAGAGTTGACTCATCACCATTTGCTTTGGAAAGAAAGCATAATACTTCACCTAGTGGGGAAGCATTATTCATATCCAGCTTGTACATATCCCCTCTCCTGGGAGATCTAAGAAGCACCAATTCCTGAGGAATTATCATCCCGGGCTTGAACCAAAATATATGCATGGGGTTAAATTATGGTTTGAGAAGAAGAGGGTTGGGCTGCAACATCTTTTCTGATCTTCCATTCCATCCTATGGTTGATCAGTGTAGATGAGCCTAAAGAGGCTTGTGCAGCATAACTTGCTTCCGAGGCTTCTTTCTTCTTGGAAGAAGTTGTCATCACCTTTTCTTCTAAAGCAGTCTTCTTCTCGGAAGGTTTCAAAGTATTCTTTTTGTTTCTTTGTTTGTTCTTTGGCTTGTCTTTCGAAGCTATTTTCCTTTCAGGAGAATGAGTTTCTTTCGAAAGCAACTTAGCTTCGAAAACAAGTTTTCCTTTCCTTAACACTTGGACCATGTGATAAGGTCCAAACATGAAACCATCCTTGACTCCTTTCTTAACATTGGATACATAATGTGTGCTTACTAGATTGTAGTAATAGTCTTTAGCCATGTGGTTATGCAAACCACAGATTATGCATTCAATGTTATTCTTGATGGGGCATGTTGACTATTGTTTCTTGCACTTCTTTTCTTCTTCAATATCCTTCCCCATCAATTTTTGATCCTTCATTTGGATAGGTGTGCTCGTACTACACTCGTTTCCTGAATCAGGATTTCTAACCACTTGAAATCCGGCTGAGATGAATACTACCCTTTGCTTTAGGTCTATCTTTAACTTTGACTCAGCCACCTTCTTGGCAGTTTTTCTTGCTGCCCTGATTTTGTTCTTTCTGGCTTTGGCGGTTAAGGGTTGATGATCAGCTATGTGGATGAGGTTTTCTACCTTATCCTTCCCTGTGGTGGTTTCCATAATTGCGTCATTCTGCTGCTCTTTTATTAGTGGGTCAGCAGTTGGAACCTCTTACTCATCAGTACCACATCTTGGCTGTCTAATAGACATAAAGGAGTGTGGCGGAGCAATTTCATTGGTTCCTAACCCACTTTTGTTTTGATAGCACACCTTTGAGTGGGAGGATGATGCAATGATGGTGTTGAAGTTATGCTCTTCAAAGGCATACTTCTTCGCTTTAGCCTCAGCTATCACTAGGTGTGCTTGAGCCTCAGTTAACTTGAAGATTAAATCTTTTATTTGAGCCATGTAATTTGAGTGTTCATGTTTTAAAAAGGACACAATTTTCTCTAACTCTTCTATTTTGAGTTTATAGTCAGATTCTGCTCTCTTAAAATCAGATTTTAGTATGTTTAAAGACTTAGTATCAGATTTAATTTTGATGTTGCAGTCCTGATACAATTTAACCTTAGCAATACAGGCTGGAGTACAGAGATGCTCATATACCTTAGTGTCTTCAGTTCCAGCCATGAGAGCTTGAGCAGGAGTGACATCTTGCACCATGAAGCTCCAATCAACTTCTGGAGCAACAACTACAGTCTGTTGTTCAATGGGTTTGACTGCAGTCTTTGGGGTAGCAGGATGTTGGGAGGCTTGCGTTGCTCTAGGATTAGATCTAGGAGCTTTGCATTCCTTTGCGAAGTGACCAAGCTGGTTGCAGTTGTAGCACTTGGCCTTTGTCTTGTCAAACTCAAATTAGATGTTGGTTGGGTTTTGAGGGAACTGCCTTACAGTTCTTTTGAAGAACTTCTTGGCTTTGTAGGTCAGGGGAGCCATTTTTTGGACAATGTTCATGTATTCAACATCATCTGGGCTGAAACACTCCGGATCAACAAAATAGAATTGAAAATCTCCAGAGTGCTCATTCCCTGAAACAAAAGCACAACTATCCTGGAAAGAATTTTGTTGAGCCTGTTGAGACCTGGGTATCTCAGGGAATGTGATGTATGGCCTAGAGGAAGATAATGGCTGTTGGGGGTAGTTCAAGTACAACTGGGGCTGGGGAGTTCTTGAACCTTCAGCAACATGTAGAGCATTGCTAACAGGAAGGTTTAAGGGTCTGTTCATATGATGGCTTTTCTGAGTTTCCATCTCCATATGGTATCCATCAAGGATTCCATATAGTTCAGTCATAGTAAGAGTGTTGAGACTCTCAGTTCTCTTGATTGAGACATAACAGAAAGTCCACTCATGAGGAAGTGCACTCATGAATTTTCTTACTATGTCTCTATTCTCAAGAACCACTCCAATAGACTGAAGAGAGGTGATCAAGTTCATGTACCTAAAGTATTATTGGCTCAAGGACTCACCAACAATATATGTGAAGTTTTCAAACTTTGATTTCAGCACATCTTTCTTGGACTCCTTAGATTCATCAGAACCAGAGTACATTAGCATCAAAGCATCAAAGCATCAAAGAGTTCTTTGGCAGACTCACATTGCTTAAAGCCTACCATTATGGAGTTTAGTATAACCGTAAGCAAAACAGTCATGGCTTTGCAGTCAATGTCCATCTTCTTAAAGTCTTTATTAGAGTAGTCTTCAACAACCTTTTCAATCATGATACCATTACCAGCTGGGGATTCCACCTTTTGTTGGTATGGACCATGTGTAACTGATCTCCACATGCGGCTGTCTTTATACTTGATAAAGCCTTCAATACGTTTGCATCAGGTTCCAAAGTCATCAGGAGTGATGATAGGAGCTTTGGTCATGGTTCCCATCTCAGACTTAGAAAATTTCTAGTTAAGAGCCAGTTGAGTGAAGTGAGTGAGTGTGAAGAAAACAAGGGTGATTTGGGATGGTAAGATCTCACAATCAAGAGCCTAAAAAGCTCTGAAACCAATTGCAGGATCGGTGTTTTTTTCAAAACACAATATATTCTCACAAACTCACTTAATATCACTCAGGTTGATGAAGTAGAATCTCTACTATGTTCACAAGTAATATAATAAGTTAATGAAAGCACAATAACACAAGAATGGTTTTCAAGATACTTGTATATTTTACTTTTCAACTCAGTATTACAAGACTCTTACAAGCATAGTTACTAATTTACATGAAGAAACTATATATACTACTATTTACAGCCAGTTATACTTGGAAAACCAGCTGGAATTTACAGCTAGACAAATACTACATTGCTAGAAGTAAAGCATCTAAAATAATATCCTAGATTAGGTAGACGTATCATGTCCATGACTTACTGTTTGTCACCAACTAAGTATGGCAACTATACTAAGTTGAGAATGGTGAATAGTGGATTAAAGTATGCCAACTACATGGGTCTGAGAAAGCACCATGTAGTGTATCAGAGTTGCAGCGGGTTGTCAAACAGACCATACTTATGTCCACTGGTTCATAGTTGGTTCTCTAAAGGTAAATGGGTTCGGAAAAATAAATTCTTTCGAGGTCATTTTGGCTTCGGAAGAAACAACTTCTTCCGAGCTTCTGCAAGTCTTCAGGACTTTATTCTTCGGAAGACTTTATCTTTGGATCTTCTAAGTTGTATACTTTGGAAGGAGTACAACTTGGTCTCGGAAGACTGAGTTCTTCCTTTGGAAGTTCTTCATACTTTGAGCTTCGAAAGATCTTTGACTTGGCTTTGGAAGAGTAGCTTTGTCTTCGAAAGACCACTTCATTTTAGTACTTCAAAATTCTTCTAAATGTTGTTTTGGTTGCACCAGCCTCATATGATCCAACATTTTATAAGTTGGTGAGTCTTTAGAGATGGCAGCGGAAAGTTGTTCAGCTTTTGTCAAAAGCATATAAGAGAAAGCATGTCTTTCTATCTTTGGAAGAAATCAGACTCTTGGCTTTGAAAGACTTCATCTTTGGCTTCAGAAGAAATGGTCTTTTGGCTTCGAAAGATTTGACACTTAGAAAATTTCTTAGTGCTTTTGTCAAATCTTTTGAAGTAACTTTTTATGTACTTCAGTGTACATGCTAAGAGATCTTTGGTTGCATCAGGTTCTAAGTTAACTCTTACAAACTCCTCCTAGGCTGATGCTACCAAAATGTAAGAATAACTTTGAGTCTTGATCTTCATCTGTTAGCAGTCCTCATCAGAATCAAGACCATTCCCTTCTTCATCAGTTGGTCAGCATTCCTCAGACTCCCAAAGTATATTCTCATGTCAAAGAGATCATGCAGAGGAAGGTCAAACATATTTTGCCAGAAGTATACATCTTGACCCCTTGATCTCTAGTGACATATCGTCTTTCTAGCTTTGTAACAAAAGCCCCGGACAACATGGTTCTCTTAGTAACAAAAGGCTCTACTTGAAGTGAAGTTGGTTGAGCAGCCTCTTCTTGATCACGTTTAGGATATTCTGACTCATCCTTAGGTGCAGAGGTGGATGCCTTGGACTTTTTCTTCTTCTTCTTGTCTCTTCATATGACCATCCTCTTCCTCTTTCTATACTTTAACTTAGACGGTTGGTCTTGAGTACCGAATGTTCCTTCTTTATCCTTCTCAGTTGGGTCCTTTTCCTTCACATGTGAAGAATGCAAGTATACCATCTCACCCTTCTTAATATTCTTCTCAAAAGGGGAAGGTTTAAGACACTGCTATGGGTCAGAAGATGAAGCTGGTGGAGATGCAGCACTAGGTCCATGTTGTGTTGTGTCTTGGGGTTCAACCTTGACCTCAGCTCCACGTGTAGCCTGACTTGGTGAAGAATGCAAGTATACCATCTCACCCTTCTTAATCTTCTTCTTGATCGCTCGAATGTGCTTATCCATAGTGGATAGAGACATTGGACTAAGTCTCCTTCCAGAGAACCCATATAGCTTCAAGAAGCTCACTATCTTTAGTCTGTCAGCAGACTTTTTCTGATTGGCTTGGATGGTGGCTCTTGACTTAATAGCCTCTTCCCTCATCTTCCTCTTAGTAGTTTTTTGTTCTTTTAAGACTTCTTGCTCTAGTTGCTTGAGGTACTCAAACTCAATATACTCATATGACAAAGGAAGTATGTTTGCTACCTGATAGAGACCTGTGGCACTCATATTGGTTATCATGTTCTGTCTATCTTGTTCCCTACCTATCTGAGTTTCTTGTTCAACAACCATAGCCTCTAATTCAGGGTTTTCTTTAACTTGAGAGAGGACTGGAGCTTTGTAAAGTCTTTTTCTTTTCCGTTCATCCTTAATCTTGAGGAGCAACTCTGCAGTCTCAGCCTCCTTTCTCTCTTTTAAAACATCAATGTCAGTCAGTTCATTTTGTTCATCTAAGGGTAGAGAGATAATTTAATCAATGTTGTAGTTCCTAGACCCCAAATAATTCAATATGGTTGCCCTTAACTCATCCTCCTGAGTATTTGGGATAGGGGTAGCCCTGATTGTAGCTTGCATGAAGCTGCGGGTCTCACTTGTTCTCTATCCCCTTGCCTTCCTCTTCCTCTCCATTTTCTCCACCTCAATATCCTCAGAGGTTATGATCCTTTTCCCTTTGTCAATCACTGGCCTGTATTACTCTGGGTGGAGAGAGCTTTGGCCTTCATCACTTGGTATAGTACTTAAGCTCTGGCTAGGGACAACCTATGATACACCTTCACCAACTAGTGTCTCACTGAGGGAACTGGGTGCAGAAGCAGTTCCTGTCTTAAGGTTCACTGGTTAAACTATTGGGCCTTCAATTGAGGTTTCTCCTTTGAAGCTAATCTTAGGGTCTGCCTTAGTATCCAGTTGACCAACAGTTTTTCCTACTAGCCTTTGTCTATATAATTTGGATCTTCTCTTGAACTCTACAAGCTCTCTCAGCTGAATCCTCTCAGCCAACCTTTTAGCTTGCCTATTATTACTTGGGTTGGTAAGTGGCAGGTCAACTAGAGGAAAACTCTCATAGTATCTCAGGGTTTAAAAATTGAATACTTCTTGTTGCCTTTAAGATCTAGAAAGTACAAGGGCTCTTCTATCAGCATCATACCTCCATCCTACTATTGGGTTGTCAGTAGGGTAGGATGGCATAGACATAGCCCTTAGGATTCCCTCCTTAAATAAGCTTTGAATCAGGGCATCCATATTGATATGGGCCTGAGGAGGTTATTGAGTATGGACAACTACAAGTGAGAATGGTGAGGCCTCAATGTCCACACTCTGGGTAGAACTCTCAGGTTTTGTGATTGTGGTTAAAACTTTCTCCCCCTTTTTGGTAGCATCACCCACTTGCACAGGTTAGCTAAGGCTTAGCTCCACCACATCCACAGGTTCTTGTGGACCTGGATAAGCACGCCTGACAAGCCTATTAGCTATCTTGCCCTTAAGATCGGAGATCTCAATTTGTTGTTCAGTGACCTGCCTTTGCAAGGTAGCCAGCTAAGATTCCAGGTGACTTACCATTGAAACTAAATAGGTTCATGTTTTAGACAGTTTTTGCACCTTTAGCTGCAGAATCCCATCATCTACGTTTGAAGAATCATAGGGGGATGAGAGGACATAACCAAAGTCATCTCCCTTACTACAAGCTTGTGGTTCTTGGATGGTTGATTTCCCCTGCTCCATGACAGCTTGAAGAGAAGTGTCAAGGGCTGGGGTGTCATGGTTGAGGTTTTAATGATGTAATCACTTTTAAAAATGAGAGCCTCTTCCATATGGACTTCCTGAACATGTTCAGGGAACTCCACCTCAGTTAGGGGTGGATGATGTGGGCTAGATAAGGGTGTTTTAGGAGCACTCATCTAACCTTGAGCAAGGGAGGAGAAGAGAGACTCATGGTACTCACTGAATCCCATAACCTCTTCATTATCGAATTGGAAGTTAGGGATTGGTTGGTTTAGATCCAAAGGCTAGGGAAGGTAGCTGTCCCAGTAAGGTTGATCACCTGAGTTTTGAGACTTTTAGTGAAGCTTGAGGTTTAAGCAATGAGCTCATCAGGCTAAGCATGAGGAACCTTAGCACTAATCAATGAAATAATGGGAGTAGTCTACTCCTCAGGGAAGTGGGAGCTGCTCCATCTAAATAGACTGAGAAGGGGTTCATTTGGATTTTCTTTTGTATGTGATGGTTATTTGAGGCTGTATGGGTGGTGCAGATGTAGAAGGTGCAGGTTCAACATTGACCGGTGTTGTTAAGTTGTCACCTTGAGCAATGAGCTCTAACATTTTTGGGACCACGACTATTTCTACCCTTGATAAACTAACAGTTGTTTTTCTCATGATTTTAAAGATGTCGGGCTTCATCTGTCGTAGTTTAAGAATAGCACCTGTTCCCCTCAATAGTGAGCCCAGTTCATAGTTAAGAATGTGCTGGACATATCTAGGGAACATGTAGTACTTTAAGGAGTCCAAGCTGGCAAGAAAGTTTGTGTAAACAAATTGGGAGTAATTGCACTTGACCCCTTGAACCATTCCATGGACTATATAGGATAAGTTCTCAAGAATTTGGTCCCATCCTCCATGTTTATTTGATAAATAGTGAATGATAACATGGAGAAGGTACTTTCACTGGTAAGAGACCTAACCCTTCTTGAAGGTTCTGATTGTGAAGTCCCCTTCATAGCCCATCTACTTGAATGATTCATTCACAACAGCTTTGGGGAAGGATAGCTCACTTTCTTCATCATCCAGCCTAAGATGAGAGTTGATTGTGGCTGGGGTGATGAAAATTGTCTTCCCCTACACTGATGTAGATAGTGCCTTCTCATCGTCCAAGATCACCTCTTGGTAGGTCCTCCAGAACTCCAGTAGTTGTTCTTCATAAAGTGAAGGGTCGATTGTAAGTGCGGGAGGTAGGATGATTGAGTAAGAAAGCGGCAAACATCTAAGAAATAAGGATGTTTCTCAGATGTCAATAGAGCAACCTGATTGTGTTGCCTGTGAAGGTGCATGAAAAAATCTGGCTGGTTTCAGGGTTGGCCATTTGAGAAACCTTTGGGATGAAGAAAGATAAGAACAAAGAGGGTTTGTGGGTGAATTTAGGGTTAGAAGTTTGCAGATAAAGAGGAAGAAGAAAGAGGGGGAAGCGTTGTAAGGCTATATATATGGTAGGATTTAAGAGAAAGATAATGCAAAAGGATAAACTTTGAAATCTAGATGTCGGTCCCACCTCTGAAAAAGTGCCCAAAAAGGTAGTGATCTTGGAAGTAGAAAATCTTCTGAATGTAATTTGTCTTTGGAAGTTTTGAGAAAACTTTTGAAGCCAAATTGACTCCGAAAGATATTCCTGAGTTTGACAAAAATTTACTTTGGCAGAAAAATACTTAGAGTAATTTTGCTTCTGAGACAAATTTGGTTTCGAAAGATATTAAATTTCAGAAGTTTTATTCAAAGGATTAATAAAGCATTTGAGACTTAATTGCTTTTGGATGAAAATTGTCCTTCAAAACATATAAGTACTTAGAAGCGTATTTAAGCTTCGGAAGATATATCATAATTTCTTCCAAAGGTAAATTTCTTAGTAAGTAGTTATTAGTTTTGAAGACAATAATTTTTTTCGAAGTCAACTTAATGTCTTCCGAAAGAAAATATAAATTTAATTCTAAAAACTCTAAGTATACAGATTGAAGTAAGAATTATTTGGATACCAAAGTCCTAGCTTGGGAGCTCCTTCAAGGTATTTAAGAATCCTCTTGAAAGCAACCAGGTGTGACATCTTGAGATTGGCTTGATATCGTGCACATATGCATGTGGCAAACATGATATCAGTCCTGCTGGCTGTGAGGTACATAAGATACTTTATACTACATCCGACAGCCGGCCATACTTTAAAGGCCAGCTGGAACACTAATCTAGACAACAAGATCAATGTAAAGTCAAAAGGCAGATTGCTTTTTGACTAGTGACTATGACATGCCATAACTCACATCCTTATCCACTACAAAAAGGGTAAAAGTATAAAGAACAAAGTTACAGACTCTAAGACCTTAATCTATAGTTGACAAAAGTATGGAGATATCACCAACTTGTATAAGTTGGTGGTCTTCAGAGATGGCAGCGAAAATTTATTCATCTTTTGTTAAAATCATGTCAGAGAAAACATGTCTTCTCTGTCTTTAGAAAAAATAAGTCTCTTGGCTTCGGAAGACTTTGTCTTGAAGCTTCGGAAGACTTCATCTTTGGTTTCAGAAAAAATGGTCTTTTGGCTTAGGAAGATTTGACACTTAGAGAATTTCTTAGTGATTTCGTCAAATCATCCGAAGTAACTTTCTCTGTACGTCAGTGTGCATGCTGAGAGCTCTTTGGATGCATCAGCTTCTAAGTTAACTCTTACATTTAACTTCTTTATTTTAACACAATACTTTTACATTTTTTTTCAATTTAGTCCCAAAATCTTTTTTACTTTCAACTTTGGTTCCCAATACTTTTCATATTTCATAAATTTTTCATTATGTTTCTATCTAAATTTTGCGTGTTTACATGACGTACATGCTTGTATGGTGCAATGTTTTACGCTTATTTTTCTCTATTTAAGGGCCTCGTCACAAGCGCCGGTCCCAGATCGATTTACTTATTGTTTTAGATGTTTTACATTTTGCTGATGTGGTTTAATGTTTTTACGTCTATTTTTCGTTCGCTTTAATTTTTTTGTCCTTTTGTTTCTTTTTTAATAAGACTTTTTTTGGTGTTAGTGGACACTGATGGTGGTGTGTCATTGGTGTTATTAAGCACGGGGTTACGCCCCCGCTGCAACGTGGGGGGCTTTGTACTAGTTAAAAGCTAATAATCAGAAACTACAAACAAAAATCCAAAATTATTTAATGTATATGGTTTTATTAAAAACCCGCTACTAATTGTAAACGAGACAAAGGTTCAGCGAACAATTCGTGAGTCGTTCGATGGAACGTTCCGTTATGTCCATTCGTCTAATAAATGAACAAACATGAAAAATTAGTTTATGTTTGTTTACCTAAACTAACGAATATGAAGAGAAGTCATGTTCGTTCACTTGTGTTTGTAAAAGTTCGCTAACGTGTTAAATTTGTTCACTCATGTCCATTCGTTTATATTTGTTCGTGCTCGTTCATTAAATTCTTATATATTTTGTAACTTTTAATTTAGTTAATTTACCCAGTCTATATATGTGTTGTATTTTTAAATTTTAATCAGCCTAACATTTATATTATATAATTAATTATGATCATAAACGTTTGGTAATATTTTCATTTATAATTATGTATATGATCATTATGTGAAGTGTTTTAACTTTATATTTATTGAGATAATCATGCCTAAGTTTGTGATTAAGAATGTTGAGAGTTATATTTTTTAAATAGTATCTATTTGTGTTTGTAAATTGTTTAGTTATGTATTCGTGAACTGTTCGTAAACTTAATTGACGAACAACAACAATAATTTCCGTTGGATTATCTATTTTCATGAACATGTCTAATAGATGAATGAATTTCATTAATTGCTTTCCATATATTAATTTATATTATCCATATTACCTCGTAAATCTTTTAGATGAAAATTTTAATAATTTCTTAGAAAGTTTAAAGCATTTTAGATTTTTGTTGTTTCTTTCCATACAAGTGTTTATACATAAACTTATACAGTAATTTAAATTTTGTCTGTAAACTAAAATTATAGTAAATATTCATATCCTACATCGGTTGTGTAGAAAAAACCAAAGTGGCACCCAATTTATATATAAGGAGCCCTTGACCATTAATAAATGAAAAAGATTGAATTTCATGTGCATGCCTTAATGTATGTCATTAGACGTAAAACCAAATTGGTAAAAAGACTTTCGGGTTTTTGAACCGGACACAACGACAGTTCCCAATTAAGCGATTGAACCAACCGGTCCAATCTGGTTTTTAATTTTTGGTTAGCACAATAAGGGAGGGTTAACCAAATATACAAAGTCCTACAAAATTGTATACCCCTTCCGCAATGTGCAGCTCTCATACATTATTTAGTCAAATGAATCGAACATTCATCGAACACTTCGTGAACCATTCAGAGTGAAGTTCGTTTATCTTTATTCGTTTAATAAATGAACGAAGACTAATAAGAAATTTTGTTTCTTTAGTTAAATGAACGAATGTGAATAAAGGTCACATTCGTTTATTTATGTTCATGAATATTTGGTAAGGTGTTCACCTATGTTCGCTTGTATTCGTTCATTTAAATGTTTTTCTATTTTTTATATATATTTCATGGTTCGTAATTTTTAATCATATGAAACTCTAGTTATACTATACGTCTCTGTCAAGATCTCATATTTGACCAATTCAATATTAATGAATCCTCTAGTTCTCTAACCGAGTCTCTCTTGTGTTTTTTTGCGTTCATTTATGTTCATTGCATAAAATTAAGAAACAAAGACAGAGAATTATGAACTTGTTAATTTTTTTGATGTATGAACATTAGTAAGAAATCTCATTTAAAGTGTTCGTGAACAGTTCCTAAACATGTGAACAAACATGAAAAATGAATATCATTTATTAAGTGTTCATGAGCATCTTATTTCCTTAATGAACAAGGCCTGTTCATTTGTAGCCCTAACCAAAAGTATAAAAAAATATTCCTATCCCATATTGATTGTGCAGAACAACAAAGCAGTACCCATCTCCTATATAAGAAGTCCATGCAAAGGAGTTTTGTTTTAGGCACATGCTTTTCTATATGCCATTAAATAGAAAATCAAATTGTTAAAAATTGTTTTTGGTTTTTCAATTAGCCATAAAGGCGGTTCCCGGCTGAACCGACTAGTCTTGTCAAGTCTGGTCCGGTTTTAAATCATAGGTTTGAACAATAAAAAGGAGATAGCCAAATATACAGTCTTAAAAAATTTTGTACCCCAGCCACACCTTATGGGTCTCACATACTATTCTTGAAAAGTTTAAGATACTTCAGATCTATGTTGTTGCATTTAATACAACTGTGTAAAACATAAAAGTAAATTATGTAACATTCTAAATTTTTTATAGAAAGGTTACAAATAATATTAATGAAAAGGGTCACCTCCCCCTTCCCTGGTGATTTAAGTCTTGCCGAAAAAGGAAAGTAGGTTCTTAGCCTAGAGAGAGTTCGAATGGGAACAAAGTAAAAAAAAAACACGTTCAAGGAGTTTAAGAAAGGATTAACCTAAGCACCCATTTTGTCACTGCTAGATGGAAAGAGGATTCACTAGTTTACTCTAATGCCTTCTATCTAGGGATAGGATGTGTCTTGATGCAAAAAGTTGATACTATACGCTTCTCAACTAATTAAAAACTCACAAGGCTAACTATCCACCTAATGATTTGAATCAAGCCAACGTAGTGTTTGCACTTAAGATATGGAGAGATTATTTATATAGTGGTCAAATATACAATTTACACTAATCATAAAGCATAAAGTACTTCTTCGAGCAGAAAAATTTAAATATGAGGTGACTACGATGGTTTGAAGCAAGAAAGGACTACGACCTTTGAGATTCATTATCACCCGGGTACAACCAACATAGTAGGCCATACATTGAGTCGCAAAGTAAAACGTGAACTAATCCATGCGAAGTTTTGCTACTTGATAGTAACAGTGGATGTTATGGATAAGATGGTAGTGCTCAAGATAAAGCACTTAAAAGACAAGCATATATACATAAAGGGAATGAAAGGGCAAGTTTGAGACTGGAAGAAAACACTTATGGAATCAAAACCAGATTTGGGTGAATATGGATTCTTCGTTACAAGGATCTTATGATAAAGATATTAGACAAGCTTAGATGGCCAGAGACTTAGTTCATCCGGGCACCACAAAGATGTAACAAGATTTGTCAAAAAAGTCCTGAGATGAAGATTGATATAACTCAATATGTGAGTAAGTTTTTGACGTGCCTACAAGTCAAAGCTAACCACCAAAAGCCTTACGAGACAATCCAACCTCTCCGAAGTGGAAATGGGAGCCACAATGGATTCATAACTGAGTTACCACACATAACTAAGGGATATGATGTTATATGGGTAATAGTCGACTGACCTAATAAAAGTAATCATTTCTTGCTAATACCAAAGACTTATACTACTAAAAGGTTAGGTTAATTATCTTTAAAGAAATTTTAACATGTCACGGGGTACTAGTATCTATAATTTCGGACAAAGATACGCGATTCACTTGAAAGTTTCAAAAAAGATTCCATGATGCCATGGGTACCAGGTTGCATATTAGCACCGCTTATCACCCCAGATCAAAGGGTAATTAGAGAGAACCAGTCAAACAATGGAAGACATGATACGAGCATGTATTATCGACTTTAAGGATAATTGGAATAACCACTTGCCAATAGCTGAGTTCTCATATAATAATAATCATCATGCGAGCATTGGTATGCCTTCGTATAAAACGCCCTAGGTAGGAAGTGTTGAACTACTCTGTGCTGGGGTGATATTAAAGAAACTAAACTGAAAGGACAAGAAGTGGTTGACGCCACCATGGAAAAGTTGGAAAAGTTGAAAGTCTACATGAAAGCTTCTGAAGACAAATAGAAGTTATACGCGGATGAATAGCGCAAACCAAAGAATTCAACATGGGTGATAAAATCATGCTGAAATTATTACCATGGAAGCGGAATATCCATTCCTAAAAGAAAGAAAATTTAAGTCCTCGATACACAAGACTCTTGAAATTCAAAGCAAGGTGGGATTAGTAGCTTATAGGCTGGAGCTACTAGCAAAACTATAACACCTTGAAAATTTTGTGCATAAAATAATAAGAATTGAAAGCTTAGGTTAAAAGTGAAAAATGATGAAGAATTAAGGTTCTAACCTCAATCACGGACCGCCATTCAATGAATTAGGGTTTCAAGAATTTAGTTGTATAGCGGACCACTATGCTATCCTATAACAGTCAGCTACGTGTTGCCTAAGAAACATTCTCGTGCGTTGACACATTGCATGCTAACAAAGACCGAGGGAGTGACACGTGTCATCCAGGAATGACATGTATCTACTTACGAGTCTTTGAAAGTGACACGTGTTGCTGTGTGTCAAAATATAATTGGCCATGAATATCCTCAGCCGCCACGGTTGAGTTGCGGACTACGACCTCCATGCTTAGCGGTCCGTAATGGAGCCTACGATCAAGCTATAAAAGCTTGCATTCGGAAAATGATTTACGCCATACCAGACACGTGCTACATGCCACTTCTACTTTAAATACCCCTGTTATACCCTATGTAAGCTAGTGTTTTATCCCATTAGGCTTAAGGAACTACTTTTGAAGTACTATCAAGTGTTTAGATGACTATAAGTTATGACTTTAGCCAATTATTAATGTGAACACGTTTTTCAACCCTCATTGCATGCTATGTCCATGTGCACGGTATTTATAACCTGATTTCAAGCATGTTTATGAAATGTGTGTTTATGACTATTTTTATTATTATAATTCCTTAATATTTTACATTGTTTAAAAATAAACAAGATATTAGACTTTAAGGTGTATAACAAGTAAGAGCCACAAAGTCTAAAATCAAACTATCGAGTCTTCATATTCTCTTGTGGGCGTTCCCACGATGTTAGGTTTATAATATAAACATGTGCACATCATTTACTAGAAAATGGTTTTTGAAAACAAAACATTAGCATTGCTAGTGAATCATGTTATAAGACATTTTTGATGAAATCAAAACAACATGTTTCATATCAATACTTATTAAGACAACTTGTTTTATAGTTGTACCATTTATTAACAGGGCCTATACCTTTATGTATGTAAAAATTGTTTCAGCCGCATTATGGCGTACCACTCCGTAAGCCACCAATGTATGTATCCTCAATCGATATATATATATATATATATATATATATATATATATATATATATTATCATTTTATAAAATGTATGGATATTTCCATACAGATAATTTAATTTAACCCACAATGTTAAAATACCTTACTAAGAGAGCATCTGATTATCTTATAGGTCATATGAAATGATTGCCTCAATTTGGGTATAAATGTTTTTAATATTGTCATACATAAAAGGAGACCCTAAAGAAAAATCCTCTTACATCTTAATTACGTTTCATACTTTATTTCTATAAGTTTGAACACTAAGAAAGCTTTAATAAACAATAATAAAATAAATTATAGAGTAAATTTCATTTTTGGTCCCTATGGTTTGGTTATTTTAACATATTCAGTCCAAAAATAATCTTTTGTCATATCATGCCCTATGTTTTAATTTTTATAACGGTTTTGGTCTTTGGCACTAACTCTGTTAGTTTTTGCTATTAACTCAAGAGGTATTTAAGTCATTCTACATGCCAGGACTATTCTTGTAAATTACTAAGATAACGTCAGGGGTTGTTTCTGCAATATACATAAAATAATGAAAAAATATAAATAGATATTCTAAGAACAAAATATAAAATCAAGAAACCCTAAATTCCCACCACACAGCTGATCAACTGCCATCGTCGGACCATCGTTGACAACCACCCTCTCAATCATTTTCTTCCTTATTGATCTTTTTCCCTCTTGATTTCATAACTTCTATCGCCTCGTCTGGCTCTCTCCCTCTCGGTTTCCAACAACCACCATCACCACCGTCTTCTTTCTAGTTTGCCTTTCTCCCTCTCGATTTCTAATAGCCAGTACTGCTACATCTGTCTCTCTCCCTCTTCTCGAAAACCACCATCGCAGGGTCTTTCTCTCCCTCTTGATTTTTGACAAGTTCATTTGCTTATTTTTCAGCTGGGGAAAATGAAGATGAAGATGAAACTAGATGTGGCAGCTGACGGCTGTTATGGGTGGTGGTTCCATGAACGAAAGGAAAGGGGAAGAGGGGATGGTAATGGCCTAGTGCACTTTGACAGATGAAAGGATGACGATGACTGTGGCGTTGGAGGAAAACAATAGTGGTTTTGGTAGATAGAGGCTAGAGCTACTAGGAAAACTATAACACCTTGAAAATTTTGTGCATAAAATAATAAGAATTGAAAGCTTAGGTTAAAAGTGAAAAATGATGAAGAATTAAGGTTCTAACCTCAATCACGGACCACCATTCAATGAATTAGGGTTTCAAGAATTTAGTTGTATAGCGGACCACTATGCTATCCTATAACGGTCATCTACGTGTTGCCTAAGAAAAATTCTCTTGCGTTGACACATTGCATGCTAACAAAGACCGAGGGAGTGACACGTGTCATCCAGGAATGACATGTATCTACTTACGAGTCTTTGAAAGTGACACGTGTTGCTGTGTGTCAAAATATAATTGGCCATGAATATCCTCAGCCGCCATGGTTGCGTTGCGGACTACGACCTCCATGCTTAGCGGTCCGTAATGGAGCCTACGATCAAGCTATAAAAGCTTGCATTCGGTAAATGAATTACGCCATACCAGACACGTGTTACATGCCACTTCTACTTTAAATACCCCTGTTATACCCTATGTAAGCTAGTGTTTTATCCCGTTAGGCTTAAGGAACTACTTTTGAAGTACTATCAAGTGTTTAGATGACTATAAGTTATGACTTTAGCCAATTATTAATGTGAACATGTTTTTCAACCATCATTGCATGCTATGTCTATGTGCACGGTATTTATAACCTGATTTCAAGCATGTTTATGAAATGTGTGTTTATGACTATTTTTATTATTATAAATCTTGCATGTGGCTATATTAATTTTACTAAGCAAGGGTTTAAGCGATCATGATAATATATATACATATATGTATATAAATACATATATATATATATATATATATATATATATATACATACATACATATATATATATACATATACATATATATACATATATATATATGTATATATATATATCGATTGAGGATACATACATTGGTGGCTTACGGAGTGGTACGCCATAATGCGGCTGAAATAATTTTTACATACATAAACTGGACTGTATAGAGCTACCCGGTATGGGCCCTGTTAATAAATGGTACAACTATAAAACAAGTTGTCTTAATGAGTATTGATATGAAACATGTTGTTTTGATTTCATAAAAAATGTCTTATAACATGATTCACTAGCAATAGCAATGCTGATGTTTTGTTTTCAAAAACCATTTTCTAGTAAATGATGTGCAGATGTTTATATTATAAACCTAAAATCGTGGGAACGCCCACAAGAGGATATGAAGACTCAATAGTTTGATTTTAGACTTTGTGGCTCTTACTTGTTATACACCTTAAAGTCTAATGTCTTGTTTATTTTTAAACAATGTAAAATATTAAGGAATTGAAAAATCATTTTATAAAATGAATGGATATTTTCATACAGATAATTTAATTTAACCCACAATGTTAAAATACCTTACTAAGAGAGCATCTGATTATCTTATAGGTCGTATGAAATGATTGCCTCAATTTTAGGAATAAATCATTTGACACAAATAAAAATAAAAAATCAAATGAAACTGATTATTTACTAAAGCGTTCTAAAAAGACTACCACTGCTACATTTAAATACGATGATAACATAGATTGCGTAAAACCAACCAATCTAATTCACACTCCTGGGGTGTACCCGATATTGGTTGTGACATTTGTTGGTATCAAAGCCACATGTTTTAGTAAATTACATATTTGTAGGTTACGTAGATATCTAAAAATTAACAATGCTTAAGTTACAATGCTTTTGGAAGAAAGATGGCTACAAAAATTTAGATTCCTTGTAAATTATACCCTTAGCAAAAGTTAAGAATTTTGAACATTACAGGATGTACAAATATTACTTTAATAACAAGTACATAAGATATTATGCCACTATCCTCCACCATATAGATTTTAAGATAGCCCGATAAATATCTCAAGTGATAATAGTAACCTTTATCATCCAACAGATAAGGATTAGGAAGTGCGAAGCCAAGGAATAGGTATGATAGATCTAAGATCTCCAATTCGGGAACAATATACCTTACCAATACCATGTGAGGAAGGTTCAAGCAAGCTGTGGAAACCAAGAATTAAATTTCCCACTACCCAGGAGTTGTTTAGAATGCTCGACAAAAAAGAAATAAGAATATTTGATGAAGAGATCAGACAAGAAGATGAGGAAGAGGAAGATCCATAAGAGGAACTAAAAGAGTACAAGGAAAAATGACCAGCATTATATCAATTTCAAACTGAATAAGGAAGTTATATAAAAATAGGAATGAAGCCTGGCCTGAGAATAATGTGTAGCAAGACATTATGATGGGAAATAGGGATCTTCCACCACATCATGGTTATACAACAAATCACCTAATGTCCATGTATGATTATTTCGACCTATCTCTCCGCAAGATTGATGAGATCAAGACAAACTATTATGAAGTTATGGCAAGGAACCTAGAATTAGGAAACAAAGTTCAGATGTTAGGTGACTAAGTGAAAAACTTGGGACGCCAAGTGAAGGGATGAAAGTGTTGAAGCAGTGGGACGGAGCAAACATAGGATGTAAGAAAGGAATAAATGTATGTGCTAAATTTGGTTGTTTTAGGTTGTTTGTTTAAGTTGTTTGAAGTTGTCATCATGTAGATCAGTTAGTTATGATAACGGATCAGTTAATAAGTATGGTTAATAGTAGTGATGGCTAGTCATGATGGAAAGCAATAACGAAGGATGGTGAGATTTATGAGGATGATGGGTGATGATCATGGGTGTTAGCTTGTGATGTGACTGCTAGTCGTTTGTGATGAAAGCCATGAAGTCAACTACTGGTAGCAGTTTGATGGTGAAACTACCATGATTGTTGGTGATAGTCAATTGTGAAATCATAATAGTTAGTGTTAGTTATGTTAGTTTGATGTAGTTATAGCTCGAAAGGTTAATGTAATCTACGTATAGAGACTTTATGATATAAATAAAATCATTTGTTTTATGATTAACATATTTTATAATTTTGAAATTAAGTCATTTCTTAATTTTGAAAATGTAGAATGTCAAATCAAATTGATAATGTCGAACACTAAGAAAATACAAGGGGACGTAGCAAACAAAATAATAAAAAAGCTATAACTAAACATTTTATTCCCAAAGTACTAATTCTTCAAAATGAAGATGAAAATGATCGACGAAGGAATTGTAGAAGCAATTTCAAAACTTTTAGATGCCTTGGAAAAAGAGGGAGGAATTTAGAAGAAGGAAGGAACACTATGAAGAAATACAAAATAACAATGATAATGATAAGCAACGTTCAAATGATTAGTTTGATCTAGAATTCCAAGGCCCTAGAAATCAAAATAGAATAAACCAATAGGAAGGTTTTTGCTATAAGATCTTTCAAGCTTGAAAACCACCCGAGTTCTCAAGAAAGGATGGTGTTGTGTCCGTAATTCGATGGTTGGAAAAGATGGAGTCCGTTCTAGCCATCAGTACGTGTGTTAAAGAAGACAAAATTCTATATGTTACAAACTCATTTAAGGATGAAGCTTTTGAATGGTGGAATGCACTAGTGAAAACCAAGGGAATGAATGTTACCTATGCTTTGTCATGAAAAGAATTCTCTATTCTTAAGATCAAAAAATTTTGTCTGAGGAGGAACGCATTAAGGAAAAGTTCTTAAATCTTAGAATGGTTGGAATAGACATTCGAAGACACAACACCAAAATTTTGCAATACTCTCGTTTTGTGCCACATTTCGTTACTCCTGAATCAACGTTTGTAAGCAGTTACATATGGGGTTTGGTTACTGAAATTCGAGATGTTGTGAAGGCTATAATGTCAAGCACTATTAAGTCAGCTATGGAGTTGGCTGGTTTAATGACTAACAAAATGGTACCCACGCGGGAGGAGAATAAAAAAGAAAGAGGTATTTCAAAAAGGAGAGCTAGAATCAAGGAAATTTGGGAAGGGTCCTCAAAGGATAAATTCTCAACCCACTATAGCAAAATGCTAGCCTAAAGATAAAACAAGTCGGTACCAGCGGTGTGAAACTACACATAAGAAAGAAAAACACACGAGCATTCATTCTGAATACTCAAGAAGCAGTAGGAGTGCCAAATGTATTAACCTGTATGTTTCCTATCAATGATAATTACGCAAGATTATTATTTGAATCTGGTGCAAATCGTAGTTTCATAGATTACAAGTTCAATGGTCTGTTAGATGTGCCTCTAGCTAAGTTAGAAGAAGCTTTTAAGATAGAAACTGTAAATGGAGAAACAATCAAAGTTTCTAAAATTCTAAAAGAATGTCATATTAATTTATATGGACATATCATACCCGTGTGTAACATCCATGATTTGTCATGCTTAACTCTTTGATGATTCTAGTAGTTCAATGTAACCATTGACGAAATTCAAGAATCTATTTATGAAAACTATCTCATGTTCTATGCATTATGATTCATGATGAAGCTATTAAATGTTAGTATGATTCTGTAGGACCGTTGAAGGGTAGTCAATGCAACAGTCTCACAAGGTGGAGAGATTTAGAACACTTAGCAGATTAAATAGGGAACCGGTTAAGATGAAACAATGAACACGAGTAACAAGAACAATAAACAAAAACACTCAAATATGGTTTTCAAGAATGATGTATATTGCTCTCAAGTTCTTACAAATGTTACATAACTTAATTCTAAATACAAGTACTTGAGATACTTTATACTAATCTAGACAACAAGATCAATGTAGAGTCAAAAGGCAGATTGTCTTTTGACTGGTCAAGATGGCATGCCATTGCTCACATCCTAATATATTACAAAAAAGATAAAAGTACATAGTTGGAAAGTTACAAACAAAAGACCTTAATCTATAGTTGACAAAAACATGGACTTTTCACTAACTCGTATAAGTTGATGAGTCATCAGAAGTGGTATCAGAAAATGGTTCAGCTTTTGTCAAAAGGTGATTTAGAGAACGCATGTCTTCTCTGTCTTCAGAAGAAATCAGTCTTTTGCTTCAGAAGACTTTGTCCTTTAGGTATCGGAAGACTTCATCTTTGGTTTCGGAAGATTTGGTCTTTTGGCTTTGAAAGATTTGATACTTAGCATAATTCACTAAGTTGTATCAAATCTCCCGTAGTAGCTTCCTTATACTTCATATGTGCATGCTGGGAGCTCTTTGATTGTTCTTTGGTGGCATCAGCCTTTAAGTGTATTCCTTACAAACTCCCCCTAGGCTGATGCTACCAAAACTAAAGAGACCTTTGAGTCTTGATCTTCATTTGTTGACAGTCCTCATCAAAATCAAGACCAGTCCCTTTTATCATTAGTTGGTCAGGATTCCTCAGACTCTCAAAGTATCTCCTCATGTTATAGAGATCACGCAGAAGGAGGTCGAGTATGCTTTGCCAGAAGTACAGGTCTTGACCCCCTTGATCTCTAGTGACACACCATCTGTCTGGATTGGTGGTAAACATCCAACATATGACGGGTCTCTCACTAGCAAGAGGCTCTACTTGAATAGAAGGTTGATGAGCAGTCTCTTCTTGATCACCCATATGATGTTCTGGTCCGTCCTAAGGAGTAAAGGTGGATGCCTTGGACTTCTTATTCTTTTTGTCCTTTCTTAAGGACATCTTTTTCCTCTTTTTGTACTTTAACTGAGGAGACTAGCCTGCAGTACTAGATTATTCTTGTTTGTCTTCCTCAGTTAGGTCCTTGTCCTTCACAGGTTCAGAAGGAGAAGGATCAAGACCTTGCTGTGGATCAGAAGATGAAGCTGGGTGTGATGCTGCACTAGGTCCAGGTTATGTTGTCTCCTTGGGTTCAACCTTGACGTCAACTTTAGGTGTAGCCTAACTTGGTGGAGAATGCAAGTCAACCAACTCACCCCTTTTGATCTTTTTCTTGATCACTCTAATGTGCTTATCCATGATGAATAGATACATTGGACCAAGTCTCTTTCTGAAGAATCCATACAACTTCAAGAAGCTCACTATCTTCTGTCTGTCAGCATATTTCTTCAAATTTGCTCTGATGGTAGCTCTTGACATTGTAACCTCTTCCCTCATCTTCCTTTTTGTAGGTTTTTGCTCTTTTTGCACTTGTTGCTCAAGCTGCTTGAGGTATTTGAACTTAATGTAGTCATATGGTAAGGGAAGAAGGTCTGCTACCTGATAGAGACCTGTGGCACTTAGGTAGGTTATCATGTTTTGCCTGTCTTGTTCCCTACCTACTTGAGTTTGTTGCTCAGTAGCCTCAGTCTCTACTTCAGGACTTTCCTGAACTGGGGAGAGGGTAGGAGATTTGTAGAGTCTATTTCTCCTTGTTTCTTCTTTGATCTTGAGAAGCAATTCTACAGTCTCAGCTTCCTTCCTCTCCTTTGACACTTCCATGTCAGCCAGTTCATTAATATTATAGTTTCTGGACCTAGATAGTTCAATCTAGCTACCCTTAACTCATCATCTTGAGTGCTTGGCCTGGGGGTAGCCTTGATAGCAGCTTCCATGAAGCCAGGGGTCCTACTTGAACTCTCTCCCCTTGCCTTCCATTTCCTCTCTCTCTCTCTCTCCTCCTCTTTAATCTCCTCAGAGGACATCTTTCTCTTCCCTTTGTCAATGATAGGCATGTGTGACTTAAGGTGGAGAGAGCTTTGGCCTTCATTGCTTGGTGCTACACTTGAGCTCTAGCCAGAAAGAGGCTGTAAGACACCTTCACCAGCTAGTGCCTTACTAAGGGTAATGGATGCTGAAGCAGATCCTGTCTCTGGTTCTCAGCTTGAACTCTTTAAGCACCTTTTATTGAATCCATTCAGCTAACCTTGCAGCTTGCCTGTTTTGACTTGGTTTGGCAAGTGGGAGGTCAACTAGATAGGTGCTCTCATGGTATCTTAGGTTGTAGAATTTAAAGATCTCTTGTTGTCCCTGAGACCTAGAGATTACCAGGGCTTTCCTTTCAGCATCATACCTCCATCCCACTATTGGATTCTCAGCAGGGTGAGATGGAGTAGGCATAGCCCTTGGTATACCTTCCTCAAACAAGCTTTGAATGAGTAAGTCCACATTAATATGAACCTGAGGAGGTTGTTGAGTATCGACAACTGTAAGTGAGGTTGGTGAGTCCTCCATGTCTATAATCTGAGAGGAACTCCCAAGTTCTATAATTGTAGGTAAGACTTTCTCCCCCTTTTTGGTAGCATCACCCTCTTGCACACGAGAGCTAGGAGTTAGGTCCACCCCATCCACAGGTTCTTATGAGCTTGGTTGAGTCCTCTGGATAGGTCTCTCAGCTAACTTGCCCTTGAGATCGGTGATCTCAAGTTGCTGATCATTGACCCATCTTTGAAAGGTAGTCACATGAGATTCTAGACGACTAACCTTGGAAACTAAATAGGTGCAAAGTTTGGATAGTTTGTGCACCTTTAGTTATAGACTCCCCTCATCTTCATTAGAAGAAGCATGGGGGATGAGAAAATAGGACCAAGGTCTTCTTCCTCATCATTAGCTTGTCTTTCTTGGCTGTAGGATTTCCCCTGCACACTGACAGCTTCAAAGGAAGTATCAATAGACTGGGTTGCCATGGTTGAGGTCTTAATAATGTAGTTGCTTGCAAAAGTGCGAGCCTCTTCCATATGGGCCTCCTGAACAGGTTCAGGAAGGTCCACCTTAGTTGTGGGTGGATGATGTGGGCTAGATATGGGTGATTCATGAGCACTCATCTCTCCTTGAGCAAGGGTGGAGAAGAGAGACTCATGGTACTCACTGAAACCTATATATTCATCGTCATAGAATTCAAGGTTTGGGATTGGTTGGTTGAGGTCAAGCGGCTGGGGATGGTAGCTTTCCCCTGAAGGTTGATGATAAGAGTTTTGAGACTCTGAGTGAAGGCTTAAGGCTGGGGTTGTGAGCTTATTAGGCTGAGCTTAAGGAAACTCAGGACTTATCAAAGAAATGATGGGAGTGGTCTGCTCCTTAGGAGAAGTGGGAGCTTAAGTGTCCACTTCCTCCTGCATGATAGGTGATTTGGGCGCCTGCTCAACCTGAGTAGACTGAGTAGGGGTTCGTTTGGATTTTCTTTGGTAGGTGATGTTGATTTGTGGCTATGTGGGTGGTGCAGATGAAGGTATGGGTTCAACATTGACTGGTGCTACCAAGTTGTCACCTTAAGCAATAAGCTCTAAAATTTTTGGGACCAGGGCTGTTTCGACCCCTGAGAAGCCAATAATGGGATTTCTCATTGCTTTGAAGATGTTGTACTACATCTGTCCCAGTTTAAGAATATTACTTGTTCCCCTTAATTATGAGCCCAGTTCACAGTTAAGAATGTATTGAACATATCTAAGGAACATATAATATTCTAAGGAGTCCAAGTTTGCATGTAACTTTGTATAAACAAATTGAGAGAACCTTAACTTCACCCCTTCTACCTACCCATGGACTATGTTTGTTAGACAGAGAACATATAATATTCTAAGGAGTCCCAACCTCCATGTTTGTTAGGCAAAGAATGGATGACCACATGGAGGAGGTACTTCCATTTGGAGGAAACCTTCCCCTTTTTGAAGGTTTTTACGAAGTAGTCCCCTTCATAGCCCATCTGGTCATCAAGCCTTAGATGAGAGTTGATGGTGGCTGGAGTGATGAATACTATCCTCCCCTGCATTGTGGCAGACAGTGCCTTCTCACAGTCCAAAATGACCTCTTGGCAGGTCCTCTAGAACTCTAAGAGTTCATCTTCATACAATGGAGGGTCTATTGTAAGGGCGGTGAGTTAGTTGGATAGAGATAATAAGCGGCAAACATCTGAGAAACCAGGATCTTTCTCATATGATAATAGAGCAACTTAATTGTGTTGCCTATGTAACTGCATGGAATATTAGGTTGGTTTCGGGGATCATGGTTGGCATTTTGAATAGCTTTGACGTGAAGAAAGGTAAGAACAAGGAAGGTTTATGGGTGAATTTAGGGTTTAAATTTTTGCAGATGAAAAAGAAAGTGAAAGATGGAGAACCATTGTACAAATATATATATGGTAAGGATTTGAGACTAAGTTAATGCAAATGGAAAACTTTGATATCCGGATATCAGTTCCACCTTTGAAAAAGTGTCCAAAAAGATAGTTTTCTTGAAAGACAAAAATCTTTCGAAGGTAATTTGTCTTTGGAAGTTTTGAGAAAAACTTCCGAAGCCATTTTGGCTTCAGAAGATATTCCTTAGTCTTTCAAGAATTTTGCTTCAGAAGAAAAATACTTGAGAGTATTTTTTATTTTCTTGATAAATTTTGCTTCGAAAGATATCAAATATTAGAAATTTTATTCAATGAGAGAATAAAGCTTTTGAGACCTAATTGCTTTAAGAAGAAAATAGTCCTTCAATACATATAACTACTTGGTGACAAATATAAGCTTCGGAAGATATATTAGGATTTCTTCCGAAGGTTAATTTCTCAGAAGTAGTTATTTGTTTTGAAGACATAATTTTCTTCCGAAGACAACTTGATGTCTTCCAAAGGAAAATATATCTAAAATTCTCAAAATTCTAAGGGATATCATTTTGAAAAAGCTCCTTCCAAAATAAATAGGGCTTATATGGTAATGATATAGACAACTTAAGATAGACATATTATTAATAATAATCTTGAGTTTAGTTTAAGAAAATCTACTCAAAGTTAATCATCCTAATAGTTGATACAAGATACTTAAATCTTTATTCATCAAAAGCTTTTATGAACAGATCAGCATATTATTCATTTGTGTTAACTTTGATTAGTTTTATCAATCTTTTTTTGAAATAATCTCTAATCAAATGATACCTGATGTTGATATGCTTTATCTTTGAGTGTTGTACATGATTCTTGGTAATAGAGATAGCACTGTTGTTGTCTATATGGATGGGAGTCTCCTTGAAGTTGAATCCATAGTCCATCATCAGATTCTAAATCCAAAGCACTTGAGTACAGCAGCTTATAGCAGCAATGTATTTATCTTTAGCAGTTGATGTAAATACATAAGATTGTTTCTTGCATTGCCATGAGACTATCATTCCACCAAAAAATTGACATCCCCGAGATGTAGACTTTGGAGTCATATTGCAGCCACCATAGTCATTATCTATATAGGCATACAGATTGAAGTCAGAATTCTTTGGATCCTTAAGTCCCAGTTTGGGAGCACCTTTGAGATATCTAAGAAATCTCTTAACAGCAACCAGATGTGACATCTTGGGGTTGGCTTGATATCTTGTACAAATACATATAGCAAACATGATATCAGGGCTGCTGGCTGTGAGGTACATAAGAGACCTAATCAAAGCCTTGTATAGATGTCCATCAACACACTCCCCCTCATGATCTGGTCCTAGAGAGTGGTGTCTGGCTATGGGTGTCTTAGCAACCTTGCATTCAGTCATATGAAATCTGGTAAGTATGTTTTGCACATACTTTGACTGGTTTATAAAGATACCATTTTCAACCTGCTTCACTTGAACTCCTAGAAAGAAATTGAGTTCCCCCATGGAACTCATTTCAAATCTATTCTTTATCATCTTCTCAAAGTCTTTACAGAGCTTCGGATTAGTTGACCCAAAATTAATGTAATCTACATAAACTTGAACCAGCATCAAGTCATTTCCTGTTCCTTTGATGAAGAGTGTTCCGTCAATTATACCTCTCTTGAATCCATGCTGACAGAGATACTATGATAGTGTCTCATACCACTTCCATGGAGCCTGATGCAGCCCATAAAGAGCTTGTCAAGCTTGTAAACATAATCAGGATGATCTGAATCTGCAAAGCCAGGTGGTTGTTTGACATATAGTTCCTCATCAATCACCCCATATAAGAAGGCACACTTGACATCAAGTTGGTAGACCTTGAATTCCTTGGATGCAGCAAAAGCTAGGAATATCCTAACAGGTTCAAGTCTTGCTACAGGAGCAAAAACATCTGTGTAGTCAATCCCTTCTTCTTGTGTGTACCCTTAAACAACTAGTCTTGCCTTGTTCTTGATGACAAGTCCTCTATCATCTTTCTTGTTCCTAAATACCCACTTAGTACCTATAGTGGTCTTCCCTTGAGGAAGAGGACATAGATTCCAAACATTTTGTCTCTTGAATTAAAACAGCTCCTCTTGCATTACTTCAACCCACTTCCATCCTTTAGAGCCACATCAATCTTCTTAGGCTCAATCTGGGAAAAGAAACAAGAGTGAAGACAAACATTTTTATCATGGGTTTGTTCTCTTGTTCTCACGCCTGTCTCAACATCTCCAATGATGTTTGTGGTGGGATGTGACTTGTGGATTCATAATTAAGGAATCACAGCAAATTAGTTGGACAGATCTAAATTGGTGAAATTCAGATCTAGTGCTTGAGTATCATCCACCACATTAACACACTTATCAAGAGAAACTTGATCCAATGAGTGTGTTACATCATTGATGTTATCTTCTATGGAATGGTTATCTTCTTGATCACTATCACCACCTCCATCTCCTCCTACATTGGAAATTCCTTTATTTGAGTTATGTGCCTTTGTGCTTGAATTTATAGGCACCTCAGATGTATCAGCTGAAGAATTTGTCATGGTTGTGCTGATAGGATTTCCAACTGTAGGGCTAGTTACCACTGGAGCTGAAGTAATTGAACACTTGGTCTTCTCAGCTCAAATCTTGGATCAGAATCTCCTATTGATAAGGTACCTGTAGATCCTGAAACATCTTCATAAGATTTTTGTGAATCCAAGGATCGAAACAGGAATTATCAGTTTGATTGAACAAATAATGACCGCGGAATTATCATAACTCGTTGTTTAATTAATTGTTTAAGAAATTATAATTGTAACTTAAATCGATGAAGATTAGATGAGAGAAATTGGAAAACAAGCTAAAGTAATATGATAAACAAATTTGCTTCAAATGATTTCCATTAATACTGAATTGGTTACAATTAGTTTTGATCTTTGTTGATATGATAATTGCTATGTGATGTTCTAGGTGTTCTTGGTGTAATGTTGGTGTATATTGCTAGTCTATTATTTGTAATGATTCTGTTGCTCTAGGGTACCCTAAAAGAGTGCACCCATGCCTTCTATTTATAGGCAGAGGGATTCATTTTTAATATGGGTAAAAGTAACTTCCCTATTATGGTAAGAAAGTTACACAAATAAAATTCTTGAAGTGACATGCAATATTCGTTTCTGACAGAAGTGCAGTCTTCCGCAGATGTTGACTTGGTGATGTCACTACAAAGAGTTTGACTTGTTGACTTCATGAGTCTTCCTTGATGAATGGAGTTCATGCAAGTATTTTGTTCTTCCGTAGGAGATTGCCTTCCGTAGGAGTTGGTTCTTTGATCTTCATATTGAACTTCATCCTCAGGAGCAAGCTTTCTTCTTCAGCAGGAGCAGCAGTAACTTGGATCTCACTAGCAGACTTGGTCTTCTATAGATGTTACAATGCTTACGCAGGAGATCTATGGATGCAGATTCCTTGACTTGTTCTTCCGTAGATGTTCTTGTACTTGGTCAAATTTCAAAATTGACCAAGTATGATGTTTTCCTACAATTACACATATCATCAACACAAATAATAATTTGGTTTAACATATATATAACTTGCATACAAAAAGATAAATATGTACAAGAGTTCATTACAAGAGATGAATAATCTTCTAAGCCTATACAATTAATCTAGACCTAACAATACTCCCCCTTAGGTTTAGACACTTGTAATTAGTTGTTCAATGCTTTCAGCTCCTGAACTCTTTCCAAAATCTTTTTGTTTAAGTATGCAACAGCATCCTTCTGATCTTGATACATATACTTGTTTTCATTCTGCTCATATTCTTCAAAGTCTTAAAATTAAGACCAAGCACATCTTCTTCAGTAGTCAATGTTGCAACTACTTTGTTGTTTGATCCAACTCATCTTGCTTAGAAATTTGAAGATCGGTGATAGAAAGGGTTTCAGCTCCTATTAGTTAACCAGACTCAAATTTTCTTCTTTTGTAAGCTTTGGCATGAAGCTTGTCTATCACTTGTATGATGTGCACATATAAACATATGTCACCTTGAGCAATATTATCAGAAAATTTTAGGAAGTACTTATCATGCAAGTATGAGGTGTAACTTGGATGAAGAAGCTTTATTTCCATCGGATCAAACAGTCTGATACTTGAAGCTTTCTTGTTTGGATCATTTCTTTGTAGCACCAATTCTTTTGTTCTTTCTACATATCTAATGGGATATGAGTATTGATTTCCTTCAGTGGTCTTGATGGATGCTGCACTCTTGTCTGCATATCCAATTCTTCTTAAAAATTCATCATCAACCTGAGAGGAGCTGGATTGAGACCTTTTTTGTTTTTGTTTTCTCATTTTATGATCTGTATCATCTCTTTTTTCTTCCTTCATAACATTTCCTATAAATTTGTTTCTTAATTTTGCAATGAAAATAGAGAACTCTCTCCCTCTTGGATTGATTGGGTAATTAGTGATTGGGATGTTTTGAAGATCAGAGATGTCTACATCTAGGAGAGAAATAAGTGTCTCCATCCATGGAAAGTATGGAATCATCCCAGATGCTCTTTTAATTACTGCACAAACCCAATCTGGGTCAAACTTCCAAGCTATGATTCTATTCTCTTTTGCTGATCTTAGAGTTGTCAAATGATCACACAATTGAATAAGAGTTAATTTTTGCTCAGTGATCTCCCTTACTGTTGTTCCCAAAGGCCAAATTTTGGTAGGAATTACATCCCTTGGCTCCTTGATCAGCTTTTCTTTCCCTTTGTGCATATCTTTACTTTCAACTATAATTGGCATAGCAACGGATGATTTTGTTTGTTGTTTGTATGCAGGATTAGGTGTTCCAGTCCTAAATCTAACACCAGTTTCCAATTCAACCATCATCACATAATGCATCATGCTTCTAAGCTCAGCCATAGTTCTTCCTTTCAATTCATGAGACTTATAATTATGGCTTTGCAGCCAACATGTCATGTTGTACTTGGTGAGCTTTTTGGTGTCATAATGACCCAATTCATGCTTTATCTTCTGGATTGATTGAAATTTTGTGAAGGTTTCATAGTTACACACATGTAACACAAATCGTGCTGCATCAAAATCTTTCAAAACTTGCTTCATCTCATTCATATTCATCTTTTCCACAATGTCATAAGGAAAACCATTGTTGATCAGATCCATGAACATAGAGGATTGGGCTCTTTCTTTGAATATGTCTTCAGTAGTAAGCAAGTCATCAGACCTTGCTTCTTCAGCAGCCTTGGGAGACTCATCCTTGGTTAAATCCTCCCACTCAGTATCACTCTCTTCTTCATTGTATTGAATTGGTTTGAGAGTAGATAGATCTGCTGATGCAGTGTGCTCAGGAGACATGGTTTTTGTTTTCTTTAGAGAATCTTCAATCACAATTACTTCAGCTCTTGTTCCTCCCATATACTTTCTCTTTCTGTTATACTTGATCATTGGTTCTTTTGGCTTTACTAATGGAAGGTTAGCTGCCAGTGCTGATGATGGTTGAGCAACGCCTTGGATTTGTTCTTGTATAAGCACCTTCTTCTTTAGAGCTTCTATCTCTTCATCTTTTGCTTTCAGCGGATCTAACTATTTAGAGATAGTTTTCAGAGTTTTGTTTATTTCAGACATAAAATTCTCCTTATCTTTTCTTTCTTTATTAGCAGAATCAAGGGACTCAGTTACCAACTGATCCATAGTATCAAACACTTCACTATTTGTTTGAATTTGTTCTCTTAACTGCTTGATGGTTGCTTCTTGAGTTGCAATTTTTTCATCTTTCTCCTTTAATTTCCTTTTCAACTCTCTCAACTTCTCTAAATTTTTATTACTTTTGATGATTAGATTGTTATATTTAGCAACAAGGAATCTTTTGCTCACATTAATCTCCTCTTCTCTTAGATCATCTTCATCAAGAGCTGTGATGTCAACAAAGTGGGTATCACTCTCATCTTGTTGTTCTACACAATCAGCTTCAATTTGTTGTTCAACTTCCTTTTCATTCTTCCCCTCAGCTTCTAAACAAATTTCTTTTGTTGCACCATCTTTCATTTCATCATCATTATCATCTTCAAGATTGATAATTTCACTGAGTGTAGGGCTTTCAGTTGGTAAGGTGAGTTCAAGAAATGGGGGTGAGGAAGTTTGTTGTATAGTTAGATAAGAAGGTGGTTGATGGTGATCGTGTGAGATGGTTCTGTTGCAGTAGTATTGAGTGATGATTGAGATTGCGAAGGGGAAAAGGTTGGGCGTGTTCACTTGATGGTGAATTCAGTTGAGCAGGTGGTGATTCTGGTAGATTTGTCAAAGGAGTTGGTGGTGGAGAATGTGGTTCTTGTTATGGTGATGGATGTGGTGGTGATTGTTGAAAGTGATCAGGTGAGACTATTTATTGTTGCAGTAGTATTCAATGATGATTGGGAATGGGAAAGAGAGAAGGGGTGTCTGTGTTCACTTGTTGGTGAATTGAGATGAATAGGTGGTGTTTCTAGTTGTTTATCAAAGATGTTGGTGGTGGAGGAAGTAGTTCTTGTTCTATTGGTTCAGGGGACTCAGCAGGTGGTACTTGTTGTTGTTGTTGTTCAATGTACATAAGCTCTTGGGGAATGTTTGCATTTTCATCTATTACATGAGCAAACATCTCCATATCTCTTCTTTGATATTGCCCACTGATTTTATTAAGCACAGACTTCCTAAGGTGAGATTGAACTAAAACTACACCTTCTACTTGAATGTTGGGCAAAACATCATTGATGATCAGTTGGAGAAATCTAGGGAACATGTACATCTTGTCTTCTTTCTGTACCCTGATGTGGTCACATAAGCACCCAAAGATGTATTTAGCATAATTGTATCTTCTTCCCTCAAACACACCGATTATCCCAGATGAGATGTGCCTTGAAAATCTATCAAACCCGGATTTTTTGTTTGACATACACTTTAAATAAGTGTGGCACAGAAACCTATAAGGTTTGCATAACCTTCCTTTCTTGATTTCTCCATTCTTGTAATCTTCATCATATCCCATCAGACGAAAAATTCTTTCAATGTAGTCATGTTCAAACACGTCTGGACGACTCTCTTCTTGTTCTCCCAGCTGCAACACCCTTCTGATGATTCTTTCATCAACCCTTAACTCTTCATTTCTTACGGTTGAATAAATCACCTTTTCATTATCCTCCTCCTCTATTCTTGTTGTGCTCCAAAAATCTATCATATCGGATTGATAGATGATTGTTTCCGCTGATAATGCATAAGATATTCTTGGTCTTCTCAAATAATTGATTATATCTCTGCATCCTTCGGTCACTAGGTCTTTGGCGTTAAGAAAAGCACAAACATTATGTTCTTTTGCAAATCTATTAGCCATCTTGATAATGTTGAATGTTTGATGTTATGATGTCGGAATTTAAGTGTGGATGGTTGTGTGGAGTGGGTAATTTGAATGTTGGCGGAAAGAGGGGTTTATGGGTTGAGAGCAATTTTCTAGGTCTGAAAAAGTGAATAAGAATGACAACGGTCAAGAACATCATTTATACTCCCTCAGAATATTTAAATCCTTTTATTTAATATTGTGGGACCCTTAACCCTCATAACCCTTCCGTGGTTGTTTGCTATATGATTCTTCTGCAGAATATCATTAAATCCCTTTATCAGTAAGTTAACTCTTCCATAGAACCACAAGTTAATTCTTCCACAGAACCACAAGTTAATTCTTCCGCGGAACATCTACGGAAAGCAAACTTGTTATGTTTTCACTGTATGATCCTAACATGTTGTTAGAACATTTGTTGATTACTGTTGGACCTTGTTGACTTTGCTTCATGGCAAATGTGCAAGAGATTGATTTGGTTAAAAAAAATTCAGATATCCTGCAGTCAAGTTAGTGCTCAAGCTCTAATTTTCTTCATTTAAAAGTGATAAACTCATTTTTCATGCTGATGACTACTCCCCCTAAATTTGTGATTAATCATGAACTTATGCATTTAGCAAAAATTTATGAAGAGAATAGCATGAAAAGCAATTATCTATCCATCAAATTAGCAAAGAAAAGAACATAAACAAAATCTTTTTGAAATTTTATTTATAAGCAGACACTACACATAACATATTTACAAGCAATTTAACCATAACATGGGATCATACTATGACACTAAGCAACTTCCTAAAGCATTTTTATGAGGATAGTAGACGTAGATCTAGTGCTGATTGCAAGTATTATGATCCACATAAATTCAAGAAAGAGTATACATTCAACTTGTCATGTTGTTTATCATGTTTTGGTATTGATTAAAGATAGACAAATATAGACTCCACATTCAATTCACATTAGAGTTTGTCCTCTGTTTATGAGTCAATTCTTCACTTTTTCACACTTGAAACTATGTTCCTTAAATCATAAGCCCTATCTTAAGATTTCTTTGAAATCTTATTAGTGTTGATGGTATGATTTTATGCTTTTTAAGATAGTATACATTTGATCATATTGGATTCTTTAAGAGTTGTTCCTTTTTTGGAACTTATGATGATCAGCATCAGGTCACCAGGTCTTTACTCACGTAAAACAAAGGTGCCTATGAACCCAAGTCTTTGCTCACGCAAAACAGAGGGTCCTATGAACCCAGGTCTTTGCTCAAGCAAAACAGAGGGTCCATGATACGCAAAGATAGAGGTTGTAAAGTGTCGGAACATAGTGTGCTTGGGTGACTAAGTTGATCACAGCAGGATAAGACTTGCTTGCTCCTCAAAATGGAATTACCCACAATTAGTCACCTTGGCATTATGTAAGCATGGACTTGTTTATTTTCCACTCAAGCTGAACCTACTCACATATCAAATCACATCTTATCAGTCTTTATTGTTTGTTTTAAAATAGGCAAGTAAACAAAGTTATAGTGTGCTATCATTTCCCATGATATGAATTGCTTTTTCAAGAAAACATTTTAACAAGACAATATTTTTGAAGTATTATATGTTTTATGAATGTTTTTGGCTTTTTCATATTGAGAATTATAAAGGACAGATCATGCTTTTCTTTTTGATGATGACTAATATAAGTTGATCATGCGTAAAGACTCAATTAAGAAATTAAATCTCATTGAGTCAAAGGCTTTAGTGAATAAATTAGCAAGCTAATTTGTTATATCCACTTTGATCAACTTGATTAAACCTTTTTCTGAGCAATCTCTCAAAAAATGATATCTAATTTCTAAATGTTTTGTTTTACTATGTTGCACTGGATTAGTAGTTATGAACATAGCAGCTGAGTTATCTATGAGAATTGGTGTTTGAAGAAATTGGTAACCATAATCAAGTAGTTGGTTTTGCAACCATAAAACTTGAGAGCAACCAACTCAGCCTCGGCTGTGGATACAGACACATTTGTTTGCTTTTTGCCCTACCAAGAAACTAGTCTTGGTCCAATGAATTGACAGCCACAAGTTGTTGATTTTCTGTTGTTGTTGCAACCTCCAAAGTCACTATCAGAATATGAATAGAGGTTGAAATCTCCTTTTTTGGGATACCAAAGTCCAAGAGCTGGCTTCCCTTTGAGATATCTGAAAATCCTCTTAACAACATTCATATGTGACTCCTTTAGGTCTGATTGGTACCTAGCACAAACACACACAGTAAACCTTATGTTAGGTCTACTGGAAGTTAAGTACATCAAAGATCCTATCATAGATCTATACAATATTTGATTAACTGATTTCCCTTTAGGATCAGGTACAATCTTATCTATTGTTGATGCTGGTGTTTTGCATGAAGAAGAGTCAGCAAGGTTGTACTTCTTCAAGATTTGGTGCACAAACTTCTCCTGATTGATGAAAATTTCATTTGATTTCTGATGAACTTATAAACCAAGGACAAATGTTAATTCTCCCATGGAACTCAGATTTCATCAAAGATTCAAAGTCTTCACACAATCTCTTGTATATTGACCCAAAATTGATATCATCCACATAGATTTGGACAACCAAGAGGTCTTGATGATCATGTTTAAGGAAGAGAGTTTGATCAATGGTTCCACTTTTGTAACCTACTTGAGCAAGAAAGAAGAGAATATTTCATATCATTTTCTTGGTGCCTAATGAAGACCATACAAAGCTTTATCAAGCTTGTATACCCTATGTGGGTAATCAGGATCTTCAAAGCCTGGTGTTTGGGCAACATAGACTTGTTCATCAATTTTACCATATAAGAAGGCACATTTTACATCCATATGGTAAACTGTGAACTTCTTATGTGAAGCATAGGCTAGGAAGACTCTAATAGCTTCAATCCTTGCAACTGGAGCAATGACTTCATCATAGTCTGCCCCTTCTTCTTAAGTATGCCCTTGTGCAATCAGCCTTGCTTTGTTTCTGACAATGATACCTCTGTCATATAGTTTTTCTTGAAAAGCCACCTTGTACCAATTGGATATTGGCCTTCATGAAGATCAACTAGATTTCAAACGTTTTGCTTTCTGTATTGCTGAAGTTCTTCTTGCATTGCTTCAATCCAGTTGTTGTCTTGTAATGCAATAGTGATGTTGGAAGGAATCACTTGTGAAAGAAAACAAGAGAAAAGACAAATATTGGTAGCTCCCCCATGGCTTCTTGTGGTTCTTTCATTAAGATCACCAATGTTGTTTTCTATTGGATGATACTTATGAATTCTTGATGTTGCAATTGATTCAACTAGAATGGATGATTCCTAGTTAGTGATTTTGGTTAATGATGATGGAGATTGATCCAGCGGAGATGGAGAATCAACAAAGTGGTCAAAATCCTCATCATTCTGTTCTTCTGATGCTAAATGAAAACCATCTTCAAGGGAGTTACACTTCCATGGGAGTTACAGGAACAACTACGGATGTTGTAGTTTGTTGATCTGTAGATGTGAATGTAGATGGAATATCTCCTGATGGATTGGGAACTTCAGTTGAAGGCAGTGAATCATCTCCGGAAGTAGATGGGACATCTACAGATATAGAAGGAACTGATGCTAATGCATTGTTCATTACTCCGGATGAATTAGTAACTTCTACGGATGCATGGTTAACTTTTGCTGATGTATTAGTTCCTTCTACAGAAGTTGAATTTTTCATTTCCATTAGAATTTCCATTACTTGTTTGAGATGAAGGGCCAGGATCAGCAACACTTGAAGTGTTTGAATGTGATAATCTTGGAGGATCAATAGTCAATGGCACTTCACTCATACTTGGAGGTACATAAGGATAACATGTATCCGAAGGACCTGCAACATTCAAATAACCAAAGTTAAATAAATTTGTTAATGCATCTATATCAAACAGCCAATATGATCCATTTATAGATTTTGGAAATAAGGATTCTTAAATAATACATTAGGAGTTTCCTCCACAATGTTTTGATGAGGAATGTAGACTCTATATGATTTAGATGTTAATAAGTAATCAACAAAGAAACCATCATAGGCTTTTTCTGAAAACTTTCCTAATTGATCTTTGGTGTTTAAAATAGACACATGACACCCAAATGCTCTAAGATATCCTATAAAAGGTTTTCTTTTAAACAAAAGTTCATAGGGTGTTTTATTATGTTCTTTGAAAATTAAGGTCCTGTTTTGAACATGTTAGGACTAGATTCAATGTATAGGTTTAGCTGACTTAGTCAACTCTTTTAATAAATCATTGTAAATCTCTTTTTGATAATGTAATGCATGATTTATAAGTTAACCCAAATTATTATTTGTGTTGATTTCATGTATTTGCAGGAAAACATCATACTTGGTCATTTGGAAAATTGACCAAGTGCAAGAACTTCTACGGATGAACAAGTTTTTCTTCCGTAGATGTTCTGCGGAACACAAGAACCAAATCAACATGCATCCGTAGATCTCTTGCGGAAGCACAACAACATCTGCTGAACAAGTCCAAAGATCAAGTGTTGCTGCTGAAGAAGAGCTTGCTCCTGAGGATGAAGTTCAAGATGATCAGAGATTCCTACGGAAGGCCAATTTCCTACGGAAGACCAATTTCGTATGGAAGACCAACTTCCTACGAAAGAACAACTTGCATGAGCACTCATCAAGTACAACACATAAAGTCAACAAGTCAAGCTGACTGAAGTGATGTCATCAGTTGACATCTATGAAAGACTGACTCTGTCAGAGGACTTAGGATGTCACATCAGGAATGTTACAGCTATAACTTTCTTACCACAATAAGGAAAGTTATAGTTTTCATTGTAAAAGGTGAATCCCTCTGCCTATAAATATAAGGCATGGATGCACTCAATTAAAAAAAGGTGATTGAGTAGGCGATTGAGCAATATCGATACAAAAATAAAGTTTCTCATATTCATAGAAACGATATCAATCAATCAATCACTTAAAATAGCAAAACAAAGCAAAACATCAAGAATACCAAGAACATCATTGGAGATCACCAGATCATCGAAGTATCAATAGTCATTGTAATCGATTTATTATCAATGAAAACAAATTGAAACAACCTTTCTGTTGCATTATATTATTCTGTTTTCAATTTGCTTCATCTGTTCTTAGTCGATTTCAATTTCATAAACATTTAATTAGAAAAACAAATACTGATAATTCCACGATCTTTATTTGCTAAATCAAACTGATAATTCCTGTTTCGATTCTTGGATTCACAGGTGGTATCAGAGCCACGTGCTCATTGATCTAGATCAATTGATCTATCAGTTTAAATATTTTAATTGGTTGTTTATTTTATTAAATCATCAAAACCTTATTATATCAATCATTATTTAGTGTTCCATTGCTCGATTAATTTCGATTTGCACCAGAATCGCTTTTGATTCGTGGATTTATGTTATTGTTCGATTTCGCAAGGCTGTTTAAACAAGTTTGAACAAAACTCATCATCATATAATATCTTAATTTCAAATTTACTGAGAATATATTGAGCGATTTGACTAATTTTGACCACAACTTCTTATTTAATTAACAGTGTGTTATTAATTAGTTCATTCACAACAGAAGTCATTAATTCCAAGGAATTTTTGTCTTAGTTGATTTGAAATCAATATTATCAGTGATTTGTTATTGCTGTCTTAGTGTGTTTGCATTGTTTTTACACATTCATAGGATATTAGATCAACTGATAATTTTGATAATTAACACAGACAATTTACATGAGTAATTCTGTGGTTGGAGCTTATCAACCTCCAAAGTTGGTGAACAAATCTGATTTCAAAACATGGAAAATCAGATTCGGGAAGTCAATTATACAAATTCTTATTTATGGGTGTCAATTATTGAAGGTCCTTACATTCCACCTGCTTTAGGACCATATTATAATGACAACAATCAGCCCATAAGTTTGAAAAATCTGTCTCCTGATGATGCCAAGAAAGTCAAAGTCAACATCATGGCATATAGTATACTTACTATGGCTTTACCTGAAGACCTCTTGATCAGGTGTGAGGCATACAAAACAGAAAACTCATTATGGAAAATTCTTCACACTTTGTATGAAGGTAGTGATGAGATCAGAAGCATCAGGAAGGATACTTTTTGTTCACAGTATGAAACTTTTCATCATATTGTGGGTGAATCAGTTCCTTAACAACCCCACAAATTTATGCAACTTGTTACTGAGATGAATATTCTTGAGTTATAGTATAGTAATAAGGAACTAAACAAAAAGATGCTACATACCTTGCCTGAAAGTTGGACTCAAACTGTGTCTATGTTCAAAAATACCATTGATCTAAAGGCAATTGGACTAGATACTTTGTTAGCGAAGGTAGAAGCATTGGAGTTGGATGAGAAAACAAGGAACAAGAGTGTAAAAGCATCAATTGCACCATACCAATTCAAAGAAACAAAGGGTGCTAGAAGTGCTTTTATTTCCAATGGTGATGAAGGAAGCTCTTGTGTTGAAAGTGATGATAAAGAAGAAGCTAGCTTCTATGCAGCAAAGTCTTCTAAATCTAACATTCAAAGCTGTTCTAACAACAAGAAGAAAGGTAAATCTAATGATTCTAAAAGTTCAGCAGCAAAGGGATCATCAGCCAGCAAAAGCAACACCAAATCTGAACCAATCACTGTGGTTCTAGAATCAGAAGAACAGAAAGCAGCAATTGCAGCATTCAGTTTAAGCTTTCAAGCTTACTTGGGCAGTACTCTGACTCCTGCTCACATCTGCCAACAAGACCAGGAAGAACTTCATCCTGATGAAGTGGAAGAGATGGATCTACAATGGCAGATGGCCATGATTGCTTACAGGGCCAAGATGTATATGAGAAGAAACAAGGGACTATCTGTTGCTAAAAGAACAACAAAAATTGGTGTTGATAAATCCAAGGTGAGGTGTTACAAATGTAATTTGTATGGTCACTTCTCAAGGGAATGCAACAACAATCAACAATCAACAACAAACACAAGACAAGCACATCAGAGAAGCTTCAAGCAACCTTAGCTTACAAACTCATCCCCACCAGCCTCAAGTTCTGCAACAGGTACCAGTAATTCTAAAGAAACTGGTTTGATTATTTTGCAGGATGGTACTTGTGACTGGAGCATGTATGAGAAGGAAGTCCAGGAGGAGAATCAAGCATTGATGGCAAACCTGGAGAACAAAGTTCCACCCATGGCTAGAGAGGTAAGGGAAAGGTTATGTTCACCAACATGTGTTGAAGAGGTAGAAAGATACAGGGTCCATGCTCAACAATTGGCTGATAAAGTCAAAGAAACAATGATTTTGAATGAATCTCATTTAAGAGAACATACATTATCTCAAGTCAAAATCACTTCTTTACAAAAGGATTTGGATAAACTTGTATCTAAAAATTATAATTTGAAAGCACAAGTTGAGCATTTGACCACCTCTTTAATAAAATCAATGTCTGATCATGCATCTACTAAAGTGAAACTTCAGAAGTTCCAATTATCATCACAGCAATATGAGAAACTATTAAATTCTCATATTGAATCAAAGAACAGGTATGGGTTGGGATTTAATGTTGTTGCACCAAAACTGAATCAAAAGTTGAAAATAATGAAGTGGTAAATGGTGAAGATACTAAAATCAATGAAACTGATTCATCTGAATCAGAATTTTCAAAACAAAATGAATCAGAATTTGACTTTGATGACTGTGATGATTTGGATGAGGTTGATGAGCCTAATGAACAAGAATGTGCTGGTTTGGGTAAGGGCAAAAATGTGGTAATTGAACCTATAATTCCTAAAGTCCTTGAGGAGATCAAGCTACCTTATCCTCCCAAACAAAGAAATTTGTTGAAGACCATCTACATAAGAATTGGTCAGCTAAATGAAGGAATTCAGGAGCTAAACAAAAAGCACAAAAGTCAGTCAGCAAAAAGAACTACAGAGGAAGAAGAGAAAAACACTTCAGCAGAACACCAGCAGAAGAAGAAGACTGGTTCTCACACATCCGTATAAAAGCAAAGAAAAAATGTTGTTCCAAAGGCAACATCTGTAGAAGATCTGCGGAAGAAGCAATCATCTAAATCAAAACAGTCATCCGTAGAAGAGCTACGGAAGAAGATATCATCTGTTGAATCACAAACTGTCAAGAAAGTCAAGAAACAACAAAGAGATGTGAATCCTCAGCAACAAGAAGAAGATCCTTCACCTGTAAAGATTGAAAGAGAATTGAAAAAGAAGCAGAAGAAAACAGTGGAGTCTGAGAGTGAAGCTGAAGACAAATACTGCAAGCGGTGTGACATGTATAACCACAACACAGTTGACTGTTACTTCAGTAGTTACTGCTCCATTTGCAACATGAGCAATCACATGACAGCTGATTGTTACTTCAACAAGCACTATGCTATTTGCAACAAGAAGAACCATTCTACTCAAGATTGCTACTTCAACAAAAAGAACAAAACTAACGTGCCAAAGAAGCAACAATCTGAGAATGCTGAATCAGACTCACAATCTTCTAAGAATTAAGAATCAAAGGTGCAAAAACAAAAGAAGCAGCAACCAAAAAAAAAGGTGCCAAAGGTAAAGAAGCCAACTTCTGCTGCTGATCAAGCAAAGAAGAAGAAGGAGAAGCAACATCCTTAAAGCAAGACACCTCATAAGAAGGTAGTGGTGCAGGAAGGTGAAGCTTTCTTTGATCATTTTAAAAAGGGTAATCATGTACCTCAGTCAAAGACAAAAGATGCTGAAACTTTTTCTAACAAAGGGTCATCTTTAAGTTTGGAGAAAAAGGTAATCAAAGAAGAAGTGACAAAGGAAGTGACCATGAAACAAGATCAAAGTGCTTCAAGTTCATCTTCAATGAAATCAACCTCACCCCATACAGAACATAATGAATCAATTGAGTGTAAAAACAATCTTGAGACATCTAGGCTCATTCATGATAGAGAAACTATTCTAGATAACAATGGAAAGCCCAAGACCATTAAGGCTTAGGCTCCACTTTCTAATTGATTTTATTATTTTGCAGGAATATCCATGGAGGACTGACAACAAGTGGTATGTTGATAGTGGTTGTTCCAGGCATATGATAGGAAACTATTCTCTTCTCCATGATTTCAAACATAAACATGCTTTATATATGGCATTTGGTAGGGATAAGAAAGGAGGTAAATTGTTGGTGAAGGAATGGTAACAAATGGTGTACTCAAATTTGAGAAAGTCAACTTGTTAAGTGTATCTCAAATTTGTGATCAAAATTATACCACTTTATTTGATAACACTTATTGTTACATTCTTAAGCCAGGTTTTCAAATTCCAGTAGACTAGATCCTTCTTAAAGCACCAAGAAAACGCAACACGTATGTTTTGGACATGAACATCACCTCTCTAACAAGCAATGAAATCTGTCTGATCTCTAAGTCATCAGAAGATGAAGCTCAACTGTGGCATAGAAGAATGGTTCATTCAAACATGAAGAACATGAATAAGTTGGTCAAAAATGACTTAGTCATTAGCCTTCCCAAGAAAGAATTTTACTATTCTAATCATTGTTCATAATGTTATAAAGGAAAACAACATAGGGTGTCACAAAAGTCCAAAACAATCAACACAAACACAACACCACTCAAAATGCTTCGCATAGATCTTTTTGATCCAACCAATGTGTTGAGCATTGGTAAAAGGCAATATTGTTTGGTGATTGTTGATAATTTTACTAGATTCACATGGGTCTTTTTCTTAAAAAATAAAAGTGACACATCAGAAACACTAATGGAGTTTTGTCACTAAGATTGAAAATCAACTTGATTTAAAGATCAAAATCATAAAGTGATAATGGATCTGAATTTGTTAATCATGTTTTAGATTCCTTTTGCAGAAATAAAGCATAGCCAGACAATTCAGTGCACCAAGAACTCCACAACAAAATGGAGCTACTGAAAAAAGAAACAGGACTCTAATTTAAGTAGCAAGAACAATGCTAGTTGATTCACAATTGCCTATCACATTTTGGGCAGAAGCAGTGAACACAACATGCAATGTTCAGAACAGAACTTTAATTGTCAAAGAACATAATAAAACACCTTATGAACTTTTGTTTAAAAGGAAACCATTTATAGGTTATCTTAGAGATTTTGGGTGTCATGTGTCTATTTTAAACACCAAAGATCAATTAGGAAAGTTTAAAAAAGCCTATGATGGTTTCTTTGTGGGTCACTCATCAACATCTAAATCATATAGAGTCTACATTCCTCATCACAGTATTATAGAGGAAACACCTAATGTATCTTTTGATGAATCCTTATTTCAAAAAATCTGTAAAAGGACCATCTTGGTTGTTTGATATAGATGCATTAACAAACTCATTTAACACTGGTTATTTGAATGTTGCAGGTCCTGTGGATACTTGTTATCCTTATGTACCTCCAAGTTTGAGTGAAGTGTCATTGACAGCTGATCCTCCAAGAATAACCCAGACACATACTTTAAATGTTACTGATCCAGGCCCTTCATCTTAAACAAGCAATGACAATTCTGATGGAAATGAAAATTCAACTTCAGCAGAAGTTAACAATGCTTCCGCAGAAGTTCTTTCTACATCCATAGATGTTCCTACTTCCGGAGATGATATTTTTCCTTCATCTGGAGTTCCCAATCCATCATAAAACATTCCAACAACATTCACATCTGTAGATCAACAAACTACAACATCCGTAGTTGTTCCTATAACTGCTGCGAAAGTTATACCTACATCTGCGGAAACACAAAATCATGAAGATGGAATTTATTTAGCATCAAAAGACCAAAATGATAAGGATTTTGACCACTTTGTTGATTCCCCATCTCAGTTGGATCCATCTCCATCAACCAACATCGCCAACTTAGAATCATCTATTCCACTTGAATCAATACCAACGACAAGAATTCATAAGTATCATCTAATAGAAAACATTATTGGTGATCTTAATGAAAGAGCCACAAGAAGTCAAGGGGGAGCTGTCAATATTTGTCTGTTCTCCTGTTGTCTTTCACTAGTGGTTCCAGCTAACATATCTACAGCATTGAAAGACAACAGCTGGATTGAAGCAATGCAAGAAGAGCTTCAGCAGTTCAGAAAGCAGAAAGTTTGGAATCTAGTTGATCTTCCTGAAGGCCAATATCCAATTGGTACAAGATGGCTTTTCAAGAACAAACTAGATGACTGAGGTATCATCATCAGAAACAAAGCAAGGTTGATAGCACAGGCTATACTCAAGAAGAAGGAATAGACTATGATGAAGTCTTTGCCCCAGTTGCAAGGATTGAGGCCATTAGTCTTTCTAGACTATGCTTCACATAAGAAGTTCACTGTTTACCAAATGGATGTAAAATGTGCATTCTTATATGGTAAAATTGATGAAGAGGTCTATGTTACCCAACCACCCAGCTTTGAAGATCCTGATTACCCACATAGAGTATACAAGCTTGACAAAGCTTTGTATGGTCTTCATCAGGCACCAAGAAAATGGTATGAAACATTGTCATCCTTTTTGCTCAAGCATGGTTACAACAGGGGAACCATTGATCAGACTCTCTTTCTCAAGCATGATTGTCAAGACCTCTTGGTTGTCCAAGTCTATATGGATGATATCATCTTTGGGTCAATAAACAAAAGATTCTGTCAAGACTTTGAATCTTTCATGAAATCTAAGTTTCAAATGAGTTCCATGGGAGAATTAACATTCTTCCTAGGTTTGCAAGTTAATCAGAAACCAAATGGTATTTTCATCAATCAGGAAAAGTATGTGAATCAAATCTTAAAGAAGCACAACCTTGTTGAGTCTTCTTCATGCAAAACACCAACATCAATAATAGATAAGATTGTACCTGATCCTAAAGGGAAGTCAGTTGATGAAAGATTATATAGATCTATGATAGGATCATTAATGTACCTAACTGCCAGCAGACCTGACATAATGTTTGCTGTGTGTGTTTGTGCTAAGTACCAATCAGATCTAATGGAGTCATATCTGAATGCAGTTAAGAGGATATTCAGATACCTTAAAGGGAAGCCAGCTCTTGGACTTTGGTATCCTAAAGAAGGAGATTTCAACCTCTACTCATATTCTGATAGTGATTTTAGAGGGTGTAACAACAACAGAAAATCAACCACTGGAGGTTATCAATTCATAGGACCAAGACTAGTTTCATAGCAGTGCAAAAAGCAAACAAATATTTTAGTATCCACAGCTGAGGCTGAGTACATTGCTGCTTCAGCTGGTTGCTCTCAAGTTTTATGGTTGCAAAACTAACTACTAGATTATGGTTATAATTTTCTTAAACACCAATACATATTGATAACTCAGCTGCTATGTTTATCACTGCTAATCCAGTGCAGCAAAGTAAAACAAAACATATTGAAATCAGATACCATTTTCTAAGAGACTGCTCAAAAAAAGGTTTAATCAAGTTGATCAAAGTAGATACAACAAATCAGCTTGCTGATTTATTCACTAAAGCCTTTGACTCAATAAGATTTAATTTCTTAATTAAGTATTTAGGCATGATCAATTTAGATTAAATAATCAACACAAAGAAACGCATGATCTGTCCTTCAAATTTCTTAATATGAAAAAGCCAAAAACATTCATAAAACAAATAAAATTTCAAAAAAAAATATTGTCTTATTTTCATGATTTCTTGAATAAGCAGTTCATATTATGGGAAATGATAGTACACTATACCTTTGTTTACTTTCCTGTTTTTAACACAAACAATACAGACTGATCAGATATGATTTGATAAGCGAGTAGGTTTAGCTTGAGTTAAAAATAAACAAGTTTATGCATAACATAATGTCAAGGTAACAAATTGTGGCCAATTCAATTTTGAGGAGCAAGCAAGTAAGTCTTATCCTGCTATGATCAACTTACTCACCTAAGCACACTATGGTGTAACACTTTATAACCTCTATCTTTGCGCATCATGAACTCTCTATTTTACGTAAGCAAAGACCTGAGTTCTTAGGCACCTCTGTTTTACGTGACTAAAGACCTGGTGTCCTGATGCTGATCATCAAAAGGTTCCAAAAAGGAACAGCTCTAAAAGAATCCATTATGATCAACTCTATATTAATTCAGAGCTTAAAAATCATATCAACATTAATAAGATTTCAAAGAAATCTTAAGATAGAACTTATAACTTACAGAACATAGTTTTAAGTGTGAAAAAAAATGATAAATTGACTCATAAACAAAGGACAAACAATAATGTGAATTGAATGTGGAGTCCATATTTGTCTATCTTTAATCAATACCAAAACATGATAAACAACATGACAAGTTGAAACTATATTCTTGCTTGAATTATGTAGATCATAATACTTGCAATCAGCACTAGATCTATGTCTACCATTATCAAATAAATCTGTCATTAGGAAGTTACTTAGTGTCATAGTATGATCCCATTGTATGATGTAAATGATTGTACATACATTTTAGTTTTTGCTTTTAAATAGACTTTTTTTTTGTTCTTTTCTTTGATAATAAGTTGGACGGATAATTGCTTTTCATGCTATTCTCTATATCAATTTCTGATAAATGCATAATTTCATGATTAATCAAAAATTTAGGGGGAGTAGTCATCAGCATGAAAACTGAGTTTAACTCTTTTTAATGAAGAAAATTGGATCTTGAGCACTAACTTGGCTGCAGGATATCTGAAGTTATTAACTAAATCAATTTTGCACATTTGCCATGAAGCAGAGTCAACAAGGTCCAACAGCAAACAACAAATGATCTAACAATATGTTAGGATCATACCACAAAAACATAACAAAAATGACTTTCCGTAGATTGGTATCCTACGGATAAAACATCAAAAGAAGAAAAACAAAAATTTTCTTCGGAAGAAAATTTTATCAAAATTACCTTTGGAAGAAAAACATAAGGTTTGCCTTCCGAAGATGTTCTGCGGGAGAATTGACTTGAAACAAGGAAAGTTTTGCCTTCCGTAAATGTTCTTCGGAAGAATTAACTATCCAAATAACCATGGAAGGGTAAAGAGGGATATGGGACCCACGACATTAAATAAGAGGTTTTTAAATTGTCTGAGAGAGTATAAAGGATACCTTGACCGTTGGCATTTCTATTCACTTTTTCTGAACACTTTTTCAAACCTAGAAAAATGCTCTCACCCATAAACCCCTTCTCTGCCAACATTCAAATCTTTCATTCCACACAACAATCCTTACCTAAATCACCACTCAAACAACATAATCAATATGACCAATCGATTCGCAAAAGATCATAATGTCTGTGCCTTTCTTAATCCAAAGGATACAGTAGCCGAGGGATGAAGGGATATTATTAGCTATCTGAGAAAATCAAGATTATTCTATGCTTTATCTACGGATCCTGTCATCTATCAATCGCACATTGTAGATTTCTGGAACACAGCCAGGATTGAGGCAGAAAATGATGAATAGGTGATTTTCGCTACAATAAGAAATGAAGAGTTGAGGGTGGTTGAATGAACAATCAGGAGGGTGTTGGAGTTTAGAGATCAAGAAGAGGGTCACCCTAATGTATTCGATCATGAATACATTCAAAAAGTATTTCACTTAAGGTTATGATGGTGACTACCGAAATGGTGAAATCAAGAAAGGGAGGTTGTGCAAGCCCTACAGATTCCTGTGTCACACATACTTAAAATGAATGTCCAACAGAAAGTCTGGGTTGGATAGATACTCAAGGCGCATCTCATTAGGAATCATTGGTGTATTTGAAGGGAGGACATATAATTATGCTAAGTACATTGTTGGATGTTTATGTGACCACATAAGGGTGCAGAAGGAAAACAAGATGTACATGTTTCCAAGATTCATTCAGCTGATCATTAATAAAGCAATGCCCAATATTGAAAGTGAAGGTGAAGTGTTTGTTCAAGCTCACCTTGGAAGATCTGTGCTTAACAACATAAGTGGGCAATACCAAGGTGAAGAAATGCAGATGTTTGCATATGTGGTTGATGAGAATTGATGAAATCAGCTTAAACTCATGATGAACATGAACATATTCAACATGAATAAAAGGTTGATTCCCCCAAGGATCTTTTCAATATCTCTCAAACTTCAACACACTCGAATCATGGTGCGGAAACTTATGATAATAGAGTATGAAATCAGTGTGTGTGTGTGTGTGTTTGTGTGTGTGTGGTATCAAATAACTGCTTGTTTGTATTGAATTCGTTCAAAAGCTTACAAAGGATTAGGGTAGCATGCTATTTATAGCCTATACACATAGCTATATACAATTACTAAACTACCCTTATGTAAATGAAAATTACATAAAATAATCCTAAGTCTATATGTCATCCGCTGTGGATGTTTGCTCATCCGCTATGGATAAGAACTTATCATCCGCTGTGCATGGTTGTATGTTATCCGCTGTGGGATGTTCATCCGCTGTGGATGAACATCAACTGTGAAATGTTCATCCGCTGTATAATGTTATCCGCTGTCAGCATGTCATCTACTGTGGGATCTTGTTCTTCCGCTGCACACACTTAGACAATGATTCTTCATCCGCTGCTAATGATTCTCCATCCGCTTTCTTCTCATCCGTTACGGGTACTTAGCAAAAAATTTCTTTATCTTACATCTGCAAAAGAAATCTTTAACAGATATTAGTGTTTGTAATGAATGTTAGTGATGCTAATGTGTTAGTAAATGATTTTTTTGGATGTTAGAACATATTATGTTTGTTATATGTCTGATATGACAAGCATCATACTTTTAGGCATTAATTCTTAATGCACTTGTTGAGTCCAACAATACTCCCCCTAAGTATGATGTTGCCAACTCTTTATGTTTACTTGTTACTGTTTTGTTTGATAGTAATATGTGTGTGTGTTTTTTATGAATGATTGATTGTTTGATTGTTTTACTTGTATGATTGAATGTTAATGTGTATATTTGATTGATTACATGTGTAACACATTCTTGTATGATTGATTGATTGTTTGTAAAATTACCCATATGTAATCTCACTTATATGAGTGATTCAATGAATGTTACTTGACTTATTAAATGTTTACATGTATGATTGATTGATTTTCTGTATGCTACACTAATTACACAAGTGTAATCAGATTGATTTGTTTGTTTAAATGTTTGTTTGTGTATATGTTTGCATGTGTTTACACAAGAACACATTGTTTATATGTTTGTATGATTGCATGATTCCATGTGTTTGCTAAATAACACATGTATGAATGATTGTGTGATTGTATGATAAAAGGATACGTTTTGTTTGTTTGTTTTGCCCAATTGTATGTTTAGAAACCTTAGGAGTGTGATGATTTAGCTTCTTCAGTCTTCTTTTGAGCCTCTTCCATAACCTTTAATGTGTCTTCTATATCTTGCTCAATACCATGATCAGCTTCAGCTTTCTTCACCTGGTCCTTAAGTGCAGTGATCTTGAAAGCATTTCTTCAATTGACTATGTGTTCAACAAAGTAGTCAACTGCCCTTCTCTGATCATCATACTTTCTCTTTATAGTCAGGTGAACTAGCTACTCTAGAGTAGACTGGTTAAGGCTTTGGGCATCAATGTTGCTCACCAAGGTGGTGACAACATGCTTTCCTTTGAGAATCTCCAGGTTGTTATGCTAAGAAATTCTCATTCCATTGATTCCTTTAATGTGGGTGAGTGGCTGTTGTTTTGTCTCTAATCTTTGCTTCAAAGTTGCATTCACATATACTGTTCCTAGTATCCTTAACATGTGAATAAAGTAGCAGCAATCACCCTTGCACTGTACATCCTGAATGGCTGGAAATGATTTTGTCTTTAAGAATAAGACATAAGATGGGTGAATAAGTTTAATCTTAACTGGATCAAACAATCTTATGTCCTCAGCCACTTTTCCTTCCAACTTCCTTTCCAACACCACTTCAAAATGGTTTTCATCATAATACCACCGGGTGATTGGATGAGTGTACTGATTTCCTTTAATCTTCTTCATTATCAACTTAAGGTCTAAAGTTCTGAGAGGATATACTACCCTTTTTAGCAGCTCAGTGTCTAGTTGCTCTGTCTATTCTGTCTGTTTTTGTTTACCCTTTCCTGTTGCTCTTTGTTCTCTCCTCAGCTTCTCAATATGAAGTTTGTCTTCTTTGTCTGCTTTGGCCTTTAGCTCATAGTGTTGTTTGTGCATGTAAGTTCTTAGAATGTGGAAGTAATCAGCTCCTCTTGAATTATTAGTGTGATTGACCATTCTCAGTTGGAGAAGGTCAAGTCTGTCTTCATATGATAAAGAGCCTAATTGGGATATATAAGATAAGTATTGGACTAATCCAGATACTCTTTTCACTAAAATAGCATCCTATACTTCATCATACTTCCAGGCCACTATTTTGTGCTCATTTTCCCCATCTGTCAAAGAGATTCTGTCATACAACTTCACAAAGTTGGTATTTTCATTTATCATCTCTCTAACCTCGTTTCCTTCAGGCCATAGCTTATGGGGCATGAAATCTCGAGGTTCTTCAATTGGATGAAGCTCGGGAGGAGCTTGATGATATGTTGAGAGTGAGGCTACAGGGTGAGGTCTAAACACTTGTGGCTTAAGGGCATTTGCGAGCATGTTTTTGTAGATTTCCCTAGCAATATCTTTCATTTGTGATAATGACCTCCTGGCATATGATCTGTAAGGAATCCTTGTATGACTTAACCAACTCTTCACTTGCTGATAAGTCATCTTTTCAATTTAAGGATATTTTGGCAGGTTTTTCTGCAACTCCTGCTGATCTTTAATCTCTTTGTACCTTCTGTAGGTTTGAACACTTTCATTTTTCATCACTTCCTGAAAGTCTTTGAGTAGATCTTTTACTTCTGACAGATTCAGATGCATGAATGAATCATAGGGAAAGCCTCTAGAGACTAACTTTATTCCCATAAGTGTTTCTGGATCATCTGGGAATAGTTTTTGTATGTTTGAGATTGGATCCTCAGCTTCAACCTCTTCTTGTTCATCTTCAAAATCTGATAGTATGATGATTTGTTGTTGTTTAGAACTCTGATCAATCTCACCCTCTTCTAGTTGTATTGTTTCAGCATACTCTGTTGGTTCCTGCTTAACTTTGAGTAGCTTGAGAGGAGGGGATTTTAGATTCTTGAGCTGGTTTCTTACCTTTGGACAGAGAACTCAAATACATTCTCTTCCTTTTTCTCTCATAAGTTTTGCATTATGGTTCTGATGATGAAGCTTTAGCACCTGCTTGTTCAGTTTGAATAGAGGCAGTCTCTGCAAACTATTTTATGAGCTCCATTTGTTTGGATGTTAAAGGATTGTATGGTACAATGCTTGTTTCTTTAGAGATGGGATCTGAAGTGTGAAAGTGTTTCCTTAGGATTAGTGAGTAGTGGATGTTTTCAAATGGGTTAGCATCACTAAACAACTGATCCAATGTGTATGATTCTTCTAGTATGATCAGTGCTAGCTCTGCTTGATCTGTTTTGTTTTGGTTTGTTTATTCTTTAGCAGCCATGTTTTCTGAATCACACAGGTCTTGATCTAGACCTATTGAATGTTCTTCCTCATTTAGTTGAGTGTCTGCAAGTTCAAGCTCTCTGTTTAATCTCTTTATCTCGTCATTTTGAGCTTCTATTATCTTCTTTAATTCATCCACTTCATTTGATTTGGATTATGATTGTTTAGCTAAGTATTCAATCTCAACTTTGAGAATGTTCAGCTCATTATCTTTAGCTTTTAACTCACCTTTTGTCTGTTCAAGCTGTTTTTCAACAAACTTAACAATCAGCTTCTGAGCATCATTATCTGACTCTAATTTCTCTATTTCCTTATCTTTTCCTTTAATCTTATCTTTTAATCTTCTTGCTCTGTTGTTTGATCTTTCAATGAGCTTATTGTATTCAGCGAAGAGAAATACTTTAGTATGCTCAATATCATCTTCAGTGACGTTCTCACTGCTAGTTTCAACTTCTTCAACAGCAGTGGATGTCTGTTCATGTACAGGCTCATGTGATGAGGTGCCAACATCCTCATGTTCATCAGTTTCTTCTTTAAGAGCCGTATCTATATCTCTCAAAAGGGATGACAATGTTTGTTGATCGGACGAATTTGGGCTTTAAGGTGGTGAAGGGATGATTGGTTCAGGTAAAATTGGGTGTTTAGGTTGGATGTTTTGAGCTTGTATGAATGGTGCTGCTCAATGATTGGTTCTGGTATAATTGGTGGTGGTTGTATGATGGGAGCTTGATGTATGGCATTTTGGTATAACATGAAGGGCTCATCTTGTCCTGGTATCCTCATAAATACCTTAGGTACAGGAATGTCATGATCTATCATATGAGGAGGGATAGGCACCCATCACCATGGTAAAGACTTGACTTTATCCTGTTGAAAACATGTTCATTGAAATGAACAGGATGGAAGATGGCTCCTTCTCTTGGAATGTTGGGCAACAGATCATTAATCATCATTTGCAGGAATCTTGGAAACATCAGAAACTTGTTCCTCACCTCTGTAATATTGTAAACTAGTCCATTGAGCACTTATGCAGCAAAGTTAAAAGGCCTCCTTGCTATGATACTTGCTATTGCACATGAAGCTCTTAGTGATATGGCATCCCAACCAGTCTTTCTATTGGTCATAGTATTCTAATAAGTATGAATCAGAAATCTAAATTGTGCACACATATAGGACTTCTTGATCTGTTTTCTCTCTATGGTGCCTGTATAGCCAATCTGCCTAAACACATGTAAAACATAGTGTTCATCAAACTCAACTGGACCTTCTGCATCAACTTCTCCCAGTTGTAATACCCTTCTGATAACTTCCTCAGAAATGATGATCTGTTGGTCATACACAGTAGATATAACTACTTGTTGGTCATCTATTTCTCCCAAATGTGCATTTGTCTAGAATTGGATAATATGATCCTCATGTATGTTTGGTCATGCTGTCATAGCATGCATAAGCCTTGTTTGTCTAATGGCTTGAATCATATCTCTATAGTTTTCTGCCTTGTGAGAGTCAGAGTGGAGGAATGCACATATGTTATGATACCTGACAAAAACTAAGTTTGCCATACCTGCATGAAAACAAAATAAGTGTTAGTGATATGTATGATGTTTGAAATGATGAAATATTGATTAAGTGTTGATTGTATGATTGTGTAATGAGGAATTATGTATGTTTAACACTTAATGTGATTGAAATGCATGTTTGATATATTTTGAACATTATGATAGTTGGACTTTTTCAAGCCAACTATCAATTGATTTTAAAATTGTTTAAAGCATCAATTGATGATTCAAATATGATTTATAATGTGTTTGAAGGTTTTAATCAAGATAATTAAGTCTTTAAACATATACAATTACACATTATCTAAGTTTGAACTTGCATTTTAGTTTGACTTTTGAAAGTCAAATTATCATTGAATGCATATTAATTGCTTATGCATTTAATGTTTGTATGCAATGTTTCTGCCAAATTTAACTATTTTGTATGTAGCAAGCTGTGTTTATGGCTTCAGCCTAAAAGGATATGGGTAATAAAGAGTCAGCTAGAATGGTTCTAGCTGCTTCTATTAATGTTCTGTTTCTCAGTTCAGCTACTCCATTCTGCTGCGGAGTTCTTGCTACGCTGAATTGATGACTTATTCCTTTTTCTGCACAAAAAGAAGAAATGTAGTCATTTTTAAATTCAGTGTCGTTATCACTTCTTAAAGATTTCACTTTAAGTTCAAGTAGATTCTCAATCTTTGTGATAAAGGATGTAATGATTTGTGTTGTTTCTGTCTTGTATAGTAGAAAGAAAACCCATGTGAATCTGGAATAATCATCTACTATGACAAGACAGTATTGCTTCTTTCATATACTTAGGATGTTTGTTGGGCCAAAAAGGTCCATATGAAGCAATTTGAGTGATGTTTGATTAGGGTTTAGCAATTTAGGCTTATGGGACACTCTATGTTGTTTACCTTTCAAACATGTTGTGCAGTGGTCTGTACAGAAGAATTCTTTTTGTGGTAGACCTATGACTAGATCGCCTTTAACAAGTTTGTTCATTCTGTTAAAATTAGAGTGACCCAATCGTCTATGCCATAATTAGGAAACATCTTCTGTTGCTTTTGATAATAAACAAGTTTCAGGGGTTGATGTTGAAACATTATTCATATCAACAATGTATGTGTTGTTTAGACGGGGAGTTTTCAAAAGGATATGTTCTTCTGGAATCTGAAAACCGGTCTTAAGGATGTAGCAGTTGTTGGAGTCGAATAAGGTGGCATATCCCTTGTCACAGATTTGGGATACGCTCAGAAGATTGAACTGAAGATTGGAGCAGTAGTTGACATTCTCAAAACTAATCAACCCATTTGTTACAGTTCCTTCACCAGTTATCTTCCCACCTGTTTTATCTCCTCCAAAGGCTACATTGCCTCCATGTTTGTTCTTAAAATCCCCGAAGGAGGGAATAGTTTCCGGTCATATGTCGGGAGCATCCACTGTCAACATACCATATGTTGTCAGGCCTTCTTTGATGTCCCTATAAAATAGAAGAAATCAGTTAGTTGAAGCAACCCAAGCCAAGATGGTCTTGGGTTTTCTGTCTTTTCCGACAACGCAAATTTCTTCAAAAATAGCATTGTCTGCTGGTTTTGGAACTCTAGAAACATTAGATTTCCTTTGATTTGTTTTAGCTCTATTAGGAGAAGTGCTTTGTGCTTTTCTCTTTTGTAAGCTAATGTCAGGTGACTGTCTGTTTTGAGACTTATGTCTCCTTGTTGGTTGTTTAAAGTTGTCATAAAATGTTTTGTCACTGTTTAAAACAACTTTTTGGTTAGGAGTTTGTCTTGGTGCTCCTCCATTGTTCTTGTTAGGAACAACTATCTATTTCTCAGTTGATTTCTCAACTTGAGGCTGTTTGTTTTGCTTTTTGTTTTTCTTATTGAAAAAACAGTTTGCAGTGCTATGGTTATTTCTTTCACAAATTGAGCAGTAATTGTGAAAATGAAATGATTCTATACTATGATTATTCATCTTACAGTATTTACAGTACTTACCATATCTGCATTTTTTAGTGGTGTGTGTGAATTGATCACACCACTCACAGTATGGCAACTCTGATTTTGATTGTTTATTGATAACTTTATTTTTCAAATTTGATTTTGATAGGATTTCAAAAGTTACTGACTGTTGTTTTGGCTGAAAGGTTGCTTTGCCTTTCCCTTTGTTTGCCTGTTTGGGAGAGGTAGTGGAAGATACAGCCTTCCTTACAGCGGAACAGATATCAAATCCTTGACTCTGTTTCGTTTGTTTGTTTGATGTATCAGCCACATTTGAAACCTTTTGAGTTTCAGTAATTGGCTGATCAGGCTCATCATCTAATAAATCATCCTCATCATCATCTATTGTTTGTTCATCAAATTCATTGTTTTCCCCTTGATAAAAGTCAGTTGATTTGATTGGTTGAAGTGTTGAACTTTTAACAAACTTTATCAAAGGTGATTTTGATGATGATGATGATGATGATTGTTTGGAGTCCTCAGTCTTTTCATGAGGATCAAGAGATTCACCTTGTTTGTTGGTCATAGAATCAGGAAGAGGAATATAGTTGTCATTATAAGGTGGATTCACCATATGATTTCCAAGTCCTGATGGGTCCTTAAAAGTCCGTTGTTGAGAAAGAAGTTCTTCGAACTTCTTATTGCTTACCTGAAACTTCTGAAGCTTCACTTCAGTTTTAGCTTGTAGTGATATTGACTCAGTTAATAAGATAGAGAGTTGCTCAACCTGAGCTGCCAAAGTCAGTTTTTTAGACATTAATTTGTCTAAATCTGTTTGTAATGAAAGTATTTTAGTTGCATATTGTTTCAGTTCAGATTTTAAACTTTCATTTAAAATGTTTGTTTCTATAACTGTCTTTGACAGTTGATCAGCATGCTCTCTATACCTATTTACCTCATCAATGCATGCTTGGCTACAGAGGTTTTCTTTTACCTCTTTCAGGATTTCTGTCAGTTTTTCTTCAACATCTGCCACAAGGGCATGATCTGAAAATGATGGTATATCAGCCTCATAAAGGCTCCATTCACACTCTCTATCTTGTTTGATAATCTTTGCTGAAGATTTTGAATGTTGATTTGGACTGTACTGTGTGATTTATGGAGGGGTTGGTGCAGCTGGAATGTTGATTGGAGGTAGCACTTGTCTGTTTGAATGATATCCATCAGATGGTTGTGCCTGATGTGTGTTTTTGTCAACTCTGGGCTGTTGATTCTCTTTAAAAGTACCCATAAAGCTGACAGTTGTAGCACCTAACTTTGGTTTTATCAAAACCAATTCTTGTCTTTTTGTCCATGTTTAACCCCCGATTTCTTTGTAGAAACCTTTTGGACCTGTATGCTATTATGGCCATGGACCATTGCAGATCCATCTCTTCTACCATATCAGGTGGAAGTTCATCCAAATCCTGTTGGATGATCTATGAAGGAGTCAGACTTGCTGCTAGGAATGCTTTAAAACTGGTTGAAAAGGCTGCATATGCTGCCATTTGTTCTTCACTTTGAAGAATGATGGTGAGAGCATCCATGGGTTTTTCAAGTCTGTGAATGTTTGGTTGTGGCTGTGATTGTTTGTTTATTGCTGAAGAGTGAGGGTGGTGCTTGCTTTGGGGAGTGGCTTCATGAGAAGCATGCACGCCAGTCTTCTTAGACTTGTGTTTGGTACTGGATGTTTCTGAAGATGAGAAGAATGAAGTGTCATTAGAATCCAAGAATTCTTCTTCATCTTTCCCAGTGCTTGTGAGGAAAACACTATCTGTATGTTGGGTTTCCTTGAACTTATAAGCCTCTACGTGTCTGATTTGGTTATTGTTCCTGGATTTTTCATCCATTTCCAATGCTTCAACCTTGGCTACTAGTGAGTCAAGGGATAGGGCTTCTAAGTCCAATGTTGCTTTCATGAGAGATACTGACTGAGTCCAACTCTCAGGCAATATGTGCAATATTTTCTTGTTTATTTCAACAGTGTCATATTTTAGTCCATAAACTATCATTTCATTGACCAATTGGACGTATCTATGCAACTGTTGAGGGATGGATTCCCCATGTATGTGATGAAAGGTCTCGTACTGGGTCCTTAGTTTTTCTTTCTTGATTTCCCGTATCTCTTCACTACCTTCACACATTGTGTGAAGAACCTTCCATAATTCGTGTGCTGTTTTGAAATTTTCAACACGAGTCAAAATTTCAAAAGGCAGTGTCATAGCAAGAATGCTATATGCCTTCATGTTTGTTTTGACCTATTTCAGGTCATCACCAGCTACACTCTTCAGACTAACTGGCTTTTGGATGTTGTAATCTGGTCCTAATGTCATGGGAATAAAAGAACCTTCACTGATAGATGTCCATAGATCAGGATCTTGAAAAATAATCCAATTTCAAAACATTATCTTCCATTGCTTAAAATCTGACTTGTTCTTCAACCTGGGAGGTTTCAATCCACTGTTAGAACCAGTCATATCGTCAACCATGATTGTTTAAATTTTAACTTAATAATAATTTTTTTTAGTAAAATTTGTTTGTTTAAATTTTAGTCCGTTGCTAAAATTTGATTAATCCTAATTGTCTTTAGGATTTGTTTGATATTTATTAAACCTTTTTTAATTGTTTACCAAATAAAGAAAATTAATTAATTAATTAATTTTTCTATGTAATGTTGTTTTCAATGCCACGGTGAAAAGAAAGGAATATTGTGAAAGAAATGTCAACTTTCTATTAATGCGGTTAATAGAAAAGCAATATTGTTTTTAACAGTTACCTTTTTGGATTAAAAAGTAACTTTTTAAAAAAAAATTCAAAAGAATATTATTGTCAGGATCAGTGATCTAAGTTTGATCAATTAGAGTTGAATCACAGCGGAATTAGAGCAAGAATTAAGCAAATATAGCAAGAACACAATAAATATTCAATGGAACAGTACACGGTTATATAGAAATAGGGTTTTCTGCAAAGGGATAATAACATTCATGCACACATGCTTCGGTATGGCGGCTGCTAGGTTTTCTAAGCTGCACCGATTACAATTAGGTCAGCATTCCTTATATAAAGGAATGTGACGTCTGCTGATGTCACTTGATAGTGACGTCTAACAGAATTATTACAAACTACTGAACGTAAGCAAACTACTGAGAATGTTCACAACAACTGAGAACATCTCAGAGTATTCTAAGTACACGAAGAAACATAAAACTACTGAAACTACAAGTACAGAAAAGAAAATACAACTATTGAAAGGAAACCATCACAACTACTGAAGAGGTCTTCTTCAGCTGTTGTGACAATCATCTGAAACTTGGTCTTCAGTCTTTGTCTTCAGCTCTTTCACTTTAGACTTTGTCTTCAGCTCTTTAGCTTCAGACTTTGTCTTCAGCTCTTGTCTTCAGACTTTGTCTTCAGCTCTTTCACTTCAGACTTTGTCTTCAGCTCTTTCACTTCAGACTTTGTCTTCAGACCTTGTTATCAGCTGATGTCTTCAGCTGTTGCAGACTACTTCAGTTGTTGTAATGTCCGTGGGACTTAAAGGTTTTTCTGATCAGGCTCATTGGTTCTTTTGGTCCAACAAACTCCCCCTGAACCAATGCAGCCAAAACCTTTAAGCTTATTGAGGTCCCACTTATTCTTGGCATACTCTCTTGATCAGCTTTAGAGATATCAGATAAGCACAGGCCAGGGAACAGGTTTCAGTAGATGTGAATGTCAAAGGATGGAAGGGAACTCTGTCTTGGGGAACTGGACACAGAGCCGTTATCCCAACCATGAACCTACTTCCCATTGATGAGTCTATAAGACTCTCTGACGTAGGCCTCAAGGAGAACAACTTGTTCCTCCTTAGTGAGTTCTTCTGCTTCTCCTTCGAAGAAGAACTCTGGGCCATAGTACTCTGATAAGTACTTTATCGTCTTTCCATTTTTCAACTCAACAGTTGTTATCTCTCTGTAAGCAAATTCATCTGGGTGAGTCCCTTCTAATAACAACTGGAGTTCATTTTTCTTGATCTCTTCAAGCCTCTTGTATAACAACCCCTTCTTGACCATTTTGTTCTCCATTAGAGTTTGAGGGGTCATCTTTGACTTGTAGGCTCTCTTGAAGTCTTCAAGTATTTCCCAGGGTGAGACTACAATGGCCAACATAATAGCAGCATCTATGGTCTTTCTCACTTGGCCATTGTATCTACTTGGTATGGATTTCTTATGAATTCTAGAACTAACCCTGGGGTCTGGCCAAATCCTTACTCTCTCCTTTTGATATTGAAAGGTATACCTGAGAGCATACAGCCTTTGAGCGTGTTTCTTCATGGCTTGTATAGATGATGACTGAGGAAACTCTTTGTCAATCATCTTCAAAAGTTGCTCATCGTGCTGTTTCTGCTGTTCTTCTTCTTCAATCTTAACTTTCACCATTTGCCTCTGAAAGTCTGGTGTGATCATTTGTTGACTTCTGGGCTCAGGTAATTTTAGAACAGCAGAGATTGGCAGACTATCTTCTTCATCATCTTCTTCTTCTTCTTCTACCATCCTCAACACCCTTCTCCTCCTTCTGGGTGCATCACTGGATGTGGTTTGAGGTGGTTTTTGGGGTAAGGGAGTTGGTTTTGAGGGTTGAGTTGATTTGGAGAGTTGTGGGGTTGGTTGTTTTTGAGAGGGAGTTTGGGAAGGCTGATCTAGCATTTTTATGGTGAGTTTGGCTTTGGAAAGCTTGGCCATATCAGTTCTCTTCCCAGCACCTGCTTCGTCTAAGGCTTCTATAATCAACCCCTTATTGAATTCTTCAGAAGCACAGATTCTGGTGGTTATTGCCAGAATACTGTCTCTGGTCCATGATTTAATCTCAATTAATGATCTTCCCAAGTATTTTGCAATAAACCTGATCATTATCTCCAACCTCTCCCTTTCCATCACACTATAACTGGCCCATCTTTCTTGTATCTCATTAATCTCCAGCCTTCTGATCTCAGTGTCTAATGTGGCTGTATCAAAGCCCTGTCTGAAGAGTTGATCTATTATTCTGTCCATTGATCTGCTGTGAGCTTCATCAGCTTCTTTAATCAGATCTTCCAATGATTTCTCTTCATCAGGCTTTTGAGTTTCAGCACTTTTCTTTCTCTTGTATGTGATCAGCTGTTTTTCCTGTTCTTTTTCTTGTTGTTTCTCCTCTTCCACTCTCTTTCTCTTTCTTTCTTTCACTGCCTTAGACTCCCCCTTTTTGGGTGCATTGGGTTCAGGGGTTTGAATGGCAGAAAGCTTCTTTTGCACAGCATCATCAACAAGTGTTTTTAGATTCGAGGAGATCCTCTCATCAATGGCTTTATGCACAATCTCATTGATGATGGGAGTGATGAGAGGTAAGGAATTTTGAAATGTAGCAACCATCTGCTCAGAGGGGTTCTGTCCCTGAGAGGTGGTGCCAACAACAGTGGCTGGTGGCTCAGTTGAGTGAAGTGGCGGAGTGTTTGGGGAACCTTCAGATGAAGGTGCCATCTGTGGGTTTATTGGGGCAGATGGACTTTGATCCTGAGACATTTTGGCAAGCAGTTCTTTGAGTCTGCTCACCTCAGCCTCAAGGATTGTGTTATGGGCTAAGACATCATAGAAAAAGCCCAGGTCATCATCAGTTTTGCTGAATCACCTGACCTCCTGATTGAATCAGGATGTACATGCCCTGAGTGTAGATCAGTTGTAGCATGTGCCCCTTGTTCTTGGTTCTGGGGACTTCCTGCCTCAGGACTGAGTCCTTCATCGGCAGTTGCCTCTGGTGAGGTCTTAGAGATGTTACCAACTTCATCCTGGTCATTTGCTGAATCAGTAGAAGTGGCAGCCTCACCAGATGTTCTAACCTCCTCCTCTACACGGGGAGATTGAACATTATAACCCCTGTGCTGTGGGTTATCAGCAGCATTTTGGTCCTCTTCCTCAGCTGTTGAGGTTCTCCCCATTGTAATTGGTGTCTGGGGAGGAGGAGAGGAATGCAGCTGACTCAACACTTGTGCAACAATAAATGTTGGGCTTTGAGGGGCGGTTGCATTTGGAGATAGGTTTGAAGCAGATTGCACCCGGGGTGACTGGTGCTCTTCAATGGTAACCTTCTCAATTGAGATAGGTTCCAGCATTGTGGTATCCCCAATTTTGGTTGCATCAGGATCCTGTTGAGAGGATGCCTGAGCGGCTAGGGCTGGTGGAGTCTTTGACACTACTGGGGGGTTAGAACCAGTAAGTGTTTCCTGTATTGGTGGTACAGGGGCATCCTCAGGGGACTCATCTCCCTGAGTAGCCTTTTTGGGCTTTTTGGTGTTGGGTTTGGTGGGGACTTTGGATCTGGAAGTGGAGGCTGTGGGTTCCCGCTGCTTGGGTTTGAGCAGCCGGGCAGCCCCTTTCATTGTAGGGTCAGAGTTGTGCCTGGAGTATACTTCAGGCAATACAGCCGGAGCAGGGACTCCAAGGCCAACAAGGCCGTCTGATTTTAGCTGTGTTAAAATTATGGCCATGAGAAACCTGGGATATAATATCCATCTGTTTGCCACAGGTTTCAAGGCCAGATCCTTTAGTTCCATAAAAACTATCTCAGAAAAATTTAAAGTTTGTCGTTCAAAGATAGAGTATAATACCTGTTGCCATCGGGAGGACATCTGATCCCATGAGGAGGTTTTTGGTGCAAGGCAGACATTCACCATGTGGAATATAAGACGTTCAGCATCATGGAAGTGCTTCTTCAGAATGGTGGTAGCACTTAAGTCTCCTTCATACCCGTTGTTGATGAAAGACATATCGGTTGTGCCTTTCGGGTATTCTGTGACACAGGTGGCATCATGTAGATCTAGGGTTTGTCGAATGATGTCCGGAGTGATGACCACCTGTTTCTGGTTGACCAACGACTGGAGAGTGATTTGGCTATCATTCTCACTAGTTTGCACAGAGACGTTGGTCCAGAACTGGCTTAGGGAATCGGGGTATATGGTAGGATTCAGAAGAAACGCGGTTCGGTACTGGGAATCTACCATAAGATCGATGGCGTTATCAAATTTGTTCCAGAAGGCCGATTTCGAGAGGTAGGCAACACAGTTGTGTCTGGGTTTGAGTTTCATGGTCTCCATTGTTGAGAGAGTGAAGGACGGAAAACGGCTAATGAAACGTTTGGAAGTAGGTTTAGGTATTTATAGGGTAAGAAAAAGCTGATATAAAACGACTGAAAGTGTTGGTGCTGTCATCAGTTGTTTGAAAACAACTGAAGACCTGGTTTTAACTTTCAGAAGTAACAACTGAAGACTTGGTATTAGTCATCAGTAGTTGTGAAACTACTGAAGACATGGTTTTGGCTTCAGGTGTTGTAACAACTGAAGACTTGGTGTTAGTCATCAGTAGTGAAACTACTGAAGACATGGTTTTGGCTTCAGTTGTTTGAAGTGAAGCAGCAGTTGTAGAAACAACTGAAGAGAAAAATTTCTCATCAGCTGTTGTCGTCAATTCTTAGCTCATCAGCTGTTTCATTCTGACCTCAACACTTCATCAGACTTTGTCTGAGTTTCAGATGTTTCATAGGTCATCAGTACTTATCTGTTATTCTGACATCAGCAGTTGTAACTACAGCAGTAGTTGTAACCACATCAGTTCTTTTCAACAGATGAGTACTTCAGTACTTTTAAGTAATTTAGTCTTCAGTAGTTATGAAAACTACTGAGGATAAAAGAACTTCAGTACTTATTTGTGACAGTAGTATACGAATGCTCATCAGTACTTGTTGACTGAGATCATCAGTAGTTGTCACTTATTCTAGCTGCAGCATACCAAGCCTTAACACTAGGTTTTGGAAAGTTGAACTGTCCAAAGGCTTAGTAAATATGTCTGCAAGCTCATCAGCACTAGGAACAAACTTTGGATCAATCAGACCTTTTTCAAAACAATCCCTAATAAAATGGTGTCTGATCTCAATATGTTTGGTCCTAGAGTGCTGGACTGGATTCTTGACAATACAAAGAGCTGAAGCACTATCCATTAGTAATGGAGTCTTAGTCTCTGTAATGCCATAATCCAGTAATTGATTCTGAAGCCAGAGTACCTGAGATGTACAACTTGCAGCAGCAATGTACTCGGCTTCAGCAGTGGATGTAGCAACAGATGTTTGTTTCTTACTCTGCCAAGAAACCAAACAGTTGCCTAGGAATTGACATCCACCAGAAGTTGATTTTCTAGTTAATTTACACCCTGCATAGTCACTATCAGAAAAAGCAACTAATTTGCAAGAGTGCCCAGTGGAATACCAAAGACCTAGAGATTGAGTACCTTGCAGATATCTAAAGATCCTCTTGACTGCAATCAAATGAGACTCTTTAGGAGCAGCCTGAAATCTAGCACAAACACAAGTTGCAAACATAATATCTGGTCTAGAAGCTGTTAAGTACATCAAGGACCCAATCATACATCTGTAAAGTGTTTCATCAACAGCTTTACCTTTCTGATCTGCATCCAGTTGTGTGGTGCTGCACATGGGAGTAGAACAGGGCTTACAGTGTTGTAAATCAAACTTTGCCAAAAGACTTTTTGTGTATTTTGACTGATGAATGAAAGTTCCATCAGCCTTTTGTTTGATTTGCAAACCTAGAAAGAACTGTAATTCTCCCATGGCACTCATTTCGAATTTTTGTTGCATCAACTTTGTAAATGCATCACACAACTGTGGATCAGAGGAAGCAAAAATAATATCATCAACATAAATTTGAACAAGGAGCTTATGCTGACCCACTTTCTTAATGAACAAAGTTTTATCTATGGAGCCTCTAGTGAAATTATTCTGAAGAAGAAAATTTGACAGTGTTTCATACCAGGCTCTAGGAGCTTGTTTCAACCCATAAAGAGCCTTATCAAGTTTATACACCCAATCAGGATGTTTATTATCCTCAAAACCTGGTGGTTGACACACATAAACCTCTTCTTTTATTTTACCATATAAAAATGCACTTTTGACATCCATTTGAAAAACTTTAAGATTGTGGAATGCAGCATAGGCTAAGAACAATCTAATTGCCTCCAGTCTGGCTACAGGGGCAAAGGTTTCATCATAATCAATACCTTCTTCTTGTGAAAACCCCTGGACAACCAGTCTGGCCTTGTTCTTGACAATTTGCCCATTTTCATCTGTTTTATTCCTAAACACCCATTTAGTGCCTATTGCACACTTACCTGGGGGTAGAGGAACCAGTTCCCACACTTGCTGCTTTTTGAACTGAAGAAGCTCAAGCTGCATGGCATCAACCCATCCATTGTCTCTTAATGCAATATGATAGTTCTTTGGCTCTTGCTGACTGATGAAAAGAGCATAGAAGCAGAAGTTGGACAATTGACTTCTAGTTGAGACACCAGCATTGATATCACCAATGATTTGAGACGTTGGGTGATTCTTCAGCTCTTGATACACTATGAGATCTGTGCAAGTGTTTGTAGCACGCTCAGCAGCAACAGATGTTGATCCAGATTCTTGAAACCAAGTGTTAGATGGCAGGTCAAATGAAGTAGAGGATTCAGAAATCTCATCAGCATTTGTTGTGGATGGTGCTACTGAAGCTACAGGAACATCAAGTTGAGTAGACTCAGGCAGTTGATCACTAAACTTGAATAGGTGAGTACTGGGATCATCATGAACATCAGTACCACCAGATGGATGACTAGCTGCAGAAGGTGATGAATTCACATGATCTGCAACAGCTGGAGGCTGATAAGGAACATATTGCAGTATGTCCAGATCAAACAACTCCACAGGGTTTTGTGGGATTTTGTCCTTAGGAGATTCATTGAACTTCACATGCAAGGTTTCTTCAACCATCTTTGTTCTACAGTTGAACACTCTGTAAGCCTTGCAAGTGGATGAGTACCCAACAAAATACCCTGCATCCACCTTAGAATCAAACTTTTGGAGTTGATCCTTTGTGTTGAGAATGTAACAAGGACACCCAAATGCTCTGAAGAATGAAATTAGAGGAGCCAAATGATGTAGAACTTCATAAGGAGTCTTCATCAACCTCTGATTCACTAAAGCTCTATTTTGCACATAGCATGCTGTGTTGACAGCTTCAGCCCAAAAGGTCAGTGGCAAACCAGAGTCAGCCAACATGGACCTTGCAGCTTCAATTAGGGTCCTGTTCTTTCTCTCCACTACTCCATTTTGTTCTGGAGTCCTTGGGATGCTATACTGCCTCTTGATTCCTTTTGAAAGGTAGAAATCATCAAGTGTATGGTTTCTAAATTCAGTTCCATTATCACTTCTTATACACTTGACTGATAGGGAATACTGCTTCTCAACATACAACACAAAGTTAATAATTGTCTGAGCAGCCTCATCCTTTGAATGCAAGAAGAAGGTCCATACAAATCTGGAGTAATCATCCACAATTACCAGACAGTATTTCTTCTTTGCCATGCTCATTACTCTCACAGGACCAAAGAGATCCATGTGCAGTAATTGCAAGCAGGCAGTGGACTTTGGTTCTTCTATAGGAGGGAATGAGACTTTGTGTTGTTTTCCTTTTAAACAAGCAGTGCAGGTTTCATCACAGAGGAACTCCTTTATTGGTAGACCTCTTACTAAACTATTGTGGATCAGCTGATTCATGTTTTTGAGATTAACATGACCCAGCCTTCTATGCCACAGTTTAGATTCCTGAGGAGAGGCCTTGGAGAACAGGCAAGGATGACCTTTTAACGCAATCTTCTTTGACAAATCCAAGGCATATACTCTTCCTATCCTGTTGGCCTTCAGGAGAGTATGTTCATCCAATACCTTGTCAATCAGCCTCAGAACTTTGGAAGACAGAATCCGGCAGTTCTGGCTTGTGAAAAGTGCAACATGCCCTTTATCACACATCTGACTGACACTCAGTAGATTATACTTGAGATTCTCCACATGGTTAACATCATCAAATCTGATTTCTCCATTTGACACAAATCCTTTCCCGATGATGTAACCCTTAGCATCATTTCCAAATGAGACAAATCCCTTCTTTCCTTGAGAGTAGTCATTAAGAAGAGAACTGCTCCCAGTCATATGCATAGATCCTCCACTGTCTACATACCAGATGCTTCTTTGGCATGCTGAAGAACCCTGCATTTATCATAAGAAACTAGTTAGCTTTAGAGACCCAAACCTTTTTGGTTTTGGGTCTGTTTTCATCAACAGATTTAACCATAACTTGTTTCTCATGATTAACAGCTGATGAAGGTGGAGATGGTGCTGAAATGGAATTCTTAGATTTGGGCTTGGATTTCCTTTTCAGTGGTTTGATCACAGGTGCATCTAGTTGGTTAACTCTCCCCAACAAATGCTGAACCATCATAACAAGTTGTGTCTGATTTGTTGCTAAAGCCTTCAGCTCATTTGACACATCAGTACTTGTTTTTGATGAGTTCCTGTGACCCACCATTTCCTCCTTCTTGAAATTCACAGACTTCGTCTGATGTTTATCATGAGGAACACTATCAGCTGTTTTCTGATAAACCCCATCCTTCTTTTTGGATTTTGGTGAGGCCTTGGGTTTATCAGTTTGAGATGACTGTGGTACAAACTTGGTTTCAAACTCATTTTTCATTTTATTTATCTCTTCTTTAATGAGCTTATCTCTGTTGAGTTTGGAACCCTTTTTGTACCAGCATTCATCAGATAGATGATTGAATTTACCACATATTTCACATGGCTTATTCTTCATCTTGGATTGATCAACTGCTGAAGTGGAAACTACTGAAGGTGTGATCTTCAGTACTTTCCTCCTTTCAGTACTTGTGTTAAGTACTGAAGGATCGGTAACAACTGAAGACTTGTTCTTCAGCTGTTCTCTATCCGTCCTGAAAGACCGTATGATAGATTCCTCAGCAGTTGTTAATCCTTTTATTTCATCAGATTTGAAATGCTTTTCAGATGTTGTGACTTGCCCTTCAGTACTTGGAGTACTTTGAGGAACAACATCTGAATTTCTCAGCTTCATGTGTTTATCAGCATTTAAACCATCAGGCAATTGATTTGCTGAGATCTTAACACTGACTTCATCCTCTAATTTTGTATTATCATTTGAGGATGAATCACATGATGATGTGGTTTGGAAATTACTTTCACCTTCAGATTTTACTATTGATTTTGAAGTAAAATCAGTAGGTGGTGCAGTATGATTGTAACCTATTCCAAACTTCACATTTGAAGCTGTTTGCTTGCTGAGAAGCATTTCAAATCCCTTGCAGGATGTTACCCATCGGTCACACTCAACTTGGGTAGCTGCAAGTGTCTCTTTGAGACTTCTGTGGTTCTCGAGTATGACCTCTACCTTAGCCTTTTCATCATTAAGTTGGCATTTAAGCTTGTAAATCTCATCATCTTTGTCATTAAGTGCAGACACATACTCATCTTTTCTTTTGGAAATAGTTTTCTCAAGCTCAAGATTTTGATTGATTAAAGCTACATTTGCCTCTCTAATAGAGACAAAGGCAGCTATGCATGATTCAGAACATAACTTGGCTTTAGCCTCAGAAGATATCTGGGTTACCTGTGAAGATGAAGCATCTGAGCAGGAACCCTCAGTAGACTCCAGGGCCATGAGAGCAAGATTCCCAAAAGGATGTTCACCACCATGTTGACCAGCACCAGCAGATAATTGCTCATTGAAACCAGAAAGATCATCTGGTAAGCTGCTCCAGTCAACAACTCCTGGTGTGAAGAAGCTGTGATGAGGTTGAGATTGTGATGGAGATGGTTGAGGCTCAGGTAGGGCTTGAGGTTGTTGTGCTATAGGGACATGAACTGGATTTGGCTGTGGCATGTAATAGCAGGGATAAGGATATGGCATTGGACCCTGAGGGACAAAGTATGCAGGAGATTGAGGTTGTGAGTGATGACCAGAACTAGCAGGATGTTGCCCTTTGTTTTGTGAACTATTGCTTGGAAAGGTCACAAAGGGTGCAGAGGAGTTAGATCCAGTTGATCTACACTCTCTTGCAAAGTGCCCAAGCCTGTGGCATTTGTGACACCTCAACTTACTCTTGTCAAAACCAACTTTGGTTTTGCCAGAGAGTCCTGGAAATTTCCTACCAGTTCTCTTGTAGAACTTTTGAGATCTGATATTGATCAGGGCCATTTGGCTCAAAATATCCATCTCTTCTAAATCATCATCAGCAATACCCTGCAAATCATCCATGATAAAGCATAAATTATCACTATTACACCCAGAATGACTGTCAACACCAACAAATGCATGATCAGAACTGTTTGAAGAGAAATCTATATGCTCATCATAATGACTTTCTGATCCAGCATATTCTGACTCATGACCGACCAAGGCAGTGTTACCTGGTACAAAGTCATCAGAGAGCTTTCCTGATGATGCCAGTTTCCTTTTCTGCTCTATCTCTCTTTCAAATGTAAGCAGTTTCCCATGGAGTTGGGTGAGAGATAGGCTATCCAGATTTGCACTGGAGCGTAGGACAATGGTGTATGTGTCCCATCTCTCAGGCAGTGATCTGAGGAATCTGTTGTTCATCTGGCTGTTAGTATACTCATGCTTGACCATTTTCAGCTCAGAGATCAAGCAGGAGAAACGCTCAAACTGTTGAGTCAGTGTCTCACCCTTCCTATGAGAGAATGTCTCATATTGTTGGGCGAGGATTTCTCTGTTGTTTGCTAAGACCTCATCAGTTCCTCCGAATTGTTCCTTCAAAGCATTCCAGAGGTCATGAGCAGTTTCATGATGCATAAGCCCAGAATAGATTTCATTCGGCAGTGCCATGGCCAGAATTCCATGGGCTTTAGCATCAATCTCAAACAGTTTACGATCTTCATCTGAGTATTGCTCCTTCTTCTTCGGAACCATTTGATTGGTCTCCGGATTGTTCACCATAGGCTTGTGTGGACCGTGAACCACAGATGTCCAACAACCTGAACTGTTAACAGACAGGTGATGGAGCATTCTTCGTTGCCATATGTTATACTCACTCCTAACCAGCATCGGAGGCTTGGTTGAGGAGCCAGTATTGTGAGGATCATTAGATGGAGTAGTCATTCTCAGATTCAAACCAAATCAATCAAGTTTCAAAAGATTTAGCACAAAAACACAACAAACTCAATAAGAACCAAGAAGAAACTCAAATTAAATAACCAGAAGCAGCAGAAAATCAATCTTTATAACCAATTCTTGCACATATGCTAATTCGATCAAACTATAGATATCAAAATAGCAGTTTCAATGATCAATTGTTAAACCGATCAATGATTAACCAGCTCTGATACCATTTGTCAGGATCAGTGATCTAAGTTTGATCAATTAGAGTTGAATCACAGCGGAATTAGAGCAAGAATTAAGCAAATATAGCAAGAACACAATAAATATTCAATGGAACAGTACACGGTTATATAGAAATAGGGTTTTCTGCAAAGGGATAATAACATTCATGCACACATGCTTCGGTATGGCGGCTGCTAGGTTTTCTAAGCTGCACCGATTACAATTAGGTCAGCATTCCTTATATAAAGGAATGTGACGTCTGCTGATGTCACTTGATAGTGACGTCTAACAGAATTATTACAAACTACTGAAAGTAAGCAAACTACTGAGAATGTTCACAACAACTGAGAACATCTCAGAGTATTCTAAGTACACGAAGAAACATAAAACTACTGAAACTACAAGTACAAAAAAGAAAATACAACTACTGAAAGGAAACCATCACAACTACTGAAGAGGTCTTCTTCAGCTGTTGTGACAATCATCTGAAACTTGGTCTTCAGTCTTTGTCTTCAGCTCTTTCACTTCAGACTTTGTCTTCAGCTCTTTAGCTTTAGACTTTGTCTTCAGCTCTTGTCTTCAGACTTTGTCTTCAGCTCTTTCACTTCAGACTTTGTCTTCAGCTCTTTCACTTCAGACTTTGTCTTCAGACCTTGTTATCAGCTGATGTCTTCAGCTGTTGCAGACTACTTCAGTTGTTGTAATGTCCGTGGGACTTAAAGGTTTTTCTGATCAGGCTCATTGGTTCTTTTGGTCCAACAATTATATTTCTTCTTTGATTTTCCGGTTGAACCAACACAATCTTCATAGATTGTGAAGGTTAAGAATGATCAAACCTAGGGTTTATTCTAGGGTTTTTGGCGGCTGAGATGATTTCAAAAAAACAACAATCGGTTTGTTGTTTGATCAAGATTAATCGCCTGTTTTGAGTAAAAAACAACTCAAAAGTGATGTTTAAATACAATGAACAGATTCAAAGTATTCAACCCAGTGTTTGTTTGATAAAAACTGGATAGAACAATAACCGTATATTGTTTATCTGAAACCCTTAAAAACCGATGAGGTTTTAGTGAGTTTTGTGATGAACATGTTTGAAAATCGTGTATGAATGATGTTTAGAGCTGTAAACACACAAAATCTTCTTCAAAATGAACGAAAACATATTATTCAATCATGTTTTGAACATTTGATGAATGTTTAAAGTAGAAGAAGGTTTTTGTGAAGATTTTTCAGCTTGAAAATATATGGTTTGAAGCTAATGAACCACTGATTTCAGGTTTGTTGAATAAGAGGATCGAAATCTATGAATGATTGAGCCATGGCTCTGATAGCACCTGATGAAATTAGCTTAAACTCATGATGAACGTGAACATATTCAACATGAATAAAAGGTTGATTCCCCAAAGGATCTTTTCAATATCTCTCAAACTACAACACACTAGAATCATGGTGCGGAAACCCATGATAATAGAGTATGAAATCAGTGTGTGTTTGCGTGTGTGTGGTGTGTGTGCAAAAGCACAATCAAATAACTGCTTGTTTGTTTTGAATTCATTTAAAAGCTTACAAAGGATTAGGGTAGCATGCTATTTATAGCCTATACACATAGCTATATACAATTACTAAACTATCCTTATGTAAATGAAAATTACATAAAATAATCCTAAGTCTATATGTCATCCGCTGTGGAGATATGTCATCAGCTATGGATGTTTGCTCATCCGCTGTGGAGAAGATCTTGTCATCCGCTGTGCATGGTTGTATGTTACCCGCTGTGGGATGTTCATCCGCTGTGGATGAACATCCGCTGTGGAATGTTCATCCGCTGTGGATGAACATCCGCTGTATAATGTTATCCGCTGTCAGCATGTCATCTGCTGTGGGATCTTGTTCATCCGCTGCACACACTTAGACAATGATTCTTCATCCGCTGCTAATGAGTCTTCATCCGCTGTGGATTCTTCTCATCCGCTGCGGGTACTTAGCAAAATATCTTTTTATCTTAAATTTGCAAAAGAAATCTTTAACAGATACTTGTGTTTGTAATGATTGTTAATAATGCTAATGTGTTAGTAAATGATTTTTTTAGATGTTAGAACATATTATGTTTGTTATATGTCTGATATGACAAGCATCATAATTTTATGCATTAATTCTTAATGCATTTGTTGAGTCCAATAAGAATACTAACATTCCTCAAGAGCTGCTATACCTAGAACAACAACAACAAATATCATCAGCAGAGTCTTCTGATCAACAACAACAACAAACACCACCAGCTGAATCCCCTGAACCACAACATCAAGAACCCAATCCTCCTTCACAACCATCCTTTACTAACATACCAGATATACCACCTGTCCATCCCATATCTCCACCATTTGAACACACACAACCCTTATCTCCTCCACTTTCCCAAACATTAATGAAATCTGCTGCAACAGAAGTGTTCACATTTGAAGACATTCAACAATCACCATCACACCCAACACCACAACAAGAACCTCAGCCTCTTCCTCCAACTCCCATGATAAACTTAACAGAATCATCTTCTAGTATCATCTCTGCACATGGATGCCACAGAACCTATCTCAGCCTTTCTCACTTAAACACCTTCACATCCAACAACACAACCAACTTCCTCACCCACACCTACTGAACCAACATCACCTTCTGAAAGCCCTACATCCACTAAAATAGTCAATTTTGATGATGAAGAGCATGAGGTAGTGAAAGATGGTGCTACAGAAGAGATATGTCTAGAAGTTAAAGGGGAGCATGCACAGGAAGTTGAACAACAGCATGAAATTTCTGTGATTGAGCAACAAGATGAGAGTGAAAGTTTTGTTGACATTATTGCGTATGATGAGAATGATCTGAGAGAAGAAGAAATAACTGTGAGCAAAAGCTTTCTGGTTGCAAAATACAATAATCTCATCATCAAAAGTAACAAAAAATTGGAGAAGTTAAGGTAATTGAGAATGGAAATGAAAGAAAAAGATGAAAAAATTGCTTCTCTAGAAGAAACAATTAAAAGGTTAAAAGAAGAGATTGAAACAAGCAATGTAGTGATTAATACTATGGATCAGTTTGCAACTGAGTCCTGTGAATCTGCAGAGAAGGAGAAACAAGAAAAGCAGAAAGCAATGGTTGAGCTCAACAATGCACTAAAAACTATCTCTGAACAATTAGATCTGTTGAAATCTAAAGATGATGAGATAGAGGCTTTAAAGAAGAAGTTGTCTGGTCAAGAAGTGGGTAGTCATAAAGTTCAACTCAAAGAAACTGCTGATATTCCATTGTTGAAAGAACCAAAAGATACAACACTGAAGAAGAAGCCATTGAAATAGAGAAATTCCCAAAGAAAACAAAAGTCATCTCTCCAGAGCACACTCCATCAGCTGATCATTCAAATCTCAAACAAATTGAACATCTTTAAGAAGATGTTGAATGGGTAGATTTAAAAAAGATGATAAAGAAGCAAGGGAAGGTGACTTGTTATCCACTAATGATATTTTTGAGGAAAGAGCACAATCATCCATGTTTATGGATTTAATCAATAATGGCTTTCCATATGACATGGTTGAAAAGATGAACATGGCTGAGATGATTCAAGTGCTAAAAGAGTTTGATGCTGCTAGATTGATGCTTCCAATATGCAACTATGAAACCTTCTTAAAGTTTAAAGCAATTGAGAAGATCAAGAAAGATTTAGGTCACTATGACACCAAGAAGCTGACAAAGTATAACATGACCTATTGGTTGCAAAGTCATAACTATGGGTCTCATGAGCTTAAGGGAAGATCAGTGGGAGAATTAAGAGCCATGATGGATCATGTGATGCAGGTTAAGCTAGAAACTGGTGTAAGATTCAGAACCGTAGCTCCAAATCCTGCTTACAAACAATAATCAAAACAATCTTCTGCAGAGCCAACAGTTGTAGAACGCAAAGACATGCACAAGGGAAAAGAGAAACTGATCAGGAGCTAAGGGATGTAATCCCCAATAAAATCTGGCCTCTGGGAATTACTGTGAGAGAAATAAAAGAACAAAAATATACTTTGATTCAACTATTTGATCACATGACCACCCCAAGATCATTAAAAAACAACAAGATTGTAACTGGAAGTTTGATTCAGAATGGGATTATGCTATGATAAAGAGAGCATCTGGGATGGTGTAATACTTTCATTGGATGGAGACAATCCTATCACTCCCAGATGCAGACCTGTATACTTTGCAAAACATCCCTATCACCAACTAACCAATCAGTCCAAGGGGAAGAAATTTTTCGGTACTGATTGCAAAACTCAGAAACAAGTTTAAAGGTGATGCATTGAAGGAAGCAAAGAGAGAGGATGCTAAACACAAACAAAGAAGACAGAGGCAGAAAAGGTCTCATTCCAGTTCTTCTCAAGCTGTTGATGATGAATTTTTAAGGAGAATTGGATATAAAGACAAGGCTGAAGCATCAATTAAAACAATCGAAGGAAATCAGTACTCACTGCCAATCACTGAATGGGGATATGTGGAGAGAACAAAAGAGCTTGTGCTGCAAAGGAATGATCCTCACAAGAAAGCATCTAGCATAAGATTATTTGATCCAATGGAGATAAAGCTGATTCATCCAAGCTACACATCCTATCTGCATGATAAATACTTTCCAAAGATCAATGACAAAGCAGATCAAGATGACTTATGCTTGTATGTGCACATCATTCAACTGATAGACAAGCTGCATACCAAATCATACAAAAAAGAAAATTTGAGGCTGGTCAGCTTATGAGATCTGAAATTCCCACTATTACTGAGCTCAGAATGTCAGAACAAGATGAACTGGAATGGTTTCTCACAAAAATATAGTGCCAACACTGACCACTGAAGAGGACATACTTGGTCTGAATTACAAAACATTGAAGAAAATGGGCAAAATGAAGATTATGTATCCATATCAAGATCAAAGGGGAGCTGTTGGATACTTTAATACAAAGATTTTGGCCAGAGTTCAAGAACTGAGAGATTTGAACAGATGATTACAAGAGGCTAAACCTAAGGGGGAGTATTGTTAGGACTAGATTCAATGTATAGGTTAGCTGACTTAGTCAACTCTTATAATAAATCATTGTAAATCTCTTTTTGATAATGTAATGCATGATTTATAAGTTAACCCAAATTATTATTTGTGTTGATTTCATGTAATTGCAGGAAAAATCATACTTGGTCAATTTGGAAAATTGACCAAGTGCAAGAACTTCTGCGGATGAACAAGTTTGTTCTTCCGTAGATGTTCTGCGGAACACAAGAACCAGGTCAACATGCATCCGTAGGTCTCCTGCGGAAGCATAACAACATCTGCTGAACAAGTCCAAAGATCAAGTGCTGCTACTGAAGAAGAGCTTGCTCCTGAGGATGAAGTTCAAGATGATCAGAGATTCCTACGGAAGACCAATTTCCTACGGAAGACCAACTTCCTACGGAAGACCAACTTCCTACGGAAGACCAACTTCCTACGGAAGACCAACTTCCTACGGAAGACCAACTTCCTACGGAAGACCAACTTCCTACGGAAGACAACTTCCTACGGAAGAACAACTTCCTATGGAAGAACAACTTGCATGAGCACTCTCCAAGTACAACACATAAAGTCAACAAGTCAAGCGGACTGAAGTGATGTCATCAGTTAACATGTACAGAAGACTGACTCTGTTAGAGGACTTAGGATGTCACATCAGGAATGTTACAGTTGTAACTTTCTTACCACAATAAGGAAAGTTACAGTTTCCATTGTAAAAGGGGAATCCCTCTGCCTATAAATATAAGGCATGGATGCACTCAATTAAAAAAGGTGATTGAGTAGGCGATTGAGCGATATCGATACAAAAATAAAGTTTCTCATTCATAGAAATGATATCAATCAATCAATCACTCAAAATAGCAAAACATAGCAAAACATCAAGAACACCAAGAACATCATTGGAGATCACCAGATCATCCAAGTATCAATAGTCATTATTATCAATTTATTATCAATAAACCCAAATTGAAACAATCTTTCTGTTGCATTATATTATTTTGTTTTCAATTTGCTTTATCTGTTCTTAATCGATTTCAATTTCATAAACAATTAATTAGAAAAAAAAATATTGATAATTTTGCGATCTTTATTTGCTAAATCAAACTGATAATTCCTATTCCGATCCTTGGATTTACAGAACATTGCATGTTGTGTTCACTGCTTCAGCCCAAAATGTGATTGGCAAATATGAGTCAGCTAGCATTGTTCTTACGGCTTCATGAGAGTTCTGTTTCTTCTTTCAGCAACTCCATTTTGTTTTGAATTTCTTGGAGCACTGAATTGTCAGGCTATGCCTTTGTTCCTGCAAAATAAGTCTAAAGCATGGTTAACAAATTCAGATCCATTATCACTTCTTAAGATTTTCACTTTTAAATCAAATTGATTTTCAATCTTAGTGATAAACTCCATTAATGTTTCTGATGTTTCACTTTTATGTTTTAAGAAAAAGACCCAAGTGAATCTAGTGAAATCATCAACAATCACCAAACAATATTGCCTTTTCCAATGCTCATCACATTGGTTGGACCAAAAAGATCCATGTGTAGCATTTTGAGTGGTGTTGTGTTTGTGTTGATTGTTTTGGACTTATGTGACACCCTATGTTGTTTTCTTTTATAACATGATGAATAATGATTAGAACAGTAAAATTCTTTCTCGGGAAGGCTAACGACTAAGTCATTTTGTCTAGCTTATTCATGTTCTTCATGTTTGAATAAACCATCTTCTATACCATAGTTGAGCTTCATCTTCTGATGACTTAGAAATCAGGCAGGTTTCATTGCTTGTCATAGAGGTGTTGTTCATGTCCAAAACATATGTGTTTTCTTTTCTTGGTGCTTTAAGAAGGATCCAATCTGCTGGGATTGAAAACCTGGCTTAAGAGTGTAATAGTAAGTGTTATCAAATAGAGTGGTATAATTTTGATGACAATTTGAGATACACTCAGCAAGTTGTATTGTAAATTTTCACAAAAAATACTTTCTCAAATTTGAGTACACCATTTGTTACCATTCCTTCACCAACAATTTTACCTCCCTTCATATGCCCACCAAATGCCACATATAAAGCATTATTGTGTTTGAAATCATGGAGGAGAGAACAGTTTCCTGTCATATGCCTGGAACAACCACTGTCAACATACCACTTGTTGTCAGCCCTCCATGGATGTTCCTGTATAAATAATGAAATCAATTAGAGCGTGGATCCCAAGCCTTAATGGTCTTTGGCTTGCCATTGGTATCTAAGATTGTTACTCCCTCTTGTATGAGCCTAGATGTCTCAGGGTTGTTTTTAGACTCATTTGATTCATTATGGTTTGTTTGGGGTGAGGATGATTTTATTGATGATGAACTTGAATCACTTTGATCTTGATCCACAAGCACTTCCTCTGTCATCTCTTCTTTGAGTATGTTTTTCTTTGAACTTGATGATGATACTTGATTAGAGAAAGTTTCTTCATCTTTTGTCTTTGATTGTTGTACTTGATTAACCTTTTCAAAGTGGTCAAAGAAGGCTTCATCTTTCTGCAAATCTACCTTCTTGTGAGGATTTTGCTTTGAAAGTGTTGCTTTTCCTTCTTCCTCTTTGTTTGATCATTAGCAAATGTTGGCTTCTTTGCCTTTGGAACCTTTTGTTTTGGTTGCTGCTTCTTTTGCTTTGAACTTGCCTTGCTTTCAGAGGATTGTGAGTCTGAATCAACATTCTCAGACTGTTGCTTCTTTGAAACGTTTGATTTGTTCTTCTTGTTGTAGTAGCATTCTTGAGTAGAATGGTTGTTCTTGTTGCAAATAGCATAGTGTTTGTTGAAGTAACAATCAGTAGTCATATGATTGTTCATGTTGCATATGGAGCAATAGCTGCTGAAGTAACAATCATCTGTGTTGTGGTTATGCATGTTACATCACTTGCAGTATTTGTCTTCAACTTCACTCCCAGACTCCACCACTTTCTTCTTCTGCTTCTTCAATTCTCTCTCAATATTTGCAGCTGAAGAATCTTCTTCTTGTTGCTTGGGATTCACAACTCTCTATTGTCTCTTACCTTTCTTGTTGGCATTGTAAGATTCAGTAGATGATTGCTTCTTCCGTAGATCTTCTATGGATGTTGACTATTTTGAAAGAACATTTGTCTTCTTCCGTGGATTTTCTACGGATGGTTCTGAGATGGTCTTCTTCTTTGGATTTTCTCCGGATGGTTCTGAAACGGTCTTCTTCTTCCGCATGTGTTCTGCTGAAGTGATTTTCTCTCCTTTCGTGGATCCAACAGTTCTTTTTGATGAATGAGTTTTATGCTTCTTGTTAAGCTTATGAATTCCTTCATTTATTTGAGCAATTCTTGTGTAGATGGCCTTCAACATATTTCTTTGTTTGGGAGGATAAGGTAGCTTAATCTCCACAAGAACTTTGGGAATTATAGGTTCAATTAACACATTCTTCCCCTTACCCAAACTAGCACATTTTTGCTCATTAGGCTCATCAAACTCATCCAGGTCATCACAATCATCAAAGTCAAATTCTGATTCAATTTGTTTTAAACATTTTGATTCAGATGAATCAGTTTCACTGACCTCGGTATCTTCACCACTTATCAATTCATTAATTTCAATTTTTGGTTCATTTTTGGTACTTGATACAAAATGGTTTGACTAACTATGGTCATTGATTCAGGTAATATGGTGTAGTTATCATTCAATGGTTGTAACAGCATGAAATCCTAACCCATACCTGTTCTTTGTTTCAAACATGAGTATTCGAAAGTTCTCATATTTCTGAGATGATAATTGAAACTTTTGAAGTTTCACTTCAGTGGATGCATGATCAGACATTGATTTTGTTAAAGAGGTGGTCAGATGCTCAACTTGTGCTTTCAAATTATATTTTTCAGACAAGAGTTTATCCAAATCCTTTTGTAACGAAGTGATTTTGACCTGATATAATTTGTGTTCTCTCACATGAGATTCATTCAAAATCATAGTTTCTTTGATTTTATCAGCTAATTGTTGAGCATAGACTCTATATCTTTCAACCTCTTCAACACATCTTGATGAACATAATCTATCCCTTACCTCTCTGGCCATAGGTAGGATTTTGTTCTCCATGTTAGCCATCAATGCTTGATTTTCTTCCAGAACTTCTTTCTCATACATGCTCCAATCACAAGTACCATCCTGCAAGATAACTAACCCAGTTTCTTTAGTGTTACTTGTACCTGCTGAAGAACTTGCTACTAGTGGGGATGAGTTTGTAAGTTGAGGTTGCTTGAAGTTTCTATGGTTTGCTTGTCTTAAGTCACTTGTTGATTGCTGATTGTATTCTCTTAAAAGTGACCATACAAATTTCACTTGTAGCATCTCTTTTTGGATTTATCAACACCAATCTTTGTAGTTCTCCCTGCAATAGCCAATCCTTTATTCTTTCTTAAATACATCTTAGCTCTGTATGCAATCATAGCCATTTGTCATTGTAAATCCATTTCCTCCACTTCATCAGGATAAAGTTCTTCAAGGTCTTGTTGACAAATGTGAGCAAGGGTCAAAGTAGTACCCAGATAAGCTTGAAAGCTTGAAAAAAAGGCTGCAAAAGCTGCCTTTTGCTCTTCTGATTCTTGAACCATAGTAATTGGTTCAGATTGAGTGTTGCTTTTGTTGGTTGTGGATCCCTTTAGGGCTGTAGCATTTGAGGTTTTTGAATCATCATGATTTCCTTTCACTTTCTTATTTGAACTGCTTTGAGAGTTTGATTTAGAGGACTTTGCTGCATAGAAAGCTGCTTCATCTTCATCATCACTCTTAACATAAGAGCTTCCATCATCATCATTAGAAATAAATGCACTTCAGCACCCTTTGTTTCTTTAAATTGATATGCTGCAATTGGTTCTTTTACACTTTTATTCCTTGTTTTCTCATCCAACTCCAGAGCTTCCACCGTTGCTACCAAAGTATCTAGTCCAATTGCTTTTAGATCAAGGGTATTCTTGAACATAGACATAGTTTGAGTCCAACTTTCTGGCAAAGTATGGAGCATCTTTTTGTTCAACTCCTCATTACTATACTTCAACTCAAAGATGTTCATTTCAGTAACAAGTTGCATGTATCTGTGGAGTGTTGAGGAACAGATTCACCCTCAATATGATGAAAAGTCTCATATTGTTAATGAAGGGTATCCTTCCTAATGCTTCTAATCTCATCACTTCCTTCACACAAAGTGTGAAGAATCTTCCATAAAGAATGGCCTGTTTTGTATGATTCACATCTGATCAAGAGGTCTTCAGGTAAAGCCATAGTAAGCATACTATAGGCTTTAATATCAATTTTGACTCTCATAGCATCTTTAGGAGACAGGTCTTTCAAACTTATGGGTTGATTGTTATCATTATAATCAGGTCTAAGAGCAGGTGGAATGTGGGACCTTCAGTCATAAACACCCATAAATCAGAATCAGTATAGATAACATGGTTCCTTAATCTAATTTTCCATGTTTTAAAATAAGATTTGTTTTCTAATTTTGGGAGTTGATAAGCTGAGCCAACAATTGAATTACTCATTTTAGTTAACTTGGTAATTATGAAACTATCAACTGATCTAATACCCTATGAATGTGTAAAGTAAACGTGATGAAAACACACTCACATAGCAAAAATGAATCACTGATAATACTGATATCAAATCAACTAAGACAGAAATTCATTTGAATTAATGGCTTTTGTTAAGAATAAGCTAATTAATAATAAACTCTTAATTATCAAACAATTAAGCAGATGTGGTCAAAATTAGTCAAACCTCTTAGTAAATTCTCAGATGATTTGAATTTGAGATGTTAGATTATGGGATCTATTCAAATTTATTTGAACAACCTTCAAATATCAAACAACAACACAAATCCACGAATCAAATTGATTTTGATGTAGATCGGAGTTAATCGAGCAATGGAATAGTACTCAATGATCGATATAACAGGGTTTGATGTTTTAACTAATTACACCAATTCGTTGAGTAAAATACCTTCGTTAGCTATTGATTAGCTAAACTCAACTTGTGTTTTGATTAAATTGTTCAACAACACGCTTAAATCTGAGTTATGAACTCTCAAGCTGTGATGAACACTCAAAAGCAATTTTAAGCTAAATTATCATATCTAATCAAAAACTGATAGATCTAATAAAAATAACAACTAATTAGACTAATCAAAACTGATAGATCAAGGATCTAGATCAATGAGCACGAGGCTCTGATACCACCTATCCAAGGATCGAAACAGAATTATCCTTTTGATTGAACATATAATGATCGTGGAATTATCACAACTCGTTGTTTAATTAATTGTTTAATAAATTGTAATTGTAACATAAATCGATGAAGATCAGATGAGAGAAATGGAAAACAAGCTAAAGTAATATGATAAACAAATTTGCTTCAAATGATTTCCATTAATACTGAATTGGTTACAATCGGTTTTGTCTTTGTTGATATGATAATTGCTATGTGATGTTCTAGGTGTTCTTGGTGTAATGTTGGTGTATATTGCTAGTCTATTGTTTGTAATGATTCTTTTGCTCTAGGGTACCCTAAAAGAGTGCACCCATGCCTTCTATTATAGGCAAAGGGATTCACTTTTTACATGGGTAAAAGTAACTTTCCTATTGTGGTAAGAAAGTTACCAAAATAAAATTCTTAAAGTGACATGCAATATTCGTTTCTGACAAGTGCAAGCTTTCTTCTTCAACAGGAGCAACAGTAACTTGGATCTCACGAGCAGACTTGGTCTTCGTAGATGTTACAATGCTTTCGCAGGAGATCTACGGATGCAGATTCCTTGACTTGTTCTTCCGTAGATGTTGTACTTGGTCAAATTTCAAAAATGACCAAGTATGATGTTTTCCTGTAATTACACATATCATCAACACAAATAATAATTTAGGTACACATATATAACTTGCATACAAAAAGATAAATATGTACAAGAGTTTATTACAAGAGATGAATAAATTTCTAAACCTATACAATTAATCTAGACCTAAACTTTGTTAAAATAGTTGGTAACTAAGTAAAGATCAAACAGCCAATAAGGACCAGAATCTTTCACACTGGGTGTGTGCTAATTGAAGGTCATATTAGCTGACTCCTCAACTACTCTAGTTCTGAGATTGTATACTCTATAAGCCTTAGCTTAGGAAGAGTATCCAATGAAATGTCCATCATCTGATTTATCAACAAATTTGTCTATTTAATTCTTGGTATTCAAGATGGTGTAAGGACAACCAAATGATTTGAGGAAACCAATGAAAGGTCTCCTTTGTGCCACAGTTCTTAAAGAGTTTTACCATGAGTCTTGACTACTAAAACTCTGTTCTGCACATAGCAGGCAGTGTTGACTGCCTCTGCCCAGAAGGTGATGGGTAGTTTGGAGTCAGATAACATGGTTCTTGCAGCTTCAATAAGATTCCTGTTTCTTCTCTCAGCAACACCGTTTTGCTATGTAGTCTTGGGAGCACTATATTGTCTTGTAATACCCTTTTCATCACAAAATGAATCAAGGATTTGGTTCTTGAATTTAGTTCCTTGATCACATCTTATGATCTTGACCTTGTGATCACATTGATTCTTAATTTTTAGAATGAAGCTCTTCAAGATCTCAGGGGTCTTATCCTTAGTCTTAAGGAAGAAGACCAAGTATATCTTATGAATTCATCTGTGATCACCAAGCAATAAGAGGTTCCTTCATAGACTTATTACACTGGTGGGGCAAAAGAGATCTAAATGTAATAAGTGTAGGGGAGTAGTGATGGAGTTCATTTCTTTGGCTTGTGAGACACCTTGTGTGCTTCCCTTTCAGGCATGCAACACAATGGTCATCAGTTGTAAACTCTTTCTTTGGCATTCTAGTTACCAATCATTCTTAATTAATTATTCATGTTCTTAAAGTTTACATGGCTCATTCTTTTGCCAGAGGAAAGACTCATCACTATTGGCTTTAGAGAAAAAAGAAAGAAACTTTTCCATAAGGGGATGTTTCTTGCAGATCCATCTTGTACATGTTCCCTTTCCTAGGAGCTCTAAGCAAGATATTGTGACATCCGGTAATTTTCCGTTACCAAACTCCGTTAGTTCCGTTAAGTCTTGCATACAGGTCGGGAGCACACACTAGTTGTCGTTGAACGTTGGTGACTTAAAAATAATCAGTATGTTTAAATTGATGATAATTAAGTTAACAATGTGATTATTAAGTTATGCTTATGTGATTTAAATGTTAACTGTATTTTATAGCGGAACGTGGAAACGTGGTATTTACTTTGTAAATTTTGTAGCTTGTAAAAATAATACATATAATTGCTACTACTCGTT
>CM046434.1:17794638-17920378 GCA_025506505.1 Flaveria sonorensis
ATTTTTGTCAAATACGCCACCAATACGCTGCCCTTTGTATGATACGCCCATACCCGGCGTATCATACGCGGTATGCCTAATTTTGTGTCTTTTGTAAATTTGATGTTTACATCTTAGTCCTTGTAGTTTCGTGTTTTGCTCTTTTTTCTCCCAAATAAGCCTCCTTAAGCTCCTAACACCTATAAATCAAACAAAAAACAACTGAAACTATTCCACCACAATCGTGATGTAAAATCAAGCATTTTAGATCAATTAAACCTTGAATTATTACCACTCTATCACATCCCCACACTTAACCTTTTGTTTGTCCTCAAACAAACTTACTGGCACAATTCACCTTATTTTAATCAAACATGCTAAGTTATCACAAACTTTGTATAAGTTGAGGTCACAAGGCAACTTACTTTTAAACTTCATCATGTAAGATTCACAACCCAACATGTAATATAATTCATGTTTTAAACTTAGAATCACCTTAGTTGGCAGAACTTAACCTTTGCTTCAAACAGCATGCATTCACATTCCTCACAATGAACACTCCTCTTAGTTTGTTTTGTGGACTAGTGATTATATACTAGTATATCTAGAACTCTCAAACCAAGACTGTACGTCTTCCTCATAAGCTCGTGTATTAATCATATCGCCATCAATTAACACAAATAATACTAAATCAAGAGGTCTTTCATGGATTGTAATGTTAGGCTAAGGTTTAAGGTGGGATAGAATAGGTATTTTAGAGTGGCTAACGGTGAATAAAATCCAATTTAAACATGCAAGATGTGATGTGTATCAATTTCTATCTCTAATAGCAATCATATCACAGAATTCTCACACTATTTTTGTTGCTTCTGGTCATTTTGACCTCATATTTAGCTTTTTTCTTCTTTTTTTTTTTCTTTTTCTTTAATTTTTTTTTCATATTCACAATCAATCATACTATTATTGAACTATTACTGAAACAACAATTCTAAACATATCATGAATTAGAATTCATCACCCTATATTTCATAAAAAAGGCTAAGGCTTTGTAGGCTTATTATATTGGGTTATTCAAACGACAAGTTGGGGTCAACATGGTGTCTAAAGGAAGATTAAAAGGTAAGAGATTAAAAAAAAAGTTCAAGCAAATAGTTCATTCCTAATGCTTCTATCACATTCATGTACATATTGGTTCATGATCTTGACACGCATCAATTACACGAGTTCTAACTTAAATGCACATTATGGTTTCCCTCATTATGCAAAATATAAAGCATATCAACATATGCTTGAATTGCTCAATTAGGCTCAAATTCTTATGGAAACAGTGGAAAGGGTTAAAAATATGAAGCACATATGTCATCTACCATCCGTTTCGTTATGCCTTCTAGAATTCTACCTAAGTTTTTATAAAAACTCATGATGGGAGTGGCTTACTATAATTAAAAACAAGCATGCCAAGGGATCTATACATGCACAAACAAGTGATAATTAACCATGTATGAAAAAAATTTAGGTCTCATGCACAATTAAGCTTATTAGAAGATTTATTTTCAAAAGGTTCAATTTTTTTCAATTCTTCCTCATCCCCACACTTGAGATACATTGTCCTCAATGTAGGGTAGTCACAATTGGTATTTTCATAATATAGGGAAGTAGATTCTTAATTTCATTCCTATTATTGCTAATCAAGGCAATTCATTGTGAAGGGAGACTACTATGCCACATCTTAATATATTATCAATCAATTCAACGAAAGCATGAAAAGAATATTGTTCAAAACCAAAGTAGTGGAAAGAGCACATGAACCTGATCGTTAGTGAGTGAGAGCCTTCATTAACCGATTTGTGCCTCCCTACACTTGAGTGCTTACGTCTCGTGATTGACTATCAAACAAAAAACAAAGCAAACCAAGAGAAAAAAAAACAAACACTAATAAAAGAGTTGAAATTCACTTTTGTAGGAATCACGATTGCATTTAGCGTATGCAACAAGCCTTTAAACCTTGTAGTTTCGTGTTTTGCTCCTTTTTTTCCCAAATAAGCCTTCTTTAGCTCCTAACACCTATAAATCAAAACACAAATAACTTGAAACTATTCCACAAATCATGATGTAAAATCAAGCATTTAGATCAATTAAACCTTAAATTATTACCACTCTATCACCTGCTACCCTTGACCTGGTCAATGTTGCCCACCAGCACAAGGCCGAATCCACAAACGAGGGTAGCAAACTTCACCTTCTGTTCCTCCCTGCACCGCTGATATTCAACACACATCCATCTCTCTCACCCATCGGTGAGCAGCAAAACACTTCCATTTCCATCAAATGTTAGGGGCTTGCATCTCTAGAATGCCCCATAGTTGCACCCCTTTGTAGTTTCCTGTACTGCTTCCCTCATCTCATTGTCACTGGAGACGACCATCTCAGTCTCAGGTTGCTCCCTTTCCCTTGTCCTCCTTATTCGCCCTCTCGCCTAATGGCATTCTTCTTCTCCTGTTTTCTTTTCTCATCCACCCTTACAGCCTTAATAACCTCCGTCACCATAGATGGCAGAATCATCTGCATGACCTGATGGACCTCCTCAACCACCACCTCCTTCACTGAGGCCCTCAATTAGCACTCATATCCCCGCCATCATGGTGATGAAGCTTGGGCTCTTCAGGAGCTGTTTCGACAGTCTTAGCCCTGTTCCTTGTGGCACGCGGTCCAACACCACGTGCACCATGAGCTCCACCTCGAGAAGCCTCCGAAGATCTCCCACCAGCCATCTCTAAGCATTGTAAGATTCAAACACCAACATAGTCATTCACAGGAATAGCTCAGATTATGTCAAGTATAGTAAGTCCCTAATTACAGTGACCAGTTATGATTAGCACTTACTTTACTCTTCATTCCCCAAGCCATTTCCTATCCTGCCTACATCAGTATCCAAATCTACAAAGAGCACATAATTCACATAGCACACGCACATAATTCATTTTTTTTCCATTAATTTACATAAAAACGTTTACAAAATAATTACCTGCAGCATGTAGCTACTAGGACTGCATCCCTTTTCCCTTTCTTGTCCAATTCTCAGTTTAGGTTTTTGAAAATATTTTACCTAATTCTCTTAAACTTTGGCTCTGATACCAACTTGTAAGGCCCCGTTCCCGGGACGCTTACAGTTGGTCAATCGTCGCATAAAACATATTAAACTCATCATTTTGCAGCTGAAATATAACTTTTCATTATTAATTAAAAAGCATGTCAAATTGTCATATCATTTCATTTACATCCAAAATCATATATACAATAACATTCTCAAAATATGGATGCAGACTCGAATCATCCCCAGTAGCTTATGCATCCATGCCTGCACCTCCTTAGCATCATCGATTACCTGCCAACTATTATGCATACAAAAGTCAGCGACGTTGAGTGTGTTCTAGTTTTATAATAAAATACTTTACATACATTAAAACACTTACTTTACTTTCGTACACTGTCACATCATACATACATCAAGGTAATATCATTATTTTCTTTCATCATCGTTCTTAATCGTTCATTTTTGTATTTTCTTTCATTAAAATCTTTCATTTTGTTTATGGATCCTGCCATATGCTAAACCCCAACATTGTGCACGAAGCTGGTACTTTATCGGGGCTTGTAACACCCCTAATCATTGTGCACGAAGCAAATACATTGTTCACGAAGCAAATACATTATGCATGAAGGAGGTACATTGTGCACGAAACACTTACATTATGCATGAAGCAGATCATTATGCAACAAAGCAGATACATTGGGCACGAAGCAGATACATTGTGCATGAAGCACTTGCATTATGCATGAAGCAGATACATTACTGGGGTAAGTGACAAGGATCCCATCATTCATTACTCCCGTTTTTGTCATTCGTTATCTTCCACTTTCATTAAATAATTCTTTACGTATGTTCTTAAATCATACCACGTAAAGTCATATCATATACATAATATGGAACATAATCTACATAACATCAGCCCAAAGCATACAACATCAACAAGCATAAACTCCATTAAACATAAGTACATAGCACTTAAATTCTATTTTCAAAATTTTAGAATAATTCTAAGAGTTCCTTACTTTTCATTTCTTTTTCTGAAATTTTCGGGTGTTACACGCTTTTATATTATTAGGCAAAACACAAAATAAGCTCATTGACTAAGAAACCAAAGAAGCAATATGGGATTGACATATGAAAATATTAATAAATACAAAGGTAATATTGTCTTTAACAATCACCAACATATCAACAACACTAAAATTAGTTTTCTTTTGTTTTTCTTCATTCTGTTCCTAAACTTAATTGATTTTATTCATCTTTTTTTAGGTTTTTAATTTCATTCGATCAAAACTCAATCCAATTTTATATAATATCAAATTCTTTTTCTAGATGTGTGTATTCTGATCAATGTGTTATTGAGCTTCTTCATCTTCTTCATCGTCTATTTAGAACAAAGGTAGTACAATATTGCATTCATTTTTTTATTTACTCAAACTTGATATATCTTGTTTTTCATATAGTTTTGGTTTACATTTATTCATATTAAGGTCCGAGATATCATCCTCTATATAATAGAGCCTTTTTTCTTGTGAATCACTTTGATCTGCGTAGTTTTTTTACTTCGTAATTTATACTATGTCTTCAAAGATGATCACAAATGTTCAAATTAATGGTAATAAAATCATTTTAATATGCGTTGTATGTCAAAATACCACATAAACACAACATGTTTTATGCTATTTTACTAGGAATGTGCTGGTCTACCCAAAATCAACTAAAAACATATTGTTTTATGTTAAATAAGCACATCACATTTTTTTTATGTTTAAAACAACAGATAATGTGTTTTTTTAACGTGAAAGTAGCACCGAACGTGTGTTTTTTGCATGAAAGCAGTTCATAACATCCTGTTTAACATGAACACAACACAAAACATGTACATGAAAACAACACAGGACTTGTTATTTTACATGCTACCAACACATGAAAACATTATAAAGTGTGTTGTTTATGTTAAAACTATATAGAACGTGTTTTTTTGAATGTGTGTTTTACATTGTTATTTTTACCATAAAAAACTCATAAATACATGTTATGTTATATAATATTTTACCTAAAACAGTACAAAAATGATACCATAAAACAATACATTATGTAAAGCAACCTAGAAAGTGATCTCTTATCAGGTAACAGCATAGTATGCATTGTCTTATCGTAATAAAGCATAATTCATTATAGTTTTATATAACTTTTTAATATAAACAACACAAAACGTGTTGTTTTACCCAACCATAACACAAAATGTGTTGTCTTTACCGTAAAACTGCACAAAATGTGTTGTATTACCGTAAAACACAAATATGTGTTGCTTTATTATTAAACTACATATTTTTGTAACAATGATTAAAAAAAAAAATTGCAATACTATACTTGAATTAAAGAGGAAAAAAACATGATTTTATGATGTGATTTATTTTAAAAAATAATATTTCATAAAAGACTTATAAACGTTTAAACAAAGTGGGTAATTTTAAAAGTCATCACAAGTGGGTTTTCTCATAACCACCTGTAAGGAATACATTTAGAGGCTGATGTAACCAAAGATCAACCAAGAGCTCTTAGCATGCAAAATGAAGTACAAGGAAGGTTACTTCGAAAGATTTGAATAACTCAGAGAATTATGCTAAGTATCAAATCTTTCGAAGCCAAAAGACCATCTCTTCCGAAGCCAAAGATGAAGTCTTTCGAAGCTTCAAGGACAAAGTCTTCCGAAGCCCAAAGACTGATTTCTCCGAAGACAGAGAAGACATGCTTTCTCTGAATCACCTTTTGATAAAGCTGAACCACTTTCCGCTGCCACTTCTGAAAATTCACCAACTTATATGAGTTGGTGAAAAGTCTATGCTTTTGTCAACTGTTGATTAAGGTCTTTTGTCTGTAACTTTCCACTTATGTACTTTTATCCTTTTTGTAATAGATAAGGATGTGAGCTATGGCATGTCATAGTCACTAGTCAAAAGGCAATACGCCTTTTGACTCTACATTTATCTTGTTGTCTAGATTAGTGTTTCCAGCTGGCCTTCAAAGTATGGCCGGCTGTAAGATGTAGTATAAAGTGTCTCGAGTACTTGTATCTTATTTCATGCTTTGTAACACTTGTAAGAACTTGAGAGCAATATACATCATTTTGAAACCATATTGAGTGTTCTTGTTTTTTTCTTTTACTTGTGTTCTTTGTATCATCTCTAGCCTGTTCCCATATTTGATCTGCTAAGTGTTTCATATCTCTCCACCTTGTGAAACTATTGCATTGACCACCCTTCATGGTCCTACAATTGGTATCAGAGCTTTTAAAGATTTTGATTGTAAGATCTCATCATCTTAGATCACTTCATTTCACAAAACACTTATCAGCTCAAATGACAACTCTTTCTAAAGCTGATATGGAAACCGATACTATGACAAAGTCTCCACTGATCACTTTGATGACTTTGATACTTGGTGCCAACATATGGAAGGGTTCATCAAGTCTCAAAACAGCAGGATGTGAAGATCTGTTGTCAAAGGACCTCACATCCTATGCACCACTTCAGCTATTGCTGGAGGTGGCATGATACAAAAGAAATGGCTAACTACTCTAAAGAAGACTGAAAAAAATAGTTTTAGATCAGAAGGCCATGACCGCTTTTCAAATTGCTCTTCCTAACTCCATATACAAGGGCTTTAAGAAGTACAAGACTACTAAGTAGCTCTGGGATGCACTGAAGCTAATGTATGAGGGCTCTGAGGAAGCCGGAGAACAAGAAGGATATCATAAAGCAGCAGTTTGAAAACTTCACCTACAAGACAGGTGACCCATGACTCAACAATACTTCAAGTATGTTGAGATTATGGATACTCTAATGGATGTTGGAGTAAAACTTGAGAATAGCGACATAGTGAAGAAGTTCATGTTCTTTCTTCCCAGACAATGGACCCACTAATATGTGGCCATTAAGAGAACTAAGAACCTCTCTACTCCTACTCTCATAGAGCTGTCTGGTATCCTTAGTGGGTAGCAGATGGAGATGAACTTGCAAATCTATCAAGCAGCTATTCTAATAATCAACAGAGTTCAGCCCTTCGTATGGTTGAAATGGATAGCATAGAACCACATCATCATCTCATATGCTTCCTTGAAAACTCAGAAAAGGGTCCTTTTATCATCTTTCCCAAGACACCAAGGGAGACCTACATCCAAGGAAGCCCATTCCAAGAGACAAGCTCTGCACAAGCCTTTGTGTCTACTGATGAAAGCTGTGGCAACTTTCTTTTACTCTTGAAGACTTGGATTGTATCCATCCAGGAGATCTAAAGTACTTGGAGATAGTCCAACAGATGGTTCTTCTCACTCACAGAGCCAAGACGTTCTATAAGAGGACATGAAGAAGTTTCCTAATAATATGGCCAGTGGAAAGTTTTGGACTGGAGAAAAGCAAAGTGAAGTGTTACAACTGTAACCAAATAGGCCACTTTGCTAGAGAGTGCAAGACACCAAGGATAATGGTGGCCAAGCACAAGTAGACCAAACTACACTGATGCAGCTGCAAGAACTGAGAAGCCAAGCTAGCCCACACAACATGCTATTGTTGCTGTTGAAGAAGGAGGCTTTGACTGGAGCTTTCAGGTAAAAGATGCTTCTCCAAACCAAGCACTGATGGCCGATCATGAAGAAGCTAAGGTATTAGAACATCTCTGTACTCCTGAATGCATTGCTAAAGTTAACATGTATAGGTCTTATAACTTGGAAGTGAGATCTGACCTTGAGTCATTGAATATTTTAAAAGCTGATTTTAAAAGAGTTAAAAATGATTACAAACTTAATATAGAGGATTTAGAGAAACTATTTTAACTCTTAAGCATGAGCACAAAAATTACAGGACTCAAATAAAAGATCTCATTACCAAGTTAACTGAATGCCAAGCTGAGCTGTGTTCAGCAAAGCTAAGCAGAGAAATGTGTTCTTGAAGAGAAACCTTCAAGAACATAATATCTTCATCCATGCTTGCAAAGATTTTTTATCAAAACAGGCAAGGATTGGGTTCATGTGAGATAGCTCCTCCACACACATTATTATCTGTAAGACCTCCAAGGTGTGGAACTTGTCTAGATGAGCTGCCCTCCATAAATCCCATTGAAGAAGAGGATGAAGATGAAAGGAGATAATGAAGGATGAACTTGAGGTGAGTGACAAGGGTTATCCTAAGAAGGGACATTATTCTCCTGAAGAGAAGAAGAATCAGGAATGACTAATTCTGCTAGAAAAACCTTAACCAGGGCAGCAAAAAAAAGGTCCTAGAAAGCCCAAGAGATCAAGGCCACTTTCAACTCCAAACAAAAATAGGTTTTCATCTCTACTAGATTTGAAGTGGTAAAGACTGAAGACTCAACTATGGACTCTAGTACCAGGAGTTCTAGTTCTTGTCCAAGTCATCCTGATCTGGAGAAGAAGGCTGATAAAATGTGCACCACTTTTGTATAGCTTGAACCATCCAGTTCCAAAAGCAAGCCTCATCCCAAGAAGCCTGCTGCATTATTTGAGAAGATGAATAAGGAAGTGGAAAGTGATCAAGCTCAGCCTCTTACTCAAAAGAAGATTCTTAGAAGTATGTCAACTGAATGCATCATGTATGGTAGTACTTCTCACTTTTCCAAGGATTGCATCTACAATCCAAAATTTTGGAAGCTCCAAAGTAAAGAAGAAAATAAGTGAAAACTTACCTTCGGAAGAAATTTTGGTCTCGCAAGAAAGGAATACTTCCAAAGTACCAAAGTCTGCTATAGTGGATGCAAAAGCTTCCGAAGGTCCAGTCTCCAAAACTTCCGATGTTATCAAACTTCCGAAGTGTTGAAGGCCAAGTCTAGTCTTCCAAGGATGGCATGGAAGATGAAGGAAGGCCATGTGACTGAAAGTTCTTCATCAGCAATAGTAAATGATCCTCAGAACTTACATATAGGATCAATTACTGTTGCATTATCTTCTATTCACTTTGACAAGCCCAAGACCAATGAGGCTTGGGTTTCCAAATGTAACTAACCATCTCTTTTTATTCAGGAACAACTAAAGACTAAAGGAAATGTATGGATCACTGACAGTGGCTATTCCAGGCACATGACAGGCAATGGCTCTTTACTTTAAAACTTTTAAAGAATTGATGGAGGGCCAGTTGCTTTTGGAGGAGAATCTGGTGGTTACATTACTAGAAGGGGCAGGGTCACAAATGGTAAGCTCAATATTGAAAAGGTAAACTTTGTCAAGAAGCTTGGGTATAATCTGTTAAGTGTATCCTAATGTTGTGATCAGAGACACAACATGCTCTTTACTAAGCATGAGTGCATTATTCTTAAGCCCGAGATGGTAATTCCTCAAGAGCATATCTTGCTCAGAGCCTCCATGAAAGGGAACATGTACAAGATGGATTTGCAGGAAACATCCCCTTCAGGGGAAGTTTCTTGCTTTCTATTTAAGGCCAATAGTGATCAGTCTTTCCTTTGGCATAAAAGAATGTGCCATGTAAACTTTAAAAACATAAAAAACTAATTAAGAATGATTTGGTAATTGAAATGCCAAAAAAATAGTTTACAAGTGATGATCATTGTGTTGCATGCCTGAAAGGGAAGCAACATAAGGTATCTCACAAGCCAAAGGAAATGGACTCCATCACTAGACCCCTACACTTATTACATTTGGATCTCTTTGGCCCCACCATTGTAATAAGTCTAGGAAGGACCTCTTATGGCTTGGTGATCACAGATGACTTCACAAGATATAATTGAGTCTTCTTCCTTATAACTAAGGATGAGACCCTTGAGATCTTAAAGAGTTTCATTCTGAAAATTGAGAATCAATGTGATCATAGGGTCAAGATCATAAGATGTGATCAAGAAACCAAATTTAAAAACCAAATCCTTGATGAATTTTGTGATAAAATGGGTATTTCAACATAATACAGTGCTCCCAGGACTCCTCAGTAAAATGGTGTTGCTATGAGGAGTAACATGACACTTATTGAAGCTGCAAGAACCATGTTGTTTGAATCTAAACTGCCCATCACCTTCTGGACAGAGGCAGTCAACACTGCCTACTATATGCAGAACAGAGTTTTATTGGTTAAGACTCATGGTAAGACTCCTTATAAACTATGGCACAAAAGGAGACCTTTTATTGGTTTTCTCAGATCATTTGGATATCTTTGCACCACCTTGAATACCAAGGATCAAATAGCCAAATTTGATGAGAAATTAGATGATGGATATTTCATTGGATACTCTTTCCAAGCTAAGGCTTATAGAGTATACAATCTCAGAACCAGAGTAGTTGAGGAGTCAGCCAATATGACCTTCAATGAGCACACACCTAGTGTGAAAGGTTCTGGTCCTGATTGGCTGTTTGATCTTGATTTAGTTACTAACTAATTTAATAAATCTTATGAGAATGTTTCAGGATCTACAAGTACCTTATCAATAGGAGATTCTGTTCCAAGATTTGAGCTGAGAAGATTAAGTGTACAAACTACTTCAGCTCCAGTGGTACCTAGCCCTACAGTTGGAAATCCTGTCAGCACAACCATGCCAAATTGTTCAGCTGATACATCTAAAGTGCCTGTAAATTACAGCATAGATGCACAGAACTTAGATGAAGGAATTTCCAATGTAGAAGGAGATGGAGGTGGTGATAGTGATCAAGAATTTCTTGATGTTGATAACCACTCCATAGAAGACAACATCAATTATGTAACACACTCATTGAATCAAGTCTTACTTGATAATTGTGTTGATATGGTGGATGATTCTCAAGCACCAGATTTAATTTCATAAATTTAGATATGTCCAAACAACTTGCTGTGATTCCTTAACTACAAATCCATAAGTCCCATCCCACCATAGACATCATTGGAGATGTTGAGATTGGGGTGATAAGAAAAGGACAAACCTATGACAAAAATGTTTGTCTTCACTTTATTTCTTGTCCTAGATAGAGCCTAAGAAGATTGAAGAGGCTTTGAAAGATGGAAGTTGGGTTGAAGCAATGTAGGAGGAGCTGCTTCAATTAAAAAGACAGAAGGTTTGGAATCTATGTCCTCTTCCTCAAAGGAAGACTACCATAGGTACCATGTGGGTATTTAGGAACAAGAAGGATGATAGAGGACTTGTCATCAAGAACAAGGCAAGACTGGTTATTCAAGGATACACATAAGAAGAAGGGATGACTACACAGATGTTTTTGCTCTTGTAGAAAGACTTGAAGCGGTTAGGATATTCCTGGCTTTTGCTGCATCCAAGGATTTCAAGGTCTACCAACTTGATATCAAGTGTGCCTTTTTATATGGGGTGATTGATGAGTAGGTGTATGTCAAATAACCACCAGGATTACAGACCCAGATCATCCTAATTATGTTTGTAGGCTTAACAAGCTTTTTATGGGCTGCATCAGGCTCCAAGGAAGTGGTATGAGACACTATCACAGTATCTCTATAAGCATGGATACAAGAGAGCTACTATTAATGCAACACTCTTCATTAAAGAAACAGGAAATAAAATGATTCTAGTTAAAGTTTATATAGATGACATTATATTTGGGTCAACTAATCCGAAGCTCTACAAAGACTCTGAGAAGCTGATGAAGAATAGATTTGAAATTAGTGCCATGGGGTAACTCAATTTCTTTCTAGGAATTCAATTGAAGCAGATTGACAATGGCATCTTTATAAATCAGTCAAAGTATGTGCAAGATATACTTACCAGGTTTCACATGACTGAGTGTTAGGTTGCTGATAATCCAAGGATTGTTGCAGGAATTATCAATTTGATTTTAACAAGTATTGATCGCGGAATTATTAATACCTGCTGTTTAACAGATTGTTTATCAAAAGTTGAAATCGATGAACAAAGTAGAATAACTAGAAAAACTAAATGTAATAATGCAATACAAAGATTGTTTTCAATTGCTCTTCATTCACAATCAATCGATTAGAATTGATTATAATGCTATATGTTCTTGATGCTTGATATTGCTGTATTGTTAATGTTCTGGTTGATCAATGTTCATCGATCAATATATACACCTATTGTGTATAGATATCTTCCTATTCTGTTCCTATTTTCTAGCTGATATATTGCTATTCTGTTTCTATATGTGTGAATCCTTGCCTTGTTTATCGGCATAGGAGTTCACAATTTACATAGGAAATTGTAAATTACATAAAGAATATTGTTGATGTGACGTGGAATATTCTTTTGACTTAATTATCCTTCACCATCATTGATATGATGATATTGCTCTGACATGTTGACTTTTTATTACGTACTTGATGATTTGAAACAGTACAAGTTTGTTAATCTTCCATAGGAATTGGTCTTCCGTAGGAAGTTCTTCTTCTGCAGCAATTAGTCTTCAACAGCAGCACTTTGTCTTCAGCATTTGTTCTTCAGTAGTTGTGCTTCTGCAAGAGTTCTTATACTTGTTCTTCAGCAGCAAGCTCTCCTACAGCAGATCCACCTGATCTTTAGTCTTGTTCAGCAATTGTTGTTCTTCCATAGGAGATCTACGGAAGCACAAACTTCAGTTATGCTCCGGAGAAAATCTATGAAAGAACATTTATTCATCCGTAGGTTGTTCTAACACTTAGTCAATTTTTCCAAATTGACCAAGTCTGATGTTTCTTGTAATAACACTAACACACATAATAATGTGGGTTACCATATAATTCATGCATTACATTATATTATCAAAAAGAGAATTACAATGATTAATTATAAAAGTTGACAAGTCAACTAAACCTATACATTTGATCTAGTCCTAACAATACTCCCCCTATAGGTTTAGCCTCTTGTAATCATCTATTCAAGTCTCTCAATTCTTGAACTCTTGCCAAAATTTGGGTGTTGAAGTGTCCCTTAGTATTCTTTTGATCTTCATACAGATACTTTATTTTCATTCTTCCCATTCTTTTTAATGTTTTGTATTCAAGCCCAGGATGTCTTCTTCAGTGGTTAATGTTGCAACAATACTATTATTGGACAACACTTCCAGCTCATCCTGTTCTGAAATTCTCAGTTCTGTTATTGGTTCTATTTCTGCTCCCATCAGTTGACCAGCCTCAAACTTCCTTCTCTTGTAGGACTTGGCATGGAGCTTGTCAATAACTTGAATGATGCGTATATACAAGCACATGTCATTTTGAGCATCCTGGTCATTCAGCTTGGGAAAGTACTTGTCATGTAGGTATAAAGTGTAGCTTGGATGAAGCAGTTTGATCTCCATGGGGTCAAACAGTCTTATGCTTTGACCCTTCTTCTGTGGATTATTTCTTTGTAACACCAACTCCTTGGATCTTTCTACATAGCCCCATTCTATGATAGGAATTGAAAATTGATTTCCTTCTATGATTTTGATTGATGCTTCAGATCTATCTTCATATCCTATTCTTTATAAAAATTAATCATCTAAAGCTTACGAAGAACTGACATGAGACCTTTTCTGTTTCAACTTCCTTTTGTTGTGTTCTGCATCTTCTCTCTTTGCTTCTTTAAGCACGTCTCCCTTGAACTTGTAACTCAACTTAGCCACAAGTCCAGAGAAGTCTCTTCCCCTTGGACTGATTGGGTAGTTTGTGATGGGAATGTTTTGCAAAGTAGTGTGGTCTGCATCTGGAAGTGTAAGGAGTGTTTCCACTATTAGAAAGTATTGAATCATTCCAGATGTTCTCTTCAGCACAACACAATCCCATTCTGAATCATATTTCCATGCTATTATTTTATTTTCTTTAGCTGTTCTTGGAGTGGTCATCTGATCAAGGAGTTGTATCAATGTAGCCTTTTCTTCTGTTATCTCCTTCACAACAGTTCCCAGGGGCCATACTTTGCTGGGAATGATGTCTCTTGGTTTTTTGATCATGCTTTCTCTGCCCTTATAAATATCTTTGCTTTGAACTACAGTTGGTTCAGCAAGAGTTTGTTTTGCTTGTTTGTAGGCAGGATTGGGAGCTCCAGTCCTGAATTTCACTCCTGTTTCTAGCTCCCTTCATCACGTGCTCCATCATAGCTCTGAGCTCACCAAATGTTCTCCCTTTAAGCTCATGTTCCTTATAGTTGTGACTTTGTAACCAGCAAGTTATGTTGTACCTTGTCAGCTTCTTTGTGTCATAATAGCCCAAGTCTTTTCTTATTTGCTCCATGTCCTTGAACTTTGAAAAAGTTTCATAATTGCAAATTGGGAGCATCAGTCTTGCAGCATCAAATTCTTTCAAAACTTGGATCATTTCAGGCATATTTATTTTCTCTACCAAGTCATAGGGCATTGTTAATTAAGTCCATGAACATGGCAAATTGAGCTCTTTCTTCAAGTAAGCCATTATTGATTAAGTCCATGAACATGGCAGATTGAGCTCTTTCTGCAAGTATGTCTTTGGTGGATAACAAGTCATCAAGCTTTGCTTCTTTAGCAGCTTCAACTGGCTCTTCTTTTGTTAATTCTTCCCACTCATCATCACTATTTACTTCAATGCTTTCAATTGGTTGAAAAGCTGGAGGATCAACTGATTGAATGTGTTACTTTTGGTTCTCTTTTCTGCATCTTTAGGTTCAGCAGCTTCATCTTGAGTTTTACCCATATATTTTCTTTTTCTGCTGTACATGATTGTGGGTTCCTTTGCCTTCATTTTTGAACTCATATTTGCTTCTTTCTTTTTGCTTACTTCTTGTTCAGACAACTTTTTCTTTAACTTCTCAATCTCATCATCTTTTGCTTTCAGTTGTTCTGATTGTTTAGAGATTAGCTCATTCATTGCATCAATCACCTCGTTATCAGTCTCATATCTTCTTTCAGCCTTTTGATTCGTCCTTCTAGTTGAGTGATTGTAGCATCTTTCTCAGCTATCAGTCTGTCTTTCTCTATCAGCTCCTTCTTCATTTTCCTCAACTTTTCTAACTTCCTGTTGCTTTTAATGATCAAATTATTGTATTTTGCTACCAGGTAGCTCTTACTCATATCAATCTCTTCTTCATTCAAGTCATCCTTATTATAAGCAATGATGTTAACATAGCTACCCTCCTCTTGTTCAACTTCTTCATCTTTCTCGCTTTCAACCTCCAGACATATCTCCTCAGTATCACCATCATTAACAACTTCATATTCATCCTCATCAAAGTAGAGTTTCTCAGTAGACGTTGGGCTATCAATGGGTTTAGTAGGTGTGAGTGACGTGGTTGGTTCTGTTTGAAGTGGAGGTGTAGGAGTTTGAGTGAGAAGTGGTGAGATGGGTTCTGTTGCACCAGAGTGAGGTGATGATTGAGATTGGATGGGGGAGATAGGTTGGGTATGCTAACTAGAAGATGATTTTGATAATTCTATCACAGTAGCTGGTGATGGAAAGTATGGTTCATGTTGAGATAATGGTTGTGGTGGTGATTGTTGTGGTGATGGTTGAGGAATTTGAACAAGTGACACTACTTGAGTTGAAGCAGAGTTTATTGATGTTTGAGAAAGTGCAGGTGATAAGGGTTGGGTGTGTTCACTTGGTGGTGAGATGGTATGTACAGGTGGTGATAAGGGTATGTTGGTAAAGGATGGTGGTGAAGGAGGATTGGGTTCATGATGTGGTGGTTCAGGTGATTCGGTTGAAGGTGTTTGTTGTTATGGTTATTCAGGAATATGAGTTCCTGAGGTATGTCAGCAGTTTCATCCATCACATGTGGGAACATCTCCACCTTTTCACCTTGATACTGCCCAGTCAATTTGTTGATGTAAGGCACCGTTACAGGAAACCCCACAGTTGGATTTGGACATCAGAAACACAAGTTCTCGAACATCAAATTTCATTAATATACGTAGCGGAATGTACAAAAATTTCTATCGTTAAGCAATTACATCAAAAGATCACTTTAGCTATGTATCTAAAGCTCTATGCCGGGATGCCAGTCTCGATCATATGCCAGGTAGCTCTATCCCATCCATGCCAAGCTCACCCCCAAAAGATGTATAGCATACCTGTCAATCTAATATGCATACAAAAGTCAGTGACGCTAAGTGAGCTCTTGGTTTACTTTAACAAAACTATCTCATACATTAACATCATAAAAACTTTAACCTTGTTCATCATCAACATCGTCATCGAACTCGTTCGATAACCAAACTTAAATGTTAGCTTTCCCCTTTATCGTTACGTTACCCTCAAATTAACAATTAGTTTAGCACCGCGTTACCCATACTTTAACTTTTTACTTTAGCTTAGTCGTTTACTTTATCTTTTCAACTTAGCACGAAGGTTGGTTCCTTTACCGGGTGAGAACACAACAAATGTCATTTCTCCTTTAGCGGCACGGACATACCCAAAGTATACCCCTATGTGAGCACATCGATGTGTAGCACCTATGCGAGAATGCACCAAGCATATCTCCTTTAACGACACGGGCATATCCAAAGTATACCCCTATGTGAGCACACCGACGTGTAGCTCCTATGTGAGAATGCACGAATACAATTCTCCTTTATCGACACGGGCATACCCAAAGTATACCCCTATGTGAGCACACCGATGTGTAGCTCCTATGCGAGAATGCACGAATACAATTCTCCTTTAACGGCATGGGCATACCCAAAGTATACCCCTATGTGAGCACACCGACGTGTAGCTCCTATGTGAGAATGCACGAATACAATTCTCCTTTAATGGCACGGGCATACCCAAAGTATACCCCTATGTGAGCACACCGACGTGTAGCTCCTATGCGAGAATGCACGAATACAATTCTTCTTTAACGGCACGGGCATACCCAAAGTATACCCCTATGTGAGCACACCGACGTGTAGCTCCTATGCGAGAATGCACGAATACGATTCTCCTTTAACGGCAGGGGCATACCCAAAGTATACCCCTATGTGAGCATACCGATGTGTAGCTCCTATGTGAAAATACACCAAGCATATCAGACTTCTTTAGCACTTTAACGTTTTCATAGCTGTGCTTTATCGGGTAACAGGGTAACTGTTCTTTAGCATTTCACATGTGAATTATCATCGTTCTTTAGCCTTTAACTATCATGATATATATATATATATATATATATATATATATATATATATATATATATATATAATATCTACATACGTACTTTAATTCTTTAGCATTAAGTTCATCATTAAGTCATTATTAACGCACGCTTACGGGGTAACATAACACGTAACAGTCCAAAGTTTTCGATCGAGAACCCACATTCGCGCGAGAACTTCTCACTTCAAGCGAAAACTCCTCCTTCACGCGAGAACATCATCATTCACTCGGGAATATCATTATTCACGCGAGAACTTTCAAAAGATAACAGTTAGCCGCCAAAATCACATTTCACGCAAGAACTTACCTTTCGCGTGATAACTTTTTACTGTACACAACTTTATCCACAAGTTATCCCTCCTTTAACCACTTTAACACCCAAAACATGCAATAACAGTTATAAACATCATTCTTTTACAAAACATTCGTTTAGGTATGCATATTAGCCCCAAATCATGATAAAACACGTAAAAGAGGGGACTAGAACTCACCTTACGATTTCTTTGCACATGAACAACACAAAACCGAGAGTGTTTTGAGCCAAAAGATACATAATCATTGTGCAATATCATTACATACGGTTCATACATGCATAAATACATCGAATATCGATGAATACATACCTTAGACACTACCTAGCACCGACTCCTTTCTTCACAAGCACAACAGCAAGACTTTTCGCATGAAGTAGAGAAGATTAGGTGCATGGGCCTATCTATATTGTCTCTCTCTCCTCACAGCTATTCTCGCACGAGAAATTTTATTGATGCAAAAACTGCCTCCACGCGAGATCTTTATCACTCGCGTGAGAACTTCACCTTCAATCGAAAATTTGGGGCATTACAAGTCCACCCCCCTTATTTGGGCTTCATCCCCGAAACCAGTCATTCCTCAAACAACTAAGGATAATGCTTTTTCATCTCATCTTCGGACTCCCAAGTGGACTTTGACCCCTTTCTATGCTTCCACTGCACTCGGACGAGTGGAACTACTTTATTCCTCAGTCGCTTCTCCTTTCTGTCAATTATTGCTACAGGTTGTTCCATGTAGTTCAGTCTTTCATCAATCTCCACATCTTCCAGTGGAACATGAGAGTCTTCGTCCGCTAGGCACTTATGTAGATATGATACGTGGAAGGTAGGATGTATTCCACTCAATGCATCTGGTAATTCCAGCCTATACGCCACTTCCCCCACACGGCTACGATCCTAAAAGGCCCAATAAATCGCGGGCTCAACTTTCCTTTCTTTCGGAATCGAATGATTCCTCTCCAAGGTGACACCTTTAGCATCACTCTATCATCGACGTTAAACTCAATCGGTCTTCGATGTTTGTCGGCATAGGATTTCTGTCTATCTTTAGCGGCTTTCATGTAGGCTTTAATCCTGCCCAACTTCTCATTGGTCATCTTGATGACCTTAATATTCCCTAACTCCTTCTGAATGATCTCCCCCGACATATCAGGGTCCTAGACCTCCAGCTATACAACATTTCATACGGGGGCATACCAATACTAGCATGGTGGCTGTTATTGTATGAGAACTCTGCCAATGGTAGATGACTATCCCAGCTCCTGCCAAAGTCTATGGTGCATGCCTAAAGCATGTCCTCTAAGGTCTGGATAGTCCTTTCGGATTGGCCATCCGTCTACGGGGTGGTATGCTGTACTGATGTGCAACCTAGTTCCCATCGCATCATTGAACTTCTTCCAAAATTTGGACGTAAACCGCGTATCCCTGTCGGAGACAATTGACACTGGCACACCATGACAGGCAACTATCTTATTGATGAACACTTCGGCAAGCCATTCCGAGTTATACGTCTCTCGGATGGGTAGAAAGTGAGCACTCTTTGTCAGTCTGTCCACTATGACCCATAAGGCATCATAACCCTTAGCTGTACGAGGTAGCTTCGTTATGAAGTCCATAGTAATATGCTCCCACTTCCATTCGGGAATTTCCTAGGGTTGGATTTTCCCGTATGGCTTCTGATGCTCGGCCTTAACATGGAGACAGGTAAAGCACCTTTCTACATACCTTGCTACGTCGGCTTTCATTCCCGGCCACCAGTAATTCTTCTTTAGATCATGGTACATCTTGTTGGTTCCCGGGTCAATAGAGTAGCGAGTCTTATGGGCTTCATCCAACACTTTCTCTCGCAAACCTCCATGTCTAGAAATCGACATACGCCCAAACCTAGTTTTGACACCATTCGGTTTTCTTCTAGGTTCGCGATCTACCACTTCATCCTTTCTTCATTAACGTGCTCGGGCTTTAGGGTTTCTTTTTGAGTTTTGCAGATTTTCCTTATCACATCAAGAGTCACAATCAACAGGTAAGATCTCACCCGAATTGGTTCCCAGCCCTCCTTCCGGCTTAGGGCATCAGCTACCATGTTAGCCTTACCCGGGTGATAATGAATCTCACAGTAGTAATTCTTTATGAGCTCCAACCATCGTCTCTGCCTCATATTAAGATCCTTATGCTCGAAGAAATACTTTAAGCTTTTGTGGTCCGTGAAAATCATACATTTGACACCATATAAGTAGTATCTCCATATCTTTAACGTGAATACCACAACAGCCAGCTCCAGATCATGGGTAGGGTAGTTCACCTCGTGAACCTTTAAATGCAGAGATGCGTACGCTATGACTTTACCTTGCTGCATTAGCACGAACCCTAACCCCTGATAAGAAGCATCGGAATAGACAACCAAGTCCTCATTCCCTTCCGGTAACGTTAGCACTGGAGCTTGTGTCAATCTTTTCTTTAATTCCAAGAATGCATTCTCTTGACTATTGTCCCATACGAACTTCACATCCTTCCTAGTCAACTTGGTCAGCGGTGAGGCAATCTTGGAAAAATCCTGGATGAATCTATGGTAATAACCCGCCAATCCGAGGAAGCTTCGAATTTCAGATGGCTTTTTAGGTGAATTCCACTTCATCACTGCCTCCACCTAAGCAGGATCAACCATGATTCCCTCTGGGTTAATCACATGACCTAGAAACTGCACCTCGCGTAACCAAAATACGCACATGGAGAATTTTGCATACAACTTCTCCCTTCTTAGAGTTTCCAGCACCTCGCGGAGGTGACAGGCGCGGTCTCCTTCATTCTTCGAGTAGATCAAGATATCGTCTATGAACACTATCACGGATTTGTCGAGCATCATTCGACAAACCCTATTCATCAAGTCCATGAATGCTGTAGGAGCATTGGTTAGACCAAATGACATCACGAGAAATTCATAATGCCCATATCGCATCTGAAACGCAGTCTTTGGGATATCCTGTTCCTTAACCTTTAGCTAGTGATAACCCGACCGAAGATCAATCCTCGAGAACCAACTCGCACCTGGTAGCTGGTCGAACAGATCATCTATCCGAGGCAACAGGTTTCTATTCTTCACTGTGAGCTTATTCAGCTCCTTGTAGTCTATACACAAACGCATGCTACCATCCTTCTTCTTCATGAACAACACCGGAGCACCCTAAGGAGAAATGCTCGGCCTGATAATTCCTTTATCGAGAAGGTCCTGTAGTTGGGCTAACAACTCATTCAAATCTGACGGAGCCAGACGATACGGCGCTTTAGTGACGGGCTGAGCTCCTAGCACAAGATCGATCTGAAACTCTATCTCCCGATCGGGTGGTACCCCTGTCAAGTCATCAGGGAACACATCCGGGAAGGCACACACCATGGGCACATCTATCAACTCTACAGTTTCAGCGTTAGCATCTTTAACTTATGCCAAGAATGCTCCACACCCTCATCTCATAAACTTCTCAGCCTTTATCATAGAAATCATCTTCAGAACTTTGCAGATCCTGTCGCCGTAAATCGTGACTAAGCTACAGTCAGGCGCTTTTATCTAAATCATCTTCCTCTAACAAACTATGTTAGCCTCGTAGGTGGCTAACCAGTCCATACCCAACATGACGTCAAATCCTCCTAGGGTCATAACAAACAACCTAGCGGGGAATCTATGACCTTCCAATTCTATGCTACAATCCCCTAAGGCCTTAGTTATCTTAGTAGTCTTTCCAATGGTAGTTTCTACTTCAAACACATGATCTATTTCTTTGGCCTTAGCATTCATCACATCACAGAAGGTGGCAGCTATAAAACTCTTACTTGTACCAGAATCAAACAGAACAGAAGCAAGTATGTTGTTAACCAGAAACATACCTGACACAACATCAGGTTCTACTCTGGCCTCTTCTCTGGTCGTCTTAAAAGCCTTAGGTTTGGTCCTTGGCTTGTCAGCAGCTTTCTTTTCCTTCTCAGTCTCATTTCCCTTAGCCGAGTCAACCACTTTTGCCTCTTTACACTCTCGGCTGTAGTGTCCCAAGTTGCCACAGTTGTAGCACTTTACCAGATTAGGGCAATCCTTGGAGGAGTGCCCCGTCTTCCCACATCTGAAACACAAACTCGAACCAAGCCTGCAGGCACCAGCATGCTTCCTCCCACATTTCTGGTAATCACCGGACGATTCCACCTTCATCTTTTTGGCCTGAGCAGCAGACCTCTCATTTCTCTCTTGCTTCACATTTCCCGACCAACTCTTCTTCTTTGCCCCCTCAACGGGCTCATCAGTCACCACATCATCATACACTATCCCACTCAACTCCACCAAAGACTTGAAGGTCTTTGGCCTGCTTGCCTTCACATACGTCCTGACCTTTGAAGCCAAACCCTACACATAAAACTTCATCCTCCTCTCCTCAGTACTCACCTGGTGAGGCACCAACCTGGCCATCTCGTCAAAGCGAGATGTGTACGGCCTGTGGGTCATACTTCCAGCTTTAAAACCCAAAAATTTCCTTTCCACCCTGTCGATCTCATTCTGAAGGCAGAACTTTCTTATCACCATCTCTTTCAGGTCATTCCACTTCAAGTTCTTGAACTCACGAGGGTCTTTAGTCTGCTTGATGGTGTTCCACCAAAAATTTCCTTTCCACCCTGTCGATCTCATTCTGAAGGCAGAACTTTCTTATCACCATCTCTTTCAGGTCATTCCACTTCAAGTTCTTGAACTCACGAGGGTCTTTAGTCTGCTTGATGGTGTTCCACCAATGAATAGCTTCGTCAACAAATGAGTGAGTTGCGAACTTCACAACCTGGTCAGCCCTACATTCACTGATCTCAATCACCGCTTCCATCTCAGACACCCACTGGAGAGTAGTAATAGCACCACCCTTGCCATCCAGGGATGGAGGATTTCACCCCTTGAAGATGCGATATGAACACCCTTTGGCTAAATCCCCATCAGTTTCATCACCCTCGTCCTTCCCATCCTTCCCCGAGCCTTCCCGGTACCTTCACTATTTTTCTTGCTAGCTTTGTTCTTTTCCTCCAACGTCCACTCCTTAGTTACCTCCTTCATGGCCTCAGTCATGATCAAAGGCATGATGTCCTGAAGGATCTTGTGGACCTCTTCGACGATAGCCTCCTTGACAACAGGCTCCAAGGTAATCCTCTCTTCAGAGTGATGAGAGTTTTCCTCGCTAGCAGCGTGAACAGAGTCCACTGGCACCTCCTCAGTCATCTGCTTTTGGTTCCTGGTGACTGGTGGTCTACCCCTACCACCACGAGCACCTCCTCGAGTAGCTTTTTTTCCAGCCATAGCTTGCTATAAGTTACAGAAGGCTAATATTATCATTCCAGGTAATAGTTCAGATCATGTTAAGTAATGTAAGTTTCTAATGACAGTGGCCAGTTTTAATTAACTACTTACTTTACTCTTCATGTCCTAAACGTTTCCTATCCTGAGTCACATCAGCTCTCAATCTCACTAATAGCACTATAACCTCACGGAACCTCTAACAGTCATAACCTTCCTGGCATGGAACTACTGGCACTGGCATCCCTTAATCGATCCCATTCTCAATTCGAGTCTAGACATCGGAGTGTCTAAATCTCTCAAACTAAGGCTCTGATACCAACTTGTAAGGCCCCGTTCCGGGAAACCCCACAGTTGGATTTGGACATCAGAAACACAAGTTCTTGAACATCAAATTTCATTAATATACGCAGCTGAACGTACAAAAATTTCTATCGTTAAGCAATTACATCAAAAGATCACTTTAGCTATGTATCTAAAGCTCTATGCAGGGATGCCAGTCTCTATCATATGCCAGGTAGCTCTCTCCCATCCATGCCAAGCTCACCCCCAAAAGATGTATAGCATACCTGTCAATCTAATATGCATACAAAAGTCAGCGACGCTGAGTGAGCTCTATGTTTACTTTAACAAAACTGTCTCATACATTAACATCAAAAAAACTTTAACCTCGTTCATCATCAACATCGTCATCGAACTCGTTCGATAACCAAACTTTAACGTTAGCTTTCCCCTTTATCGTTTTCTTTATCATTACATTACCCTCACATTAACAATTACTTTAGCATCGCGTTACCCATACTTTAACTTTTTACTTTAGCTTAGTCGTTTACTTTATCTTTTCAACTTAGCACGAAGCTTGGATCCTTTACCAGGTAAGAACATAACAAATGTCGTTTCTCCTTTAACTGCATGGGCATACCCAAAGTATACCCCTACGTGAGCACACCGATGTGTAGCTCCTATGCGAGAATACACCAAGCATATCTCCTTTAACGGCATGGGCATATCCAAAGTATACCCCTATGTGAGCACACCGATGTGTAGCTCCTATGCAAGAATGCACGAATACAATTCTCCTTTATCAGCATGGGCATACCCAAAGTATACCCCTATGTGAGCACACCGACGTGTAGCTCCTATTCAAGAATGCGCGAATACAATTCTCTTTTGCACATGAACAACACAAAAACCGAGAGTGTTTCAAGCCAAAAGCTACATAATCATTGTGCAATATCATTACATACGGTTCATACATGCATAAATACATCGAATATCAATGAATACATACCTTAGACACCATCTAGCACCAACTCTTTTCTTCACAAGCACAACAGCAGGACTTTTTGCGTGGAAACTTCTATTCACGCGAAAACTGCCTTTACTCGAGAACATTATCACTCGCGTGAGAACTCTCTCTCGCACGAGAACTTCGCCTTCAATCAAAAATTCGGGGCGTTACACTAGGTGAGTTTGCACAAACACATCACCTTTTTTTCAATATTAGGCATACATTCATTTGTGATCAGCTGCATGAACCATGGGAACATGTACATCTTGTTGTCTTTCTGCATTCTTATATGGTCACACAAGCAACCAAGAATGTACTTGGAGTAGTTGCACTTTCTTCCTTCAAAAATGCCAATGATTCCCGATGAGATGTGCCTCGAGAATCTGTCCAAACTGGACTTCTTGTTGGAGATGCACTTGAGATAGGTGTGGCATAGGAATCTATACGGCTTGCACAACCTCCCCTTTTTGATCTCATCGTGTTGATAGTCTCCATCATACGCCATTAACTGAAAAACTTTCTAAATGTATTCGTGATCAAATACATCAGGGTGACCTTCTTCACCTTCTCCGAACTCCAGCGCCCACCTTATTGTTCGTTCATCAATTCTTAGTTGTTGATTTCTGATTGAAGAATAAATTACTTGTTCTTCATTTTCTTCCTCGACCCTCGTAGAGTCCTAAAAATCTATCATGTGTGATTGATAGATAATAGGATCCGCTGTTAGCGCATAAAACAATCTACTTCTTCTCAGATAGCGGATGATGTCTCTGCATCCATCTTCCAATTCTGGATTCAGAAATGCGCATATGTTATGATCTTTGATGAATCGATTAGTCATACTGGCTTCGATGTTTGACTGATGTGTAGATTATTTGTGTGGAATTAACGATTTCAGCAATTGTTGATGAAAGGGGTTTGAGAGATTTTCTAGGGCTGAGAAGGTTTTTGAGAGTGAGTAGAAAGGCCAACGGTCGAGATATCTTTTTTTTATATACCTTTTCAGACAATTTAAAAAATATTTAATTTTGTGGGACTCATTTTCCTTTATACCCTTCCGAGGTTATCCACAAGTTTATGCTTCCGCAGAACATCTACGCAAGGCTAAAACTTTCCTTTTTGATTTGATTTAATTTTTTTCTTCCGCAGAACATCTACGAAAGGCAAAAACTTTGCTGTTTTAACCTTAACAAATTAATTCTTCTGCAGGAACATCTACAGAAGTCAAATTTGTTATGATTTTGTTGTTTTATCCGTAGGTTACCAATCTACGAAAAGGCATTTTTTGTTCTTTTTGATGTGTGATCTTAAACACAATGTTAGATCATTTGTTGTTTGCTATTGGACCTTGTTAACTCTGCTTCATGGCAATTGTGCAAAATTGATTTGGTTAAACCTTCAGATATCCTGCAGCCAAGTTAGTGCTCAAGTTCCAACTTTCTTCATTTAAAGATGTAACACATTTGATACTCATATTTTCATGCTGATTTACTACTCCCCCTAAATTTATGATTAATCATAAAATTATACATTTATCAAAAATTTATAAAGAATAGCATGAAAAACATTATCTGTCCAACTAATTAGCAAAGAATAGAACAAAACCAGATATTATTTACAAGCATTGACATCATATAATAGGATCATACTATAACACAAAAAACTTCCCAATGACAGTTTTGGTTGATGATAGAAGACAGATCTAGTGTTGATTGCAAGTATATTGATCCTCATAAATTCAAACAAGAGTGTATATTCAACTTGTCATGCTATTTATTATGTTTTAAAATTGTTTAAAGATGGACAAGTATGGACTCCACATTCAATTCACATTGAAGTTTGTCCTCCGTAGATGAGTCAATTTATCACTTTTTCACACTTAAAACTATGTTTCGTAAGTTATAAGCTCTATCTTAAGATTTTTTTGAAATCTTATTAATGTTGATATGATTTGTGAGCTTTGAATTAATATACAGTTGATCATCATGGATTCTTTTAGGGCTGTTCCTTTTGGAATCTTTTGTTACTAAGCATCAGGACACCAGGTCTTTACTTACGTAAAACAGAGGTGCCCAAGAACTCAGGTCTTTACTTATGCAAAACAGAGAGTTCTTGATGCACAAAGATAGAGGTTATAAAGTGTTACAACATAGTGTGCTTAAGTGAGTAAATTGATCACAGCAGGATAAGACTTACTTCCTTGCTCCTCAAAATGGAATTAGCCATAGTTTGTCACCTTCACATTATGTTATGCATGACTTGTTTATTTTCAACTCAAGCTGAACCTACTCATATATCAAATCACATCTGATCAGTCTATATGAATTGTTTGATAAATGAGGAAAGTAAGCAAAGGTATAGTGTACTATCATTTCTCATTATATGAACTGCTTATTCAATAAAATATGTAAATAAGACAATAGTTTTGTATTTTTATATGTTTTAAGAATATTTTTAGCTTTTTCATATTAATAACAATCTGTGGATGAACAAGTTTGTTCTCTTGTATATGTTCATATTAAAACTATAATGGACAGAACATGCTTTTCATTATGTTGATTAAGACTTAATCTAAATTGATCATGCCTAATGACTCAATTAAGAAATTAAATCTAACTGAATCAAAGAATTTAGTGAATAAATCAGCAAGCTGATTTGTTGTATCAACCTTAATCAACTGTTGTATCAACCTTAATCAACTTGATTAAACCTTTTTCTGTGAAATCTTATAGAAAATGATATCTGATTTCAATATGTTTTGTTTTACTATGTTGTACTGGATTAGCAGTGATAAACATAGCAGCTGAGTTATCAATATGTATTGGTGTTTGAAGAAAATTGTAACCATAATCAAGTAATTGGTTTTGTAACCATAAGACTTGAGAGCAACCAGCTGAAGCAGCTATGTACTCAGCCTCAGCTGTGGATACTGAGACATTTGTTTGCTTTTTGCACTGCAAAGAAACTAGTCTTGGTCCTATGAATTGGCATCCACCAGTGGTTGATTTTCTATTGTTGTTGTAGCCTCCATAGTCACTATCGAATATGAGTAGAGTTTAAAATCTCCTTCTTTGAGATACCAGAGTCCAAGAGCTGGTTTCCCTTTAAGGTATCTGAAAATCCTCTTCACTGCATTCATATATGACTCCTTTGGGTCTGCTTGGTACCTAGCACAAACACACACAGCAAACATTATGTCAGGTCTGCTGGCAGTTAAATACATTAATGATCCTATCATAGATCAATATAATCTTTGATCAATAGACTTCCCTGTAGGATCTGGTACAATCCTATCTATTGTTGATGCTGGTGTTTTGTATGAAGATGAATCAGCAAGGTTGTACTTCTTCAAAATTTGATTCACATACTTTTCCTGATTGATGAAGATGCCATCTGGTTTCTGATGAAAAACCAAGGAAGAATGTTAGTTCTCCTATGGAACTCATTTGAAATTCAGATTTCATCAAACATTCAAACTTTTCACATAATCTCTTGTTTGTTGATCCAAATATGATATCATCTACATATACTTGGACAACTAAGACAACTTGATATTCGTGTTTCAGGAAGAGAGTCTGATCAATTGTTTCCCTTTTGTAACCATGCTTGAGTAAGAAAGATGATAATGTTTCATACCACTTTCTTGGGGCCTGATGAAGTCCATACAAAGCTTCGTCAAGCTTGTATACCCTGTGTGGATAATCACGATCTTCAAAGCCTGGTGGCTGAGCAACATAAACTTCTTCATCAATTTTACCATATAAGAAGGCACATTTTACATCCATTTGGTAAACTATGAACTTCTTATATGATACATAGTCTAGAAAGACTCTAATGGCTTCAATCCTTGCAACAGGAGCAAAGACTTCATCATAGTATATCCCTTCTTCCTGAGTATAACCTTGTGCTGTCAGCGTTGCTTTGTTTCTCACAATAATGCCTCTGTCATCTAGTTTGTTCTTGAACAGCCAATTATGCAATTGGATAATGGCCTTCAGGAAGATCAACTAGATTCTAACTTTTTGTTTTCTGAATTGCTGAAGTTCTTCTTGCATTGTTTCAATCCAACTATTATCTTTCAATGCTGCAGTGATGTTGGGAGGAACCACTTGTGAAAGAAAGCAAGAGAACAGACAAATGTTGGCTGCTCCCCCTTGTCTTCTTGTGGTTCTATCATTAAGATCACCTATCATGTTTTCAATCGGATGATACTTATGAATTCTAAATGTTGGTATTGATTCAACTTGAATGCATGAATCCATAAAGTAGTCAAAATTCTCATGTGGCTAATCTTTTGATGCTAAATTACATCCATCTGTATCAGCTTTGTTTCTGCAAATGTAGGCATAGCATCCGCAGTAGCTACAAGTACAACTATATATGATGTAGTTTGTTGAACTGCATGTGTAGGTGGTGGTTGTTGAATTTTTTCTGTTGAATTATGAACTTCAACTGAATGCAATGGGTCATCTCCAGAAGTAGTAATATCTATAGATGTAGAAGGAACTTCTGCGGATGTAGAAGGAAATTATGCGGATGTAGACCTATTGTTTCCATCAGGATGATCTTTGCTTGTTTGAATTGAAGGGCCAGGATCAGTAACATTTTGAGTAAGTGACTGGACTACTCTTGGTGGATCAGCTGTCAATGGCACTTCACCCATGTTTGGAGGAACATAAGGATAACATGTATCCGCAGGACCTGCCACAAGATCCTTTTACAGATTTTGGAAACAAGGATTCATTAAAAGATACATTAGGAGTTTCTTCCACAATATTTTCATGTGGACAAAGACTCTGTATGATTTAGATGTTGATGAGTAACCAACAAAGAAACCATCATAGGCTTTTTCTGCAAACTTTCCTAATTGATCTTTTATGTTTAATATGGACATATGACACCCAAAATCTCTAAAATATCCTATGAAAGCTTTTCTTTTAAACAAAAGCTCATATGGTGTTTTATTATGTTCTTTGACAATTAATGTCCTGTTTTAAACATTACATGCTGTGTTCACAGCTTCTGTCCAGAATGTGATTAGCAACTGTGAATCAGCCAGCATTGTTCTTGCTGCTTCAATAAGAGTTATATGTCTTTTTTCAGCAACTCCATTCTGTTGTGGTGTTCTTGGTGCACTGAATTTTCTTGATATGCCTTTGTCCCTGCAAAAGGAATCTAAAATATGATTAACAAATTTAGTTCCATTATCGCTTCTTAAGATTTTGATTTTTAGATCAAGTTGATTTTTAATCTTAGTGATAAACTCTATCAATGTTTTTGATGTTTCACTTTTATGTTTTACAAAAAAGACCCATGTGAATCTAGTGAAATCAACAACAATCATCAAACAGTTTGCCTTTTTCCAATGCTCATGACATTGGTTGGACCAAAAAGATCCATGTGCAATAGTTTGAGTGGTGTTGTGTTTGTGTTAATTGTTTTGGATTTATGAGACACTCTATGTTGTTTTCCTTTGAAACATGATGAACAGTGATTAGAACAATAAAATTCTTTCTTTGGAAGGCCAATGACTAAGTCATTTTGACCAACTTATTCATGTTCTTCAAGTTAGAGTGAACCATTCTTCTATGCCATAGTTGAGATTCATCTTCTGATGACTTAGAAATCAGGCATGTTTCATTGCTTGTTATAAATGTGTTGTTCATATCCAAAACATATGTGTTGCCTTTTCTTGGTGCTTTAAGAAGGATCTAGTCTTCTAGAATTTGAAAGCCTGGCTTAAGAATGTAACAATAGTTAGTAATAAAGAAAGTAGTATAGTTTTTATCACAAATTTGAGAAACACTTAATAAATTGAATTGTAATTTTTCACAGAAGTTAACTTTCTCAAATTTTAGAACACCATTGGTAACCATTCCTTCACCAATGATTTTACCTCCCTTCTTATCCCCACCAAATGCTACATAGGAAGCATTTTTATGTTTGAAGTCATGGAGGAGATAACAGTTTCCCATCATGTGCCTGGAACAGCCACTGTCAACATACCACTTGTTGCCAGTCCTCTCTGGATGTTCCTGCAAAAATAATGAAATCAGTTAGACCGTGGAGCCCAAGCCTTGATGGTCTTGGGCTTGCCATTGTTATCTAATATTGTTATTCTCTCATGAATGAGCCTAGATGACTCTAGATTGGTTTTAGATTCCACTATCATCTTGATTCACACTCACTTTCTCTTTCACCTCTTCTTTCATTAACTTTTTCTTTAAACTTGAGGCTGAGGCTCTTTCTGAAAAGGTTTCTGTATCCTTTGTCCTTGACTAGGGTACATGATTACCTTTTTCAAAGTGATCAAAGAAGGCATCATCTTCTTGCAACACTACCTTTTTATGAGGTGTCTTACTTTGAGATAGTTGTATCTCCTTCTTTTCTTTGATGAATTATCAGCAGATGTTTTCTTTTTCTTTGCATTCTTCTGCTTTTGTTGCTGATTCTTTTGCTTTGGTATTTTTATTCATCATTCTTTGAAGATTCTAAATTTGATTCAGAAGTCTCAGCTTTTTGCTTCTTGGGGACCTTTAATTTGTTCTTTTTGTTGAAGATACATTCTTGAGTGGAATGATTGTGCTTGACACAGATGGCACAATGCTTGTTGAAGTAACAATCTGAGGTCATATGATTGTTCATATTGCAGATGGAGCAATAGCTGCTGAAGTAGCACTCTTCTATGCTGTGGTTGTGCATATCACACCATTTGCAATACTTCTCTTCAGCTTCACTGTTAGAGTCTGCTTCTATCTTTGTCAGTTTCTTCATCAGTGTCTTCTTTTGCTTCTTTAGTTCTTTCTCAATCTTTGCATCTAAAAGATCCTTTTGTTTACCTTTCTGGTTAGCAGTTGAATCCTTAGGTATTTTCTTCTTCCGTAGATCTTCTACGGAAGACTGTTTTGTCTTCTTCTGTAGATCTTCTACAGTTGACTTTGGAACATTTTTCCTTTGCTTTTCTACGGATGTGTGAGAACCAGTCTTCTGCTTCCGCATGTAATCTCGAAGTGAGACTATCTTCTTTCTCTGTGGTTCTTTTTGCTACCTGACTTTTATGTTGTTTGTTGAGTTCATGAATGCCTTCATTTAACTGACCAATCCTTGTGTAAATGGTCTTCAGCAGATTTCTTTGTTTTGGTGGATAGGGCAACTTGATCTCATCAAGGATTTTGGGAGTTATAGAATCAATTACCACATATTTTCCCTTACCCAGCACTTTCTTGTTCATTTGGCTCATCACTATCATCTAGATCATCACAGTTATCAAGATCAAGTTCTGAGTCATTTTGTTTTAAGAAGTCTGATTCAGATGAATTAGTTTCAATTAATTCAGAATCCTTGTCATTTATCACTTCATTATTTTCAACTTTTGACTCAGTTTTGGTGCTAGACATAAAATGATTTGCCAAACTGTTGGTCATGGACTCAGGTAAGGTGGTGTAATTATCATTAATTGGTGGAACAATATTATGATATCCCAACCCAGACTTGTTCTTTGATTCAATATGAGAGTTTAATAGTTTCTCATACTACTATGATGATAGTTGGAATTTCTGAAGTTTTACTTCAGTTGATGCATGATCTGATATGGACTTGGTTAATGAGTTGGTCAAATGCGCAACTTGTGCTTTCAAATTATAATTTTCAGACATAAGTTTTTCTAAATCCTTTTGTAGTGAATTTATTTTGACTTGATAAAGTTTATGTTCTCTTTTATGAGATTCATTTAAAAGCATAGTTTCTTTGACTTTATCAGCCAATTGTTGAGCATGAGCCCTATATCTCAACCTCATCAACACATAAGGAAGAACATAACCTTTCTCTTACCTCTCTGGCCATTGGTGGAACTTTTTTTTCCATATTAGCCATCAAAGCCTGATTTTCTTCTAGTACTTCCTTCTCGTACATGCTCCGGTCACAAGTACCATCCTGCAAAATAATCGAACCAGTTTCTTTAGAATTATTAGTACCTGTTAAAGAGCCTATGGCTGGTGGGGATGAGTTTGTTAGCTGTGGTTGCTTGAAGCTCCTCTGATTTGCTTGTCTTGTATCTGTTGTTGATTGCTGATTGTTGTTGCATTCCCTGGAGAAGTGACCATACAGATTACATTTGTAACACCTCACCTTGGATTTGTCAACACCAATTTTTGTTGTTCTGTCTCCCACTAACAATCCCTTGTTTCTCTTCATGTACATTTTCGCTCTATATGTAAGGCCCCGTTCCCGGGAATTCCACAGTTGGTCAATCACAACCTCATTTATATCAAAACATATTATGATTTATTAAGTAAATAAAATATTGTAGTGGAATAATTCATCAAAAACCATTTCATGCTTTAATAAACACATTTGCCAAGTAATACATCGTTGTTTAAAAGATTACAAAATATCACTTAGTTGTATTACAAAACAACATCATTATCGTGCATGAAATGGATGCCAGTTCTTGCCCCCCCTAGTAGCTTCACCCTCGTGCCATCCTCAGCAACAAGCTACATGCCAACTGAAAATGCATAAAAAGTCAGCGTTGCTGAGCGAGTTCTAGTTTTATATAATAAATAATTTACCTTTAGTAAAAACCTTTCATTTACTTTCGTTCGTGATCACACAACATACATACAACTTGATAATATCATTAATATCTTTCAACATTCTTTTCATTCATTTCGCACGTTTCAAACTTTCATTATTATCTTTCACTTTCATCTAGACCAATGTCATATGCTATACTCCAAACATTCTGCACGAAGCTGGTACTGGGCCGAAGTCTATAAATAGACCCCTAACATTGTGCACGAAGCTGACTCTAGTACCGGAGCAAGCGACAAGTGTCCCGTTTCGTAAATATTTGTCAATCACAAAGATTAACCCCTGTGTGCATCCTCATGGGTTAGCTAAACCGCACACAGTTGAGCTAACAACCCCTCAATGAGTTGTGAACCTCCTTTCAGTTGCTTGCAATACTTTACATTCTTTCATTATGTTCTACTTCGTTAACGATGCCTTTCACTTTCATTATATAATACTTTACGTACAAGAGCATTACACACCACGTAAAGTGACGTAATAATACGTAATAAGGAACATCAACAACGGGCCACAACATGCATAACATGAACAAACATAGCCCACCAAAACATTCCAGAGCTTAATCATTAATTTCTATTTTCCAAATTTCAGAAAAATTCTAAGGCAACTTAGGTGCATGAGAACTATGTGGGCGCCTGAGCACTATGCAGGCGCACGGACAGTTGGGCGCATGGGAACACTTGGGAGAATGGGGAAAAACTTAGGCATATGGGAAAAACTTAGGCGCATGGGTACTATGCAGGTGCATGAGTACTACGCAGGTGCATGGGTACTTAGGCGCATGGGAAAACTTAGGCGCATGGGCAGTTTTGGTGCATGGGTAGTTTGGGCGTATGGGCAGAAACTTAGGCGCATGGATACTATGCAGGCGCATGGGTAAGTGTTAGGCGCATGGGCAAAAATGTTAGGCGCATGAGCACTATGCCAGTTCTAACTTATACAAATTTTAGTTCCCAGTCATCATCCTAACGTATTCTTAGCCCAAATCTAGCATATTCAGCACATAGAACAAGCATACAACCACAATATTAGTCAAACATTCACAAATACACGCACCCACATAAAACAGGGATAACACATACGGTTTTAACATACTAGAAGTTGAAAAAATAAAACTTTACATGCATTTCAGCCCCAAAATAAGTTTAAAACAGAAAAATCAGGGATCTAGAACTCACCTACAGCAGCCTTCGAGTAAAACTCCTCCAAACTCGAGAGCACTTGTAGTTCAAATAGCTAAACATACCAAAAACACCCAACCGAACACAGAGGAATACATAAGACTCGGTCCACAAGCTGAAGATTCAGCTGAAACCGAACAAAACAGACAAAAACTAACCTTCAAGTCGATCTTCTTCTTCTTCTCTCTAGAAAACCGATGGAAACTCTCTGTTCTTTTACTTTTGCAGCCGAAGCAGTTGGTGAGCAGGAAGAGTGGGCGGCCATGCCCGCCTTTTAAACATAATAATAATAATAATAAATTTTGACTCTTACATAATTTTAACCCCTCAACTTGGGTTATTTCACCTTTTTTCTTTATACTTCTCTTTTCTTTTCTTTTCTCTTTTTTTTTGTAAATTTCTAGGTGTTACAAGTCCACCCCCCTTATATAGGTTTCATCCCCGAAACCTGTCACTCCTTGAACAGCTGTGGATAATGCTGTCTCATCTCTTCCTCCATCTCCTACGTAGACTCGGATCCCTTCCTGTGCCTCCACTGTACTCGCACCAGTGGAACCACTTTATTCCGCAGCCTCTTCTCTTCTCTGTCAATGATGGCCACCGGTTGCTCCATATAACTGAGCCGTTCATCCACCTCAATATCCTTCAGTGGCACAATCATATCCTCGTCGGCTAAGCACTTTCTCAGATGAGATACATGGAATGTTGGATGAATCCCACTTAACTCATCGGGTAGCTCCAACCTATAGGCCACCTCTCCCACTCGAGTAATGATTCGGAAAGGTCCTATATACCTCGGGCTCAGCTTACCCCGCTTTCTGAACCGTATGATCCCCTTATAAGGTGAAACCTTCAGTATAACTTTATCACCCACCTTGAATTCAATCGGTCAACGCCTCTTGTCAGCATACGACTTTTGCCTATCTTTTGCCGCCTTGATAAAGGCCTTGATCTTCTCCAACTTTTCAGTCGTAGCCTCGATCACTATAACGTTCCCTAACTCCTTCTATCTGATGTCTTCCCAACATACAGGCGTTCTACATTTCTTGTTGTATAGCATCTCATATGGTGGCATACCAATGCTAGCATGATAACTGTTGTTGTATGAGAATTCAGCTAAAGGTAAGTGTTCATCCCAACTTCCTCCAAAATCAATGACGCATGCTTGGAGCATATCCTCAAGCGTCTGTATAGTTCTATCTGACTGACCATCTGTCTGAAGATGATAAGCCACACTGATGTGAAACCTCGTCCCCTTCGCATCATGAAATCTCTTCCAAAACTTAGATGTAAACCGAGTGTCACGGTCAGATACGATAGACATCGGTACACCATGAAGCGTCACAATATCTTTAATGAACAGATCTGCCAACCTCTCAGATGAATATGTCTCACGGATCGGTAGAAAGTGAGCACTTTTCGTCAAACGGTCAACTATCACCCATATAGCATCGTACCACCTTGCCGTACGTGGTAACTTCATAATGAAGTCCATGGTGATATGCTCCTATTTCCACTCGGGTATATCCAAAGGTTGGATCTTCCAGTATGGCTTCTGATGCTCAGCCTTCACTTGCAAGCAAGTAAGGCACTTGCTCACATACTCCGCTACATTGCGCTTCATACCCGGCCCCCAGTCATCTTTCTTCATATCATGATACATATTTGTAGCACCAGGATGAATGGAGTATCGAGTCTTATGAGTTTCATCCATGATTCGCCCCCGTAGATCTCCATAACAAGAGATCCACATCCGCTTAAAGCGGGTTCTAACTCCGAGAGTGTTCTCACCCAACTCTGAGACTAGACCTTTCATTCTTTTGGAGCTAATTCGGTCTTCCTTCAGTGCCTCATCTTGAAATTCCTTGACCTGTGCCATTAGATTGGAGGTCATCACCAACTGGTAAGCTTTCACCCGATTGGCTCGGGTCTCTCCTTTCGGCTAAGGGCATCCGCCACTACATTGGCCTTGCCCGGTTTATAGTGGATCTCGCAATCGTAATCCTTGATCAACTCTAACCACCTCCTCTGCCTCATATTGAGATCCTTTTGCTCAAAGAAATAATTCAAGCTCTTGTGGTCAGTAAAGATAGTGCACTTCATCCCGGTCAAGTAGTGCCTCCAAATCTTCAATGCAAAGACCACAGCCGCTAGCTCTAGGTCATGAGTAGGGTAATTAGCCTTATGGATTTTCAAATGTCGGGATGCATAGGCTATAACCCTTCCTCGTTGCATCAGCACGCAACCCAATCCTGAATAAGAAGTATCTGAATAGACCACCAAGTCTTCATTCCCTTCGGGTAACGTCAAGACAAGAGCTCGAGTCAATCTTGTCTTTAACTCCTAAAAAGCGTTCTCCTGTTCCAGAGCCCATATAAACTTCAAGTCCTTGCGGGTCAGCTTGGTCAATGCTAAGGCTATCTTAGAAAAGTCTTGAATGAATCTCCTGTAATAGCCTACTAAACCCAAGAAACTGTGGATCTCGGAAGGCATCTTTGGAGTCTTCAACTGCATCACCACCTCCACCTTTGCCTGGTCTACCATGATCCCTTCGGAATTTACCACATGACCCAAATACTGAACCTTGCGCAACCAGAAAGCACACTTAGAGAACTTGGCATATAACTTCTCTCTTCTAAGTGTCTCTAATACCTCACGAATGTGACCGGCATGCTCTTCTTCGCTCTTCGAATCAATCAGGATATCATCGATAAACACAATCACTAATTTATCTAACATCGGCCGACACACCCGGTTCATCAAATCCATAAAGGCAATTCCAGTTCCTGTCACCACCACCCTTTTTGTTCACCTCAACCACTGCCACTTCTTCTCTCTAGTCATATAACCTCCCTGCCAGATTAACCACCGACCTAAACGTACTCGGCGGGGCGGCGATCATGTGCCTGTGGATATCTACCGGCAAACCCTGGATATACCTCTTGATCTTCCTTGACACCGGCGTCACCTGTTCCGGCACCAGCCTTGCCATCTCATTGAACTTAGTCGTGTATTGCTGGTGTGTCATGGTTCCCGCCTCCAGCTGTAGGAACTCTCCCTTAATCTTGTCAAGCTCCCTGTGAGGACAAAACTCCTCGATCACCATCTTCTTCAGTTCACTCCACCTCATCCTCCCAAAATCCCTGCTGCCCTCGGCCTGGACAATATTGTCCCACCAGCATAAGGCCGAGTCCACAAATGAGTGGGTAGCAAACTTCAGCTTCTGATCCTCTCGGTACTCAATGATATTAAGTACCGGCTCCATCTCCCTCACCCATCGGTGAGCAGCATCAGCATTACCATTCCCATCAAAAGTTGGGGGCTTGCATCTCTGGAATGCCCCATAATTCCTCTTCCTCTTCGTCACTAGAGAAAACCATCTCAGTCTCTGGTTGCTCCCTCCGCCTGAACCTCTCTCCTCGCCCCTCTAATAACGGTCCTCCTCCTCTCCCTCAGTCTCTAGTTACTCCCTCCGCCTGAACCTCTCTCCTCGCCCCCTCTAATAACGGTCCTCCTCCTCTCCTCCTTCTCTTTCTTTTCATCTTCCCTCATAGCACGAATAACCTCGGTCACCACAGACGGCAGGATCGTCTGCATGACCTGATGAACTTCCTCCATAACTGATGGTAACCAGATCAAAGATCTATCCTCGAGAACCAACTTGCACCTTGGAGCTGATCAAATAAGTCATCAATCCTTGGTAACGGATACTGGTTCTTCACGGTCAACTTGTTTAACTCACGATAGTTGATGCACATCCTCAAACTACCGTCCTTTTTCTTTACAAAAAAGACCGGAGCACCGCAGGGAGAGATACTCGGTCGAATGAACCCTTTATCCAACAACTCTTGCCACTGAACCATCAGTTCCTTCATATCAGACGGAGCCAATCGATATGGTGCCTTGGCAACAGGTTAAGCACCAGGTATCAAGTCGATCTGGAACTCGATCCCGCGGTCCGGTGGCACACCTGGTAAATCTTCTAGGAACATGTCCGGAAAGTCACACACAACTGGTATGTCACATCCTCAAAATCCACTTGCGGCTTTTACAGCGAGGCGTGTGACAAACCAGAATCTCAGTCATTAGTTACTCAGAATGACTATATATGCACTATACAAACCAAATCAGAGTTTAAAACATTAAAGGAAGCGTTTTTTTTGTAAGTAAAACCAACACAAGGTACCAAATGTAAAATGCACAAAAACACGCGCCCAACCGTTATTCAAACCAAATACATAAATGCTTAAAACCAAAAACCAACAAAGGGTTCCAACAATGCTGACATCTACAATACTGACCCGTGAATGTGCTCCTAGGCAAAGATAACCACAACCTAAGAATAGCATACTAAAAGAGTCAACATAATGGTTGGTGAGTTCAAGAGTTTGCGTAAATCATAACAATAACAGTTATAAAACATATATAAGAGTGCACTAAATTAGATACTAGTCTAAATTCACAAGTAATAATAATAGTGATTTCGCGATCGAAGCTTATAGCGTTTCATTTGATTGCCTCCCGTCACGACTTACTAGGCCGTGACACCATGTGTTAGGACAATATTGCACCCGTTTGACCTCGAGTCGCACAGGTGGGGCTTGTCAAACCCAGTAGTACTACCCAAGATTTCCCACTAGTTTCAATATTAAGAATCCGAAAATGTGAGGACTTTCATAGTATATTACACTACATTACACTATACACAACTTATAATCATAAAAGCATTTGTAAACCAGTATGCTATCTCCCCAAAAGAGAGTGTATAAAAGAGTGGGGCATGAACTCACCTGGTATGCACACGAACGATATAAAGCTAACTTGAAAGAGAGAGGAAAGACAACCTTCAGAGGTTACCTAGAACACGCAAGTACATGAGTACGTGTACACAGAATCATCATCAACCCTAAGTGCTCTATAAATATATTGACTCAAGGTTTTGGAAAAAAAAACAAAACACATTGACCCAGTTGACCCGTTTGACCCGTTGGTGACATTATTATTGACATCCCATTTAATCAAGCATAGTAGTTCATCATACATGGTTACAATACAAGTTGTTCACGTATGTCACTTCAACAACCACTTGTTCTACCTAGATCATCATACAACTATATTATCATACAACTCATGCGAATCTCAAGTAATCACCATGCTCAACATAATTACACCATAACTAATGCATAATACATAGAGTCTAATCATGCACCACATGCCATGTGAAGCCACTCACGACTTCACACCCTAAACCCTGCCAATCCTACTAAGTAGGGGCCTCAGATTCGCATGCGTGTATGACGATCATTATCACATTATTCAACAAGGTTCATGCCAATCAACCTTTTATAACAATGATCTATTACAATTCCCAAACATGATCCTATAATCTCCCAACATAATCCATCATTACATATATAACCACTAAGGGTCCACATTCCCACAAGATCAACCAAGCATCCATATGTCTAATTTAACTCATTCCATCATATTCAACATCATCAATGAACATACTAACATGATCCTAACATTACAAACATGCCCAATTCAACATATCCAAGATTCTATACAATTAAAGTTTCCCTTTTAGGAAAGTACATCCCAAAATCTATCTAACAACCAATACCCCATGTTGAAAGAAATTTCATCCCGAAATTTAAATCAATACCTTCGCCGGCTGGCATCGTCTTTTTGAATAGTTGAGGATACTTAAGCTTCATCTGGTCCTCATGTTCCCATGTGAATTTCGGTCAACGTATCGAGTTCCAACGACCTTTGACTATGGGTATTTTGCTTTGCTTAAGCGTCTTTACTTCACGATCCATCACCTCGACTGGTTCCTCAATGAAGCGTAATTGTTCATCTACTTGCACTTCCTCAAGAGGTACTACCATTGTTTCGTCGGTTAAGCACTTCTTCAAGTTTAAGACATGAAATACATCATGAATTCCACTCAGTGAATCAGGTAGGGCTAATCGATAGGCCACTGGACCTATTCTTTCCAATATCTCAAATGGTCCAACATATCTCAGATTTAGCTTTCCTCTTTTGCCAAACCGAATGATGCCTTTCCATGATGAGACTTTCAATAAGACTTTGTCACCAACCTGAAATTCTAGAGGTTTCCATCGCTTATCTGCATAGCTTTTCTGTCTATCGCGCACTGCAGCCATACGGTTCCTTATCTGTACAATCTTCTCAGTGGTCTCATGCACTAGCTCGGGACCCGTTAGCTGACTATCACCAATTTCAGCCCAGCTAACTGGTGATCTACATTTTCACCCATACAAAGCTTCGAAAGGTGTTGCCTTTATGCTGGTGTGATAACTATTGTTGTAAGAAAATTCCACCAATGGTAGGTGAACTTCCCAGTTATTCCCGAAGTCAATTACACAAGCAGTAGCATGTCTTCTAATGTCTGTATAGTATACTCGCTTTGACCATCAGTTTGCGGATGATAAGTAGTACTCATGTCTAGTCGCATGCCCAAAGATTTCTGTAATGACTGCCAGAAGTGCGATGTAAAACGAGCATCGCGGTCAGAAATAATTGAGACTGGTACACCGTGTCTCGAAACTATTTCCTTCAAATAGAGTCGGGTTAACTTGTCCATCTTGTCCGTTTCCTTTATTGCCAAGAAATGGGCGGACTTCGTTAATCGATCTACGATAACCCATATCGTGTCACAACCAGTAGGAGTCCGGGGTAGTTTGGTAATGAAATCTATTGAAATTTGTTCCTACTTCCACATAGGAATCTCAGGTTGTTGCAATAGCCCAGATGGTTTCTGATATTCCATTTTTACTTTCGAACAGGTCAAACACTGGCTCACATATGTAGCTACATCCGCTTTCATATTAGGCCACCAATAGTGTGCCTTCAGGTCATGATACATCTTGTCGGATACAGGATGTATAGAGTACTTAGATTTATGTGCCTCACTCATGACCAAGTCTCTCAGATTTCCATGCAAAGGTACCCAAAGTCTGTCCATGAAATAACGAACTCCATCCGCCTTTACTTCCAACTGTTTATCCATTCCCCGTAACAATTCAGACCCAATGTTTTCTGCTTTTAGAGCTTCTGTCTGAGCCTCTCGGATTTGCTCAGGTAACTGTGTGCTAATCGTAAGTTGTAGAGCTCGCACATGTCAAGGCTTAGCAGTTTCTTTTCTACTCAGCGCTTCAGCAACTATATTAGCTTTTCCCAGATGGTATTTGATAGCACAATCATATTCGTTCAACAATTACACCTAGCTTCTTTGCCTCATATTCAATTCCTTTTGCTCAAAGATGTGCTGAAGACTCTTGTGATCGGTGTAAATCGTGCACTTGGTACCGTACAAGTAATGTCTCCAGATCTTTAAGGCAAAAACTACCGCACCCAGCTCCAAGTCATGGGTGGTATAGTTCTTCTCATGAACCTTCAGTTGTCTTGAGGTGTAAGCTATCATTTACCCCGCTACATCAAGACAAAACCAAGTCCTTGAACAGAAGCATCACAAAAAACTACAAAGTCATCACTTCCCTCTGGTAATGCCAATATCGGCGCGCTGCACAGCTTCTGCTTCAGTAACTGGAAAGTGGACTCTTGACTATCACCCCATTATACAGTGTTCCTTTATGAGTCAAAGTCGTGAGAGGTTGTGCGATCTTTGAAAATCCTTCAATGAACCGTCGATAATATCCTGCCAGTCCAAGAAACTGTCGTATCTCATAGGCGTCTTGGAAGCTGACCAATTCTTTATCGCCTCAATCTTCGCTGGATCGACATGTATCCCTTTCTCATTAACAATATGACCCAAGAATTGCACTTCACGTATCCAAAATTCACACTTAGAAAACTTGGCGTACAGTTGTTCTTTCCTGAGTAATTCCAGGAATAAACGTAAGTGCTCTTCATGTTCTTCCTTGGTCTTTGAGTAGATCAATATGTCATCGATAAACACAATAACAAACTGATCAAGATAGGGCTTGCACACACGATTCATGAGGTCCATGAATACGGCTGGTGCATTCGTCAACCCGAATGGCATGACCAAGAACTCGTAATGACCATAACGTGTACGGAAAGCTGTCTTCGAGATGTCCTCCTCTCGAACTCTCAGTTGATGGTACCCAGATCTCAATTCAATCTTAGAATAGTAGCTTGATCCTTGAAGTTGGTCGAACAAATCATCTATACGAGGTAGCGGATATCTATTCTTGATCGTAACCTTGTTCAGTTCTCTATAGTCAATGCACATTCGAAATGTGCCATCCTTCTTCTTAACAAACAGAACTGGCGCTCCCCAAGGCGACGAGCTTGGTCGAATAAACCCTTTATCCAATAGTTCTTGTAGTTGAGCAGATAATTCTTTTAGTTCGTTCGGAGCTAACCGGTAAGGTACTCTCGCGATCGGAGCGGCTCTGGGAGTCAGATCAATCTGGAACTCAACTTGACGATGAGGTGGTAATCCAGTCAGATCCTCTGGAAACACCTCAGGAAAGTCACGAACGATAGGGATATCCTCTATCCTCTTTCCTTCTGGTTGCTTATCAGTGATGAGTGCTAATATAGCTAATCGACCCTTACGTAGCAACTTTTGCGCTTTCATGTATGATATGATACCCATCACTGCACCACACCGTTCACCTCTGACCAAGAGAGCTTCTTCGCCAACAGGGATTTGTATAATCTTTTGCGACATATGACTTCCGCCTGCTTTTCGGAAAGCCAATCCATGCCGACTACTACATCAAAGGTGCCGAGTGTAACAGGCATGAGATCTATGTCAAAGGTATGTCTAGCAAGTTCTATCTTGCAACCGTAAGGATATGTGTCACGTGAACCTGCTTACCATCAACTAACTCTACGGTGTAGTTAGATTCTATTGCTGAGGGCATATCACTTAAAAGACTACTAAACTTAGTGGAGATGAAACTTCTATCGGCTCCAGTGTCAAACAGTACAGTAGCAAAACGACCGTTAATAGAAAATTTACCAGTAACAGTAGTAGGGTCGTTTAGTGCTTCACCTGAACCAATGACAAAAGCTCTCCCTTTTGTTGCACCGTTGTTACCACCGTTGTTGTTGCCATTGCCATTGTTGTTGTTGTGGTTGTTGTTGTTGTGTTGTTGTTGTTGTTGTTGTTGTTGTGGTTGCTCCCATCGTTGTTTGCACCATTCCCGTTCCTCCTCAACTGAGGATAGTTTCTCCTATAATGGCCCTCTTTCCCATATTCAAAGCAGCCTTTGGGTGTTTCCTGGGATTGTTGTGGCTTTTCATCAGCTCGCCACGGCAGTCTTTTGCTGCATGCCCAATCTTTCTACAGCGCTGCCATTTGAAGTTGTCACATCTGCCCACATGATGATAGTTACACCGGTTGCACTTTGGGTGTCTCCCTTCATATCCGTTTGGCCCTTGGTTTGAGGGAGTCGTCTGGTTGAAGCTTCTGTTGTTGTCGAACCTCTTCTGTTGCTGATGATGTTGTTGCTGCTGAGTTTGACTATTTGATGACGATCCCTTATTGCCTGAGCCATCCCACTTGCGTTTATTGTTGGGCACACTTGCCACAGCGCCCAGCTTGGGTAGTTTACCTTGCTCTACCGCTTGATCAGTAAGTTTGTGGGCTAGTCGGATCACCTGTTTAATAGTAGGAAGGTTTGCAGTAGTCACCATGCTCTGTATCTCCGAAACCAAGACACATAGATAGAGCTCAATCTGCTTAACAGGCGTGTCGATCATGCCTGGGCAAAGCGTTGCCAACTCATGAGACCTCGTGGTATAAACCTTGATCATGCCTGGGAAAATCGCTCCTGGAGCGTCTCTACCTGTAACCGTAACTGTCGCATCTCATATCGTAGAGCGGAGTTCTCATTAGTGAGTCCTATAATACGCTACCGCTCAGTGTCTAGTGTAACCACCAATGCTGCAAACGCCTGCTCGTGTGGGATGTCTAGGGAAGGAAGAGTGGGCAATGCAAAGGCTATCGATGACCTAGTCCTAGGTCGGGTAGGAGCTACAACTGGTACACACTCTCTATAAGCCATACGACGTATGTAGGTGGGGTAGAAATCCCAGTTCCGCAGAGGATCGAGCTCAGGCGGTATGAAAGGTTGATCCCAATCTATCTCGCTAGGAGGATAAGGATGTCGGGGCCAGTTAAATTTCCTATCAGTTACGCGAGAAGTAGGAGGTGACTCAGATCGCGCCGGTCTCTTGTCCAAATCACGGGATGACGATGCCATGCTGCGAAGTACGTGATGCGTATGCCAATGAGTATACAGTAAGGAAGTAAGTGACGAGTAACTAAAAAACTGTGCGGTTATAGTCTAGTATGTATGCAACCTAATTCCCTATAACCAATGGCTCTGATACCAATCTGTCACACCCTCAAAATCCACTTGCAAGGTTGCGAGGCGCGTGACAAACCAGGATCTCAGTCATTAGTTACTCAGAACGACTCTATATGCACCATACAAACCAAATCAGAGTTTAAAACATTAAAACATTTGCGGAAGCATTTTTTTTGTAAGTAAAACCAACACAAGGTACCAAATGTAAAATGCGCAAAAAACACGCGCCCAACCGTTATTCAAACCAAATACATAAATGCTTAACAACCAAAAACCAACAAAGGGTTCCAACAATGCTGACATCTACAATGCTGACATCTACAATGCTGACCCGTGAATGTGCTCCTAGGCAAAGATAACCTCAACCTGAGAATAGCATACTAAAAGAGCCAACACAATGGTTGGTGAGTTCAAGAGTTTGTATAAACCATAACAATAACAGTTATAAAACATATATAAGAGTGCACTGAATTAGATAGCTAGTCTAAATTCACAAGTAATAATAGTAGTGATTTCACGATCGAAGCTGACAGCGTTTCGTTTGATTGCCTCCCGTCACGACTTACTAGGTCGTGACACCATGTGTTAGGACAATATTGCACCCGTTTGACCACGAGTCGCACAGGTGAGGCTTGTCAAACCCAGTAGTACTACCCAAGATTTCCCGCTATTTTCAATATTAACAATCCGAAAGTGTGAGGACTTTCATAGTATATTGCTCTACATTACACTATACACAACTTATAATCATAAAAGCGTTTGTAAACCAGTATGCTATCTCCCCCAAAAGAGCGTGTATAAAAGAGTGGGGCATGAACTCACCTAGTATGCACACGAACCATATAAAAGCTAACTTGAAAGAGAGAGGAAAGACAACCTTCAGAGGTTACCTAGAACACGCAAGTACATGAGTACGTGTACACAGAATCATCATCAACCCTAAGTGCTCTATAAACAGTTCATCATACTTGGTTATCATACAAGTTGTTCACGTATGTCACTTTAACAACCACTTGTTCTACCTAGATCATCATACAACTAGATTATCATACAACTCATGCGAATCTCAAGTAATCACCATGCTCAACATAATTACACCATAACTAATGCATAATACATAGAGTCTAATCATGCACCGCATGCCATGTGAAGCCACTCACGACTTCACACCCTAAACCCTGCCAATCCTACTAAGTAGGGGCCTCAGATTTGCACGCGTGTATGACGATCATTATCACATTATTCAACAAGTTTCATGCCAATCAACCTATCCAACAATGATCTATTACAATTCCCAAACATGATCCTATAATCTCCTAACATAATCCATCATTACATATATAACCACTAAGGGTCCACATTCCCACATGATCAACCAAGCATCCATATGTCTAATTTAACACATTCCATCACATTCAACATCATCAATGAACATACTAACCTGATCCTAACGTTACTAACATGCCCAATTCAACATATCCAAGATTCTATACAATTAAAGTTTCCCTTTTGGGGAAGTACAACACAAAATCTATCTAACAACCAATACCTCAATGAATTCATTAACATTATGCCTAATCAAGTCCATGCTATCATCTAGATATGTTCAACACCACCAAATCATCATAATTCACAATTCCCATAATCAAGTTTCTACTTAAGGCAAGACATGAACTACAAGATCAATTCTTGGATTTCTAGCATAACTATCATCATCCCAACATTCATATAACATCATTAACATACTACATCATCAATTAATCATTAATTCATCAATTTCATGCAATAAAGTTTCTGTTCATAGTAATGTATGAACAACGCATCAAAATCATGAACTTCTTGCATAATCCACGTAAACCATCAACAATACTATCTAACCAACATCATACATTCATCAAACTAATCAAAAATCAACATCCAAGCATCAAAGTCAACTAGGGTTCGGCCAAAACATAAAAACCATGGAAAAACCACAAAAACTAACCTTTAATCACATATTGGACAAGGATGGATACTTCTAACGTGTTGTAATACTTGAAATCGATCAAAACCGATGCCTTCTTGCTTGTTTTTATCAAAATCGCAGATTTGTATGTGTTTGGATGGTGTTGTGGCCGAACAAGGGGTTAGGGGGGGATTAGGGTTGAATTTTTGGTAATATTGTGTTTAGAATAATTACCTTTTAACCCTTATTGTTTATATTTTATAAAAACTAATCTTTTAAACACTTTTGAAAGGTTTTAAATTAATAATACAAACATTATTAAACAACAATAATATTCATATGCATTATTTTCACTAGTCACAAAATACACGAAATAAATATAACACGTTGGCACGTTACCCAATAAAATCCACAAATAATATTTAAATCGCGTAAGCACAACTAATAACCAACATTATTAGTTAAATAATTATCTGTTTATCATCATTAATTATTATTAAGTCACCAACATCCAACGACAACTAGTGTGTGCTCACGACACGTGTATGCAAGACCTAACGGAACTAACAGAGTTTGGTAACGGAAAATACCAGATCTCATATGGTACGTCGGATAATTGTGGTACTGACGCATCCACATCCTTCACGTAAGCCAGGTAGGCACTACATCCATGTTTCATGCACTTCTCTTCCACCACCATCGAAATCACCTTCGGAACCGTAGTAACTCGATCATTGTAGATCGTCACCGAACTCCCTTCAGGCACAGTCAATCGGATCATCTTCTTGCGACACATAATATTTGCCTCATAGGCTGCTAACCAATCCATCCCTAGAACCACATCGAATCCGCCTAGGGGCATCAAGAATAATTTAGCAGAGAACCTATGGCCTTCCAACTCTATGTCATAATTCTCTATCAGATCAGAAATCCTGGTAGACTTACCAATGGCAGTTTCTACATCAAAGGGCTCATCAATCTTTCTACTCCTAACAGGCAACTTAGCACAGAAGGCAGCAGAAATAAAACTCTTACTGGCACCAGAATCAAATAGTACTGAGGCATAAGTTTGGTTTACTAGGAACGTACCTGACACGACATCGGGGTCCACCCTGGCCTCCTCCTGGGTCATCGTGAATGCTCTGGCTTTTGCCTTCTGTCCCTCCTTCTCAACCCCATTCTTCACTCCGGAGCTCTCGGCCCTTGGCCTCTTGCAATCCCTGCTCAGATGGCCCTCTTCACCATAGTTATAACATCTTACAACCCCACACCCTCTTGCCATATGACCGGGCTTCCCACACTTGAAGCAGAGATTCAGTCCCCACTTACACTCCCCGATATGTTCCTTCCCGCACTTACCACACCTTTTCATTCCCGTACCTGATGTTACTACCCTTCGATCATCCACCCTTGCCCTTTTGTTATTTGGAGTGAAACCACCACGACTAAACCGCTTCCCATTCCATCACCACCCTTCTTACTCACCTCTACCACTGCCACATCTCTCTCATCATACAGCATCCCTGCCAGATAAACCACCGACCTAAAAGTACTCGGCCGAGTAGTGATCATGTGCCTGCGGAAATCTGCCGGCAAACCCTGGATATACCTCTTGATCTTCCTTGACACCGGCGACACCTGATCCGGCACCAGCCTAGCCATCTCATTGAACTTAGTGGTATACTGCTGGTGTGTCATGGTTCTCGCTTGCAACTGTAGGAACTCTCTATCAATCTTATCAAGCTCCCTGTGAGGACAAAACTCCTCGATCACCATCTTCTTTAACTCACTCCACCTTATTCTCCCAATCGCCCTGCTATCCTCGGCCTGGACAATATTGTCCCACCAGCACAAGGCCGAGTCCACGAATGAGTGGGTAGCAAACTTCACCTTTTGATCCTCCCTACATTCGCTGATATCCAACACAGCCTCCAACTTCCTCACCCATCAGTGAGCAGCAGTAGCATGCCTATTAAAATCAAAAGTCGGGGGCTTGCATCTTTGAAAAGCCCTATAACTACACCCCTTGGCAGTATCCTGCACCACTTCCTCTTCCTCTTTGTCGCTGGAGACGACCATCTCGGTTTCTGGTTGTTCCCCTCACCTGAACCTCTCCCAACGGTCCTCCTCCTCTCCTCCTTTTCTTTCTTTTCATCCTCCCTCATAGCACGAATAACCTCAGTCACCACAGATGACAGGATTGTCTGCAAGACCTGATGAACTTCCTCCACAACTACCTCTTTCACAAAGGCTCTCAGATTAGCACTCTCATCACCGCCTTTCTGGTGATGAAGCTTGGGGCTCTACAGGAGCCGTCTCAGCAGCCTTAGCCTTGTTCCTGGTGACATGTGGTCTAGCACCATGACCACCCTGTACACCACCTCAAGAAGCCTTTGAAGATCTACCACCCGCCATCCTCTAAATACTATAAGATTCAAACACCAACAAAATCATTTAAGGTAATAGCTTAGTTTATGTCAAGTATAGTAAGTCCCTAATTACAGTGGCCAGTTGTGATTAGCCACTTACTTTACTCTCCATCCCCCAAGCATTTCCTATCCTGACTACATCAGTATTCAAATCTACTAAAAGCACATAAATCAGATAGCACGCGCACATAATACAGGTTAACCTTAAGAAAATAAATTACCTGATGGCACGTAGCTACTTGGGCTGGCATCCTTCTATTCGGTTCCATTCTCAGTTTAGGTTTTTAAAATATTTACCCATTTCTCTTAAACTTTGGCTCTGATACCAACTTGTAAGGCCATGTCCCCGGGAACCCCACAGTCGGTCAATCACAACCTTATTTATAATAAGACAAAATAAATTTCATAAAACATTGCAGCGGGTTAATTTATCAAAAACCATTCATGCATTAATATTTGATGTTGACAAATAATACATATTGTTCTAAAAGAGTTACAAAAGAATATTCAGTTGTATTACAAAACAATAACATTATCGTGCATGAAATGGATGCCAGTCTTTGCCCGCCAAATAGCTTCATGTGCCATCCTCAGCAACAAGCTACCTGCCAACTGAAAATGCATAAAAAGTCAGTTTGCTGAGTGAGTTCTAGTTTAAATAATAAAATACTTTACCTTTAGTAAAAACCTTTCCTTTACTTTCGTTCGTGATCACACAACATACATACATCTTGATAATATCATTATTATCTTTTATCATCGTTCATAATCATTCATTTTGCACCTTTTCATTATCTTTCACTTCTATCTAGATCCTGTCATAAGCTATGCCCCATCATTAGGCACGAAGCCACCTCAGTCTTAGGGTTAAGCAACAAGAATCCTGTTTGCACGTATGGATCAGTCACCAAGACTGACCCCCCTGTGTGTATACCCTCATGGGTTAGCCAAGATCACACGCTCCATCACACACAGTTGAGCTAACAACTCTTTAATGAGTTGTGAACCTCTTTAAATTTGTTTGTAAAACTTTCATTCATTTGTTATGTTCCACTTTTCATTATCTTTAATCTTTCGCTTCTTTTATGATAATACTTTATGTATAGAGCATTAACACACCATGCAAAGTCACGTAATAATACGTAATAAAGAACATCAATAACAAACCACCAATATGCGTAACATGAAAAAACATAATCCACAGCTTAATCATTAATTTCTATTTCCCAAGATTTCAGAAAAATCCTAAGTTAATTTAGGCGCATGAGCACTATGTGGGTGCATGGGCACTATGCAGGCGTACGGGTAGTTGGACGCATGGGAAAAACTTAGGCGCATGGGGAAAATTGGGCGCATGGGTACTATGCGGGTGCACGAACAGTTGGAAGCATGGGAACACTTAGGCGCATGGGGAAACTTAGGAGCATGTGTACTATGCAGGCGCACGGACAGTTGGGCGCATGGGAACACTTGGGCACATGGGTACTATGCAGGCGCATGGGCAAGTGTTAGGCGCATGAGCAAAGTATTAAGTGCATGGGCATTTTACCAGTTCTAACTTATACTAATTTCAGTCCCCATTCATCATCCTAATGTATTCTTATCCCAAATTTAGCATACTAAGCACTTTGAACAAGCATACAACCACATGATTCAGTCAAAACATTCACAAACACACACCCCCACGTAAAACAGGGGTAAGCACACGGTTCCAACACACTGTAAGTTGTAAAATGATAGTTTATATGCATTTCAGCCCCAAAACAAGTTTAAAACTAGAAAAAACCGAGGACCTAGAACTCACCAACAGCAGCCTTCGAGTAAAACTCCTCCAAACTCTAGAGCACTTGGAGTTGAAACACCTAAACACACCAAAAACACATAACCGAACATAGAGGATCACATAAGACTCGGTCCACAAGCTGAAAATCTAGCTGAAACCGAACAAAACACACGAAAAACTTACCTTCAAGCCGATCTTCTTCTTCTTCTCTCTAAAACCGATGGAAAACTCTGTTCCTCTTCTTTTGCAGCCGAAGCAGTTGGTGGAGCAGGGTAGTGGGCGGCCATGCCCATCTTTTAAACATAATAATAATAAAGTTTGCCTCTTGCACAACTTTAACCCCTTAACTTAGGTTATTTCTCCTTTCTTTCTTTATACTTCTCTTTTCTTTTCCTTCTTTTTTTTTAAAAAAAAAACTTCGGGGTGTTACACTGGAAAGCTGCTTCCTGACTTTCACCCCATTCGTACATTGTTTCCTTATGAGTCAAAGCAGTCAGAGGTTGAGCAATTTTAGAAAATCCCTCGATGAAAGCCGGTAATATCCAGCTAACCCCAGAAATTGTTATATCTCACTTGGCGTCTTAGGAACTGACCCATTGTTTATTGCCACAATCTTAGGAAAACCCACATGTATCCCCTTTTCATTAATAACACTTTGAAAACATGGCGTACAACTATTCCCTTTGAAGAAGTTTCAAAATTAAAAGTAAATGCTCCTCATGTTCCTCCATGGTCAATATGTCATCAATAAACACGATAATAAATTGATCAAGGTAGGGTTTGCATATACGATTCATAAAATCCATGAACACTGTTGGCGTATTAGTCAGCCCGAATGGCATGACCAAGAATTCATAATGACCATAGCGAGTTCTCAAAGCAGTCTTCAAAATGACTTCCTCTTGAACTCTCATGTGATGATAACCAGACCTTAAATAGATCTTGTAATAGTAACTTGATCCCTCATGTTGATCAAACAGATCATCAATGCGAGGCAAAGGTTATCAGTTCTGGATCATAACCTTGTTAAGCTCTCGATAGTTGATACACATATGAAATGAACCACCCTTCTTCTTAACAAAAAGAACAAGGGCTCCCTATGGTGATGAGCTTGGTTGGATAAGCCCTTTATCTAACAGCTCTTAAAGCTACGTCGACAATTCCTGCAGTTAATTTGGCACAATCAGTAAGGTGCTCGCGCAATTAGGGCTACTCCAGGGGTTAAATCAATTTGAAATTCAACCTAATGAGCAAGTGGTAATTCAGGTAAATATACCAGTAAGACTTTAAGAAAAACCTTGACCACTAGAATATCCTCCAACATCTTTTCCTGTTGCTACTTGTCGGTCACATAAGCTAGTATAGCTAGGCTACCTTTTCGTAGCCACTTTTGCGTATTCATATACGATATGATGCCTATCATTGCACCACTCTTTTCACCTTTCACTGAAAGGATTTCTCCACCAGGGAGAGGTATATAGATGATCTTCTCGCGGCAGATGACTTACATATGTTTCTTCGATAGTAGAGATCATGGTGTTGGTTGAGAGGATAAAAAATTAATAAATGATTTGAGCCAAGGCTCTGATACCATCTAATGAAATCCCCTTCTTCGACTTATATATTCAAAACATTCAATGTGTTTGTGATGACTTACGCCTGCTTCTTTGATTTTGTGATTGTTTGAAATCAACCGAAAATGTCTTTGTGATGTTGATAAACGACTTGGTTTAGTGAGATTTTTGATGATTTTTGTTAGAAATATGTTTGTGAATGCTTTTGAGAGATTTGTTACTAACAATAACACAATATTTTCTTGAATAAGAGCTAAAACAGTCGATTAAGACATGTTTTTGAACTGTTTTCTCAATAGATATGTAGAAGATTGTTCTTGTGTGATTTTATGCTCAATGTTGGATGATTTTGAAATTAATGAATAGTAGAGATCATGGTGCTGGTTGAGAAGATAAAAAATAAGTGAATAATTTGAGTCAAGTCTCTGATACCACCTGATGGAATCCCCTTCTTCAACTTATATATTCAAAATATTCAATAACCCACGAAGAACATGATGATGTTCATATGAAGGAGTTGGTTGAATGGGTTTAGAATGATGATGATTGAATATATTAAAGATGATCCTCCTAGGATCTTTTCAATCTATCAACAGATTCAACACTCATTCATTATGATGGGAAAACCATAACAAATGGTATGATCTTATATGTGTGTGATTGTGTGATTGTGTGCTTGGATGTGTGTGATTGAATGCTCAATAAATTTAAAATGCTTGTTTGATTGATAATGCTTAGATCTTACAAATTATTAGGGTACAAGACTATTTATAACTTAGGTACATACTATGTACAATTACAAAAGTACCCTTATGTAAATAAAAATTACATAACAAACCTATGTCTAAACGTGTTGTCCAATGTGGCTATTAAACATCCGCTGTGGATGTTATACTTTCCGTTGTGCACACTTGGATGTCTGTCAACACTTGTCATTATTTCTTTATTTACGATTTTTGTAAAATAAAGATAAATGATAATTAGTGTTAAGATTCAATGATAACTATGTTTAAATGTTAGTATATGATTGTTTGAATGTTAAAACTTGTTTGTTTGATAAGGAAAGCATTATCCTTCTATATACTTGTTTTCGTCCAACAAAGACTACGACACGTAATTCTAGATCATGGATCATATAATTCTTCTCATGCACTTTCAGTTGTCTTGATGCATAGGGTATCACCTTGTCGCATTGAATCAAAACACAATAGTGTCCTTGAATTGAAGCATCACAGTAAACCATGAAATTATCACTCTCTTTTGGCAAGGTTAGTATTGGGGCACTGTAAAGTTTCTTTTTCAACAGCTGGAAAGCTGCTTCCTGACTTTCATTCCATTTGTATGTTGTTTCCTTGTGAGTCAAAGCAGTCAGGGGTTGAGCAATTTTAAAAATCCAGAAATGAAATGCCGATAATATCCTGCCAGACCTAGAAATTGTCATATTTCACTTGGCGTCTTAGGAACTAACCAATTTTGTATCACCTCAATCTTAGTAGGATCCACATGTATTCCCTTTTCATTGATAATGTTACCAAGGAATTACACTTCCAGAATCTAGAAGTCACATTTTAAAAACATCGCGTACAACTATTCGCTTTGAAGAAGTTTCAAAATTAAACTTGAATGCTCCTCATGTTCCTCTTTGATTTTAGAATAAATCAATATGTCATTGATAAACACGATAATAAATTGATCAAGGTAGGGTTTGCACATACGGTTCATAAGATCCATGAATACCGCTAGCACATTAGTCAGCCCGAATGGCATGACCAAGAATTCATAATGACCATAGCGAGTTCTCAAAGCAGTCTTCGAGATGTCTTCCTCTTGAACTCATAACCAGACCTTAAATAGATCTTGGAATAGTAACTTGATCCCTGAAGTTGATCAAATAAATCATCAATGCAAGTCAAAGGATATCGGTTCTTGATCGTAACCTTGTTAAGCTCTCAGTAGTTGATACACATATGAAATGAGCCATCCTTCTTCTTAACAAAAAGTACAAGGGCTCCCTATGGAAATGAGCTTGGTCAGATACACCCTTTATCGAACAACTCTTGAAGCTGCGTTAACAATTCCTGTAGTTCATTTGGCACAATCAGTAAGGTGCTCACATAATTGGGGCTACTTTAGGGATTAAATCAATTTGACATTCAGCCTGACAAGCAGGCAATAATTCAAGTAAATATTCTAGGAAGACTTCTAGAAAATCCCTGACCACTGGAATATCCTCCAACATCTTTTCCTCGTAGCCATTGTTGTGTCTTCATATACGATATGATGCCTATCACTGCACCATTCTTCTCGCCATTCACTGAAAGGATTTCTCCACTAGGGAGAGGTATACTAATGATCTTCTTGTGGAAGATGACTTAGGCCTACTTATTCGATAGCCAAACCATGCCCACGACTACATAAAAATCCCAAGTGTAACAGGCATAAGATCATTGTCAAACGTATGCCCATACAGTTCTATCTTACAACCCTTAAGAATTTGCATAAGTAAATTTGCTTCCAATTAGCTAATTCTACGATGCACTTCGATTCCAACAAAGAAAGCATTGTCAAACGTATGCCCATACAGTTCTATCTTACAACCTTTAAGAATATGCATAAGTAAATTTGCTTCCAATTAGCTAATTCTATGGTGCACTTCGATTCCAACAAAGAAAGAATGTCATTTAATATGCTACTCAACTTAGTAGAGATAAAATCCTATCAGCTCTAGTATCAAACAAAATAGAACCATATCGACTATTCACAAGAAATTTACTAGTGACAGTAGTAGGGTCATTTAGAGCCTCACCTGAACCCATGACAAAGGCTCTTCCTTTTGCACCACCATTATTACTACCATTATTTCCACAGTTATTATCATTATTGTTACCATGCGATTATTATTCCTGCCATTTCCACCATTGTTACCATTCTTTCTCAGCCGAGGACAATTCCTCTTGTAGTTACCTTCTTTCCCATATTCAAAACAACCTTTGGGCATCTCTGTGTTTGCTGAGGTATCTTCAAAAATTCACCTCGACAATCCTTTCCTACATGACCCACTTTGCTCAAAGCTAACATCGTAAGTTATCACACTTGTTGGTGTGATGGTAGTTACACTTGTCATATTTCGGTTACTTCCCAATGTACCCGCCTTGGCCTTTATTTGATGAAAAGGGTTGGTTGAAGTTTTGATTGGAGTCAAACTTCCTTTGTTGTTACTGTAGCTGAGGCTGAATATTAGATGATGATTCCTTATTACCAGAACTATCCCACTTTCGCTTGTTGTCGGGCATGCTCACCACCGCACCCCGTTTAGGCAACTTCCCTTATTCCATCGCTTGATCTGTCAGCTTATTAGCCAACAAAATTGCACGTCAAATAGTGGTGGGGCTGGAAGTGGTTACCATGCTCTGAATTTCAGGCATCAGACCACGCAGATAAAGCTTGATCCTTTTATATGGCTAGTCCACCATACCCGTGCATAGAGTTGCCATCTCGTGAGATCTGGTGGTGTAGGCCTAGATCTTGGATCCTTCCATTTTCAGCTACTAGAATTCTACTTCTAGCTTCTGTACTTTGTCACGGGGAAAGTACTCCTCCATCATCATAGTTTTAAATTCAGCCCACAGTAGGGCTCTTGCCATCACCTAACCCCGCATTTGCACCTGGGCATTCCACTAGGAAAGTGTTGTGCCCTCTAGAGTTCTAGTAGCATACTTCACCTTGTATGCCCCCGGCAATTACATTTTGACAAAACCAATTTAGTTTTCTCAAACTGCTTGACAAGTCCACAGCCTTCTCAGCTCTATTGTAAGTGTGGGGCCTACAGTCCATGAATGCCTTAGAAGTACAATCTGATGGTCCTAAGTCAACAAATCGAAATATTAAGCCCAATAAATTAGAATCCGATTAATGGGATATTTTAATACTTTATGGACCAAAGTCATCATTTACCTCCTAACTGTGCAGCTTGTGAATTCACCACCACCTGCACATGCTCAATTTATGGGCTGCTAATTCTGTCAGGGTCATGTTTCTTCAGATAGAGCAAAATCAGGTGTTGTATACGGAACCATGGTAAGACTGCCTTCTTTAACTGGTTTTCGCGATGTGCTTGGTTTCTCTTTTGGATCATCTTTAGGATCAAACTTCTTTAGTCTTTTTGTAGGTCTCTCATCAACTCCTTCATCATCACTATCATTGTCTAAGCTAAAGATATCATCAAACTCATCTTTTCCAGACTCTTGCTTTTTATCTTCTTCATCTTCATCATATTTATCTTCTTTTTATCATACTCTCTTCAAGAAAACATAACCTTTGAGTTAGCTCTAATACTTTTTGTTCTAACTCATCAATGCTTTCATTTTGAGCATTGATTATTCTGTGTTGATCATCCATCATAATAGTTTGTATTGTAGCAATCTAAGCATGCTCCTTGATCTCATCCTTTATATTCTTAATTTTAGACTCTAACTCTTTGATATGTTTATCTTTCAAGATTAGTTCATCAGTTCTATCAGCAATGGTCTTATACTTTATGCTAATGATCTTCTCCATTCTCCTTATCTTCAGTTGTTGTCCTGAATTAGCTCATATCTGCTAGATTCATTGAAGGGTTGTGCTTGAAATTAAGCTACTAATTCTAGTGACCCTTCAAATAGAATATACTTAGAAGTCTAGTTCTTGTTGCACATGCATTTCCTCCTCATCTGGAGATGATTCAGAATCATCAAAATACAAGTAGATTCACTAGTACTAGCTACTTCAATAGTAGCAGCAAGTGATGTGTGAATATATGAGATATGACTAGGAGATGCATGAAATGGTGATGAAATGGATGATGGTGCATAATCAGGTGAAGCAATGTGAAGATCACCACTTATATTAGTTGGTGATGACATTACATCTTCACCTTGCTCAATAATCTCTTCTTATTCTTGAATGATAGGGAGATTGAGATCAACATGTTGTTGAATCTCAGAAGCTTTAGCTTCTTCACCAACAATCTCCTCTGCTTGAATAACTCCTTCACCCTGTTCTTCTTTATATCAGCTTGTTGTTCTTCTTCCTGTATATTACCTTGTCCTATTTGCTCCAACATCCAAGGCAATAAAGAGACGTGTGCTCCATTGTACTAACTCCTAGAATCCTTTTTTTTAATAAGTTGTATGATTTGTCATTGTATGTGATAGATTCATCAGAGGTCCAATGCCTACTATATTAAGGATTGACTAGTTGATGACACACTGAATAAACCTTGGGTACATTAGTAACATCTATCTCCTCCCTTCACCTACATTAGACAACAAACCATTAAACATATAACCAGACATGTTGAAAGGTCTGTTAGTGCATATGGTACATATAATAAAGGATGTGGTGAAGGGGATATCATTCCACTAGGTATTTCTCTTGGATAAGTAGTGTTAGAAGTAATGAACTAGTAATTCCACTAAAGATTCATCTGTCTTTTAACGGTCTACTTTCCTTCAAATCCACCCTCATATTCAATATTAGCAAAGAAGGTCAACAACTTATCTTCATTTATCTCACGTGGTTGACCACATCATTACCAAAGTGTAGACACCGTCTCACAATTTGTTCAGTAATAATTAGCTCATGCTATTCATCAATCCTTCATGTCAGTCTTCGAACATCATTAACAATAGCTACTTGAGCGGATCGCCTGAATGATCTAGTGAAGTTCTCATAGATGACTGGTCTCATAGTAATAGCATAGGCTACTGGAGTAGTCTGAATAAATCTGGTCATGTCTCTAAGATCAGCAGCTTCGGGAACATCATGGTCAAGAAGACCACTGACATTATGAAGTTTACTCCAAATTAGATTGTCCATTATCTGCACGAGACATACATGTATGAGATGATTTGATAATGATAATGAATTTAAGATGGTTATTATGCTAAATTAGTATTTCAGATTCATTAAGCTTGGATCTTAGAATTTATCATGTTAAAGAGCTAAAAGTCAAAATTTAAGATGGGTTTATATGTGTGAATCAAAGAACACAAGAAATAGATGATGATAATAAAATGAATTCATTGATGTTGATAATCAAATTACAATTAAATTCATACGTGGACCATGAAGACCAAACACACCCAAAGAAGGGTTTCACCTTGGCTGATGATTCACACCATAACAACACACTAACATTTGCTATAGTGGGTTTCTATATACAAAAAACTATGAAATATTACATCATTAGCCCTATTTTGATTATTACTTTTGTTTTGATTTTGACTTTTTCATGTTGACTTTGTCTTGTATTCTTTTTTTTCTTTTAATCAACTTCGTCTTTGAACTTGTACAATGAGATCTTCAATCGACTGTGATTATGATATGGAAAGCTTCAAATATCGTCTTGTTCAACCCAACATGATGGAATCCTAAGCGGTCCGAACCTCCTCTCGTATTTCTAACATTGGTTTCTTTATCTTGACTTTGTTGTAGCGAAACAAATCATAATGGATTTATAGTATGCCAATAATGGTTTTGATTTTGAGTTTAAAAGAGAGATTTTTTAAATTTGAAAGACCAGGAACTTCACATGAGTTCTCCTTATATACATTGAGTTTGAACCCGTAGTGGACCGTTATGGGTTTTGGTAGTGCACTACTATCAAACTTGGTTGCACGAGCTAACAACCACATTTTGGTTAACCTTATCTACTTCAACCGCCAGTGGACTGTTACGCCATGGTTGACGGTCCAATATAAAGCTGAGTGACCCAATACATGTCAAGGACTGTGATTCGCAAATGACTTAGATAGCGGTCTGCACCACCTTACTTCATAGAATTTTATTGTTCGACTTTAAGACTCGGATTTGACAGGTATTATAGTGAAGTGCGAATTTTTTTCATATTTTGATTTTTTACTTGAACTTTTAATGATTATACTTGCTTTTGATATATTTATTTGGCACTTAAAATATTTTCTATGTTGCATTTATTCCTTTCTTTTGACAATTTGAAATTTTAATATTTAAAATTTACATAAATTGTAAAAATAATATCAAAATAACTTTGTTTGTTAAACTCGAATTGTATTGGGTCAAATTTGATTTGAATTTAATGATTAATATTTTTATTCAAATTTTGTTTGAAAACATCGGATGCGATTAGATTCAGATTTGATGAATCTTTTAGAATTTAAATCTTGTTTGAAAATTTCAACATTCGACTTGTTTAATTTGATATTTGAATTCAATTGTACTCAAAACACAATCGTAAATAAAACAAGCAAGATAAAGCAAAAAAAATTTCTAAAAACCAGTTTTATCTTTCTTTTATAAATTTCTTCATATTACAAATTTTCCATGAAGTTTTTTATTAATATAGTCATTGGTAATTTAATAGTCTACCAGCGATTTCAAATAAACTTTAGTAGGACGCATATCTGTTCTTGTTTTAGTTTAATCACAAGTTATATGTTTTATTAAATTACTAATCATATAAAACTTGTAACTTTTAATATAGCGATGTAGTTAAAGAAAACAAAGTAGGTAAACTTGATAATACTGACCTTACTTAACATGAATAGAAAATTTAATTAGACAATTATTATATTGAAAATTAAATGATCTTCAAGATTTCAACCTGAATCATGTGTTCTATATTATATAGCTTCTTAAAATGCAACTTCGTTTATTTTCAATTAACCCAAAGCATATCGTTAAAGTGACAGACCATCCATAATGCATGTTCACACGTCATAATAAATCATTATTTTAAACAAAACTAAATTATGTCAAAATTTAAAACTTAATCTTAATTTTATTTTTATTGTAAAAAATATAAATAAAAAATCAATTAAGTCAAACTTTATAAATTTATTAATATTTTTAAATATAGAAATTTTATTTAATATGATAATAATATAAGAAATGTTCAAATAGAAAGGCTTTAAAAGTCTAAAAAACTTATCTCAACAATCTATATTTTTAATCAATTGTTGAGATCAAATTGTAGAAAAAAGTTTGTTAGAGGGATATTTAAAAATAGTAATTTTTGTTGATTTTTTGTAAGTTCCCTCATTTTTTTAAACGTTCATAACTTTTATATACGACACTATTTTTTATAAAAATTACACCATAAAACGAGCGTTTTTATCTTAAAACGAGTACAGTATTGTTATATAAAAAGATTAAAAAAAATTAACGTTTTTAAGGTCATATCTTGTCATTGTGTCTGTAGTGCAGTTTCTTGTATCTTTTCGTTGGTTAATGTATTAATTTTGAATACTATTGTGTTTTCTCTAAAATGATGAATTCTAAAAAATATAGTGATGGAATAACATTGTTTTGTATCTATAATATGTAAAATATAATAGTAAATTAACAACTAATCAGTCTAATACATTAAAAACAATGACGAAATAACACAATGTCTCATTGTGTTATCTTGAATACTATGAGTTTTATAAAATATATTGTTTAACTAACATTATTGTGTACTTCTAATGGTAAAACACAAAGAATAATAACAAATTCATATAATCTATTAAAAAATAATAAGTAAAATAACACATTGTGTTATCTTTAGCACTATGAGTTTTGAAAACGAAGTTGGTGAAATTTTATCATTGTGTCTCTAATTGTCTTCTAATTGTAAACACAATGATAGATAACAAGTTTATAATCTATAAAAAAATGAAAAGGATAACACAAATTATTTAAAACATAAAACACAATAATTAATAGACATAACAAATGATGTAAAATATATGACACAATGAACTGATATTTGACACAATGCACGTATAAGACACAATGAGTTGACGTATTTGACATAATGAACAAAATGTCATTCTCTTTAAAACAATAAAATGACACATGTCAAGCCCACAATTCTAATTAATACATGAGTTAATGCATATGATTAAATTCACTATATTAAGTATTACTTTATTTGTAATAATTTAAATTAACATTATATTTATATTTTCCATTCATATTTTTAATATTTAAATTATGTATTATATTATTAACTAAATACTATTTACCTAATATTTCATAATAATAATAAAATCAGTATTTAAGGCTGGTCTGAAAAGAGACTCAGTAGCACCCGCGCATCATGCTAGCAAATTCATTATACATAATATATAGAAACCAATAATGAAATATCTATATTATCTATACTTTTTATAAAGCATTTTAAGATATCAAAATAATAATTTTATTTTGACTTTAAGACACCTATAGGGTTAGTATAATAATATTATTGTGGATTTTGATTTAATTTTTTTAATCTATGTGAATTCATTGAATTTAACAACAACAACAGCAGCAGCAACAGTAGTAATAACAGTAATAATAAGCGTATTAAAGTAATTATATTAGTTATTTATAAAATAAAAAAAATTCAGTAATAAGTAATAATGTGTAATAATATACAAGTTATCAAACTAAAAATATACAAGCTATCAAAATTGTTTTAAAGTTCTAAATATTATATTGTTTTTCTCTTATAATCATAAAAATATGATGGTGAAGGAAATCTAAATTTGTCGTTATGATATGCTAAATTATATCAATGTTTCGACATGATTTTTTTTCAAAATAGAGTTGTTAATATAATTTTTATCCATATCTACGGATTGAATACTAATGTACAAGTAACGAAATCAAGTGTTATAAATTTTTACAGCTCGCGACAAAATGCGGGTTCACACACTAATACATATATAATTAGATTTATAACCGTGCTTGATGTAGTAATTCTTCTTATTTTCATTAAAAGAACTAGATAAAAAAAACCTGAAACACGTTTGAAATTCATTTATAGATAATTATTAAAAATGTTCCGACGTAGTTGAATTAACATATCAAAGATTATGTTCACAAACAAACATAAAAAATTGTTTTCTTAAAATATAAACATAAACATAGGAGTACATCTTCACCGAGGGATAAACTAAGAATCCTGCTTTTGGTAAATATGATTTTATTTGTCAGGTTTTTTAATTTATGATTGGTGTGTTATCTCACGGTTTTGCCGTTGGTTTTAAATAAAATAAAATTTACGTTGGAACGTAAGTAGAAATAAACATATTCGTCACGTTATATCTGGAATTTATAAAACATGAAGTTGTCATGGAAACAATTATATTATATTTGACTCGTATGTTTTGATCGTGTTTTACGGGAGCTTTGTTTTGGATAAATATATATCAAAACGTACTTAAAACTAATCAAGCCACTATGGTATATTCTTAACTTAGTAAATATTATGTTGTTTTGAAAAAATATTAAAAATATAATATATTTGACACAAATCGGTCTTCAAAAAAACTTATGACTAATTGTATATAAAAAATAAGGACATTTTCACGGTATATTCAAAGTTTAAGAAAAAATATATAGTTATAAGAAAAGTAAAATGTATATAAAAGTTAAATATAATGATAAAATAATTATATTCTTAACTTAGTAAATATTACGTTGTTTTAAAAAAATATTAAAAATATAATATATTTGACACAAATCGGTCTTGAATAAAACTTATGACTAATTATATATCTATACTATATATAAAGCATATGATATGGGTATTTTAAAATAACATAAAATTAAGAACAATAACTTTACTCAATGCATAAGATACAAGCACTTTTGAGGGTGAAATAGTATTTTTAACATTATTTACAGATTACCCCTTATAATTAGTTACATAATAACCTTACACTTACTATAACTTACATAAAATTTTACATTATCTACCCATAAACGAAAAAACATAATTTGTTTTAAGATTTCAGCTATATCTTTTAATCTATCATGTTTAAAAACCTTCTGAGACTACAATTGTAACCTGTAATGTTTTGGTGTAATTTTTTTGTTGAACCGATCTGTATTTTGTGAGGTACAATAAGTTAATGTATAAATGTACAAGTCGTCATGCAAAACCCATTTATTTGGTGTTTTAAATTTTAGCTTAGAAAATAATATAATAGACTTTTGTAAAATTGCTACAAGAATAACACAAATTAGAAACACGTGTCGGATGTAAAATGTCGCCCCGCCACATGCACGGGCACCCTTCTAGTAAAAAAATAAGGACATTTTCACGGTATATTCAAAGTTTAAGAAAAAATATATAGTTATAAGAAAGGTAATATACATATTAAAATTAAATATAATGATAAAATAATAGCAAAGTTAATTAATTTTTAAGGTAAATTGAACAATTATAATTGATGGCATCGTTCACCTACCATCAAAATTTATATCATACTAGTTGTTATCCACCAGGGCGTTGTGGAGGTTCTAATTATCAAAAGGTTCAAGCTACGTGGCGGAAGTTTAGTCGTTTCTTCTTCGTGCTATGAGACATGATATTGGTCGTTATCAGCTCATCTTACCAAAAATCATAAAAGAGAATTTGATAAAAAAAAAATCAAGGTAACCATTTAGGTACTAGTGTAGGGTTCTACCACAATTCCAAATATCTAAACTTAGATACAAAAACGCATCGCACGGCTATCGCTCTCACGTAAAGCCTTGTAGTCTGTTAAAAAAACTTAACGAATAAAAGTTATTATCAAAAAAATTATTACAAAATTAAACGGGTTCAAAGCTTAACAATATGACCCAAAAGATAGAAACGGGGTTCAGATAGCCAAATTTTACATTTATAAACCCTATAGTTTTGTGGTTGATTTGAAAAAACAATAACTATTGTGATAAATTTTCAAGAATGTGAAATTATTCTATTTATTTTCCATGTTATTTAATAATAGAGTAATGAAAAAGGTTCACGCTAAGTGACGGAAGTTTATTCTTTTCTTCCCCCCGTTATGCGGCATGACATTAGTCGTTATCGGCTCGCCTTATCCAAAATCATAAAAGTGAATGTTGACTAAAAAATTTCAAGATAACCTTGTTTGTCATTTAGGTCCCCATACGGGGTTCTACCACGATTTCAAATATCTAAACGCAGACACAAAAGTGCATCGCAACGGCTATCACTTCCACTTAAAACTTTAGAGTCCGATTAATAAAAACTTAACAAATGAAACTTATTGGTAAAAAAAGAAATTATTACAATATTAAACAAGTAAAAAGCTTATTATATAACCAGAAAATAGAATCATGCGGTTACATAGCCAAATTTTACATTTATAAAAACTATAGTTGAGTGGTAGATTTGGAAAGTCAATAACTATTATGATAGCTTTTCAAGACTGAAATTATCCTATTCATTTTTTATGTTATTTAATTATAGAGTAAGTATTACGATTATAACTATTTATACATACGGATTAAATTAAACTTTAGAGTTAATTACATGCAACGTTCATGTGCTTAGATCTGTTTTCACTTTCGCCCAGATTTAAAAAATTACAAAATCGGTTCATAAGTTTAATAAAACATAACACAATTGGTCCAAAGTTAACTTTGCCTTTAAATGCGTGTAAAATAACCAAATTACCTTTTATGTTAAAAAAACAAATTTAGTTAAATAATTAAAGACACAAAACATTATCAATACCCCCAATCCCACGTCTCTTCCTTGTTTCTCTGTCAATCCTAACACCACCACCACCACCAACACCACCAATCATCAGCGGTGGTTGGTATCTAAGCCATTGCCAACAAAATCGTCAATCTCCTACTCCAATCATCGCCAAAGACGAACACCACCTACCACCTGTTACAGGTCTTCAGCTCATCTCCATCACCAATCGCGCGCCTTACCACCATTATCACAATAGGTCTTCAAGCGCGCGTGTTACCACCATTATCACCATCATCGATTCAGTCTCCTAGATCTGAAACCCTCGTGTTGGTGGTGGATTAAGTCAATTTAGAACCCTAGTTATGAATCACTAGCGCCTCGCAGTTGATAGATTCAGTCAATTCAGACAACGAGGGTGGTGGTGAGTGGTGACCAATTGTCTTCAGGTGGAGGAGGGTGACCGCGGGGCGGCGACGGCGAATGATGCTGGTGTATGAGTTCGCAATGTACCAGGGAGGGGAGGGGAGAGGGAGATAGTGGGTCTTGGGGTCCATAATAGTCTTTTATAATTATGTTAATTAATAATATTTTATTTTTATTATTCTAAAGATATTTTAGTTATTTTTTAAAAATTAACGGAAAAGTTAACGTTCCATTCACTACAGGGACCTTTTTGGTTACGTTCTCGCATACTTTTGGACCGACCTTGTAATTTTTCAAATCTGGGACCAAAAGTGAAAACAGACCTAAGCACATAAACATTTCATGTAATTAACTCTAAACTTTATCTATTAAGTTGTAATTATTTTAATTAATTGTTTAGTTAAAATGTTATTTAGGTGCTAAGTAGGCAAAAATAAATTCACTAAAACCTTTTGTTAATTAAGTCTAGTGGTTTTAACAAATTGTAATTATTTCTAAATATTTTTTATTTAACAATTTATTATTCAATAAACATAATAATTGAAATAATTAAACCACACAATAAGTTCTAGCATATTTTATAAAATAAAAGTTATTAGAACGTATATATAATAAACGATACTAAAGTCACTAGAACATGTAAAAGAAAATGACTACCCGATCAAGTAAACAATCAATTTTAGAATCCAAGATATCTACATCAGATATTATCTTAGGATCCATTGTAGTCGTGGTAGATGATAAGGATCCGGCTTTAGTATTAATTTGCTTTCTCTCTATAGATCGGGAGAACCAATTCTTCAGAAGATCAAAATCAAGCTCGTCGTCAGTGTCGTTTAAAATTATTTGGGAACAATCATCCGAGTAGTCTTGAGAAGAGTTTTCTCCACTGGTGCTCAATAATGTTTTCGATCAATGGACCTTTGACGAAGGAACTAGATGATACTTTCTCGTGATGTATTTTCTGACATCTTCAAATACTAGTTCTATGAATCTTACGAAATACCATACACTAGTTGATGAGTTATAAGTGCGCACTTTTGAATAGGATTAAATCCTAGCTTATGTATAGTAGTGCCGGTGTTGAGGATTTTAAGGGGGCGGAGTTAGAAAAAATAGGCCACAAAGGAAAATAAATTCTTTTACCATTTTTAATGGGTTTAAAAATGTTTGTGCGTGACATGCGAAGTAAAAGGGTTAATGGTTGGAACCCAAATCATATTTGGTAAAATGAGCTAATTTAAAGAGTGTAATGTGTTAGTTTTATAAAATGAGCTAATGTGTCAATTTAAAATGAGCTCTATATAATTTATTTTTAAATTTTTTGGGCATCTCAGGAGATCGGGCCCTAGGTGGTAACCCTGCCCTTTGGCCGGTCCAAATGTCTAGCGTCCTCTCTTTGTTGAAAATATAAAAACTCGCACTCTAAATCACAGACAATTAGTTAAAATTGTTGGCGGCTCATAGAAAAATGATGTTAGAAACGTAACATAATCATACAAATGTCTTTTAGTAAATATATTGCATGAGCTGATTTTGAGCCTCTATACGATCCCCTTCTACTGGTGGTGATCATCTAAACGGTTCCACCCGTGTCGTTTGACCGTACTCGACTAAAAGTTTTACCCGCACTCGAACAACTTCGTTAATTACCGCCTCATCTGCCTCCTAACAAGATAAATTGTTGTGCAGGTGATCCATATCTCTTTAAATATAAGATAATTAGAGAGTGAATTAGAATAAAGTATGGTTAAAAATATGTAAAGGTGTAATGTGTATATAGGTAAAAATTATTTATTATTTATTTTTCTTTTTAATTGATATACAACCGTTGAAGGGTTGTGGAAAATCCCCAATGGTGTAACACCCGAAAACTGCAAAAAGAAAAGTAAGAGAGCAAACGAGACTTTATTTTAAAAAGCGAGGGTTAAAAGTGTACAAAGGCCAAACCGGCCCATAATGGGGTTTAAAAAGGAGGTAAGGCCGCCCATACTCTCTCCCCATACACTCAAATCATACGCCTGGAGTAAGATAAAGAAGCTCCCACCGGTTCTAGAGTGAGAAAGTAGAAAAAATCTTCAAAAGGAAAGATTTTAAGGTGTTTTCTTCTCCGTTTCAATCGGGTTCAAGATTTTGGACAGATTTCTATGTGTTTCTATGTGTTTAGTTGCTTGTTTTCGTGTGCTTAGGTGTTAAAACTCCAGGTTGCTCTCGGGTTCTTGTGTTTGGCTTGAAGGATGTCTAAGGTGAGTTCTAGATCCCCTCTTTTACATGTTTTCTACTTGTTTGGGGCTGATATGTATATTAAACTGATGTTTCATAAACCAGACTATGATTTTCCATAAAAAATATGGTTGTTTTCAAAAGTTGTATGTTTTGAAAGATTTTATGATGTTAAAAGGTTGTTTGTTACGTTCTAGTGTATGAAATTGATAGATCTATACGAGGTATGTGATTAGAAGTGTTGTATGGAACTAGAATTTGCATAAGCAGAACATAGGTATTTGGATGACTGTTCGATGTGAGCTTTGAATGTCCGCTGTGGACACTTAGAAGGATTATTCATGTTGTCTGCTGTGGACACTAACTGTCCGCTTTGGACACTTGAACATTGTTAGAATGTCCGCTGTGGACACTTAGGAGGATTATTCACGCCGTCCGTTGTGGAATTTGTTTGTTCGCTGTGCACTTTGTTTGTTCGCTGTGGACATTGAAGTGCTTAACTCATTCGCTGTGAAACTTAGTCATCCGCTGTAATGCCTTAGTATTCCTTAGTTATCCGCTGTGGACATTGAATATTCGTTGTGGACACTCAAGTGTTTAATTCATCTGCTGTGGACTTTAGTCATCCGTTGTGGACTTTGGCTGTCCGCTGTGGACACTTAGTGTTTAATTCATCCGCTGTGGACTTTGGTTGTCTGCTGTGGACTTTGGCTATCCGCTATGGACACTTAGTACTTAAGTCATCTGCTGTATACCTTAATCATGCGCCGTGAACACTTAGGTTTATTCTGAAATTTTGAGAATAGAGTTTAAGTGATAAGTACTTATGTATAAGGAAAGTTTATGCTTGTTTAATGTTTCTAATGTTTGATTCTTTTCTTATGTGCTTCTATTATGAATAATAATATTCCATGTTATGTGATTTTAATGACCGGATACCATAAAAGTATTATTCATAAACAAGTGGTCATAAAGGAATAAAAGAAAGACAGTGAAACTTAATGAATGTTACCCCCGGGCTCTTATGAAAAGCCTTGCAAGCAAAACAAATAGAGGTTCATGACCCTGGGTGTCGTTTGCTCAACTGATGTGCGGCTGTTTCAGCCCAAAGGATGCACATCTAGGGTCTAATCCTTGTGATTGACCAATAAATAAATGGGACATGTATTCATGAGCAGGCTTCGTGCCTAGCAGTGTGGGTTAACTGTCAGGGGTTAGCTACCACTTATAAATGTGTACTGATAGGGGTTTGGTATTTGTTGCCAACCAACAATATAGGCTCTTGCTTTGTGCAATCCTAGTTAATAAAAGGGAAAGAATATGAAAGAAAGAAGGATAATGAATCTCTTAACGAATAGTTATGTATAATGATGGATGAACACCAAGTGAAGCTTACAAATGTATATTTTCTATATTATTAAAACCAGAACTCACTCAGCAACGCTGACTTTTTATATACATATCAGTTGGCAGGTAATGATGTTGCTGGGGGTGGAATGAGGTTGAAGCTACTTGACAAATAAAGACTGGCATCCATGTTATGCAGAAATGATATTTTTTCCTTGTAATACAACTAAATGTTCTTTTGAAACTTGTAACAATGATGTATTTCTTCGTAAAAGTTATTATTAATGCATGAAATGGTTTTTGTTTAACTATTCTGCTATCATGATTTCTTACTTCCATGTATTTTAAATGTGTAAAGTACTATGAATGACCAGCTGTGAGGTTTCCCGGGAATGGAGCCTTACAAGTTGGTATCAGAGCCAAAGTTTAAGAGAATTGGATAAATTATTTTCAAAACCTAAACTTAAACTGATAATGAGACCAAATGGAGGGATGCCAGCCCAAGTAGCTATGTGCCATCAGGTAATTTTCTTAAAGTTAACCGGTATTATGTGCATGTGCTATCTGATTTACATGCTTAGTAGATTTGGATGCTGATGTAGTCAGGATAGGAAATGCTTGGGGAATGAAGAGTAAAGTAAGTGGCTAATCACAACTAGCCACTGTAATTAGAGACTTACTATACTTGACATAATCTGAGCTATTATCTTGAATGACCTTGTTGGTGTTTGAATATTATAAGAAGTAGATTTTATGGCAGGTAGAAAATCTGGGAAGGAAACCCGAGATCGTGCTCGTAGCGGGCGTACTACTGGGCCACGTGTCACCAGAAGCAAATCTAAGGCTCCCGAGACGATTCATGGGGACACAAATCTCCATAGCCACCAAGAGGGTGAAGGATCAGCTACCTTCAAATCTACGGTGAAGGAAGCTATTGCTGACGAGGTCTATAACGTCATGCAGAATGTGTTGCCTTCAGTGGTGACTGAAGTGTTGAAGGCTGTAAAGGATGGGGAAAGAGTTGAGGATACGGGGAAGAAGGAGGAGAGGAAATCAAAAAAGTCCACTGAAAGGACTGATGAAGCTGAAGAAGATCCATCTAGCCCAAAGGTCGTAATTCATGATGATGATAGCAAGGAGGAGAAGGAGACTGCAAAGGGGTGCAGCTATGGGGCGTTTCAGAGATGCAAACCCCCAACCTTCGATGGTAACGGCAATGCTACTGCTGCTCACCATTAGGTTCGAGAGATGGAAGTAGTCTTGGACATTAGTGAATGTCGGGAGGATCAGAAGGTGAAGTTGCCTCCTATTCTTTCGTTGACTCGACACTATGCTGGTGGGACAACATTGTCCAAGCCGAGAGAAAACGATCCATAACAAAGATGAGGTGGTCTGATTTGAAGGAGTTGGTGCTGGAGGAGTATTGTCCACATCGAGAGTTGGACAAAGTTGAGAAGGTGTTCTTGCATTTGGAGGTCGGGAACATGACTCATTAAGAGTACACCTCCAAGTTCAATGAACTTGCAAGACTTGTGCCAGATCTGGTAACTCTGGTGTCCATGAAGATTAAGAGATACATGAAAGGTTTTCCAGTGGACATTAGGAGGAACATGATAACCGCTAGACCAAGGATTGTATGATGAGAGGGACCCGGTGCCAGTTTAGAGGATGGTCGAGATAAGTTGGAATAAGAATGGTAATGGGAAAAGGTTCAGGAACGACAGCTATGGAATTGGGGAGAAGAAGATGAGGGTTGATGACCGTAGCCCAGAACAGAGGAAGGGGAATGACCGAAAGGAATGTAGGAAGTGTGGGAAGAATCACATGGGTGAATGTAGAGTGGAGACAAATTGGTGTTTCAAGTGTGGAGGCAAGGGCCATTATGCTAAGGAGTGTAGAGTACCGAGATGCTACCAATGCGAAGAGGTAGGCCACTTGGGCCGGGATTGCAAGAAGGGTGGAGCAGGAAGCTCAGGGACCTAGATGCTAGGGGGAGAAAGGAAAGAGTGAGAGCACCAAGGCAAATGCAAGGGCATTCAACATGACCCGGGAAGAAGCCAGAGTAGATCCTGAAGTAGTTTCAGGTATGTTTTTGGTAAACCAATTGTATGCTTTTGTGCTCTTTGATTCGGGTGCTAGTAGGAGCATTGTAGCTGCTGCTTTTTGTTTGTAATGCATGGTAAGAGTAGGAAGTTAGATGTGCCTTTCCATGTAGAGACAGCGAAAATCTACCAAGGTGACTGATACGATAAACGATTGTCTCATAGAATTGGACAGTCATGGGTTTCCTGCTAGATTGTATGTGTGGCCCTAGGAGGTTATGATGTGGTATTAGGGATGGATTGATTGGCGACCTACGAAGAGAATACTGTGTGTCGAAAGAAGATGATTCGTCTGATTGCGCCCGATGGCAGTTTGGTTACGGTTCACGAGGAGAAGGAATGCATCACTCTGCGAGTGATATCTATGATCATGGCAGAGAAGTTTATGAGGCGAGGGTGTGGTGCTTACCTGGCTTATGTGAAGGATGTGGATGCTACCGTGCCTCAACTGTCAGACGTGCCAGTAGTATGCAATTTCCCCGATATGTTTCCCAAAGACCTGCCAGGGGTCCCACCTGATAGAAAAATCGAGTTTTAGATTAACTTAATACCAGGAGCACAACCTGTTGCCAAGGCACCATACCGATTGGCTCCATCTGAACTCAAAGAGTTGATGACGCAACTGCAAGATCTTTTGGATAAGGGCTTTATTCGGCCAAGTTTCTCTCCATGGGGTGCTTCGGTTTTATTCGTGAAGAAGAAGGACGGTAGTATGAGGATGTGCATTGACTACTATGAGCTGAACAAGTTGACTGTGAAGAACCGGTATCCGTTACCAAGGATTGACGACTTGTTTGATCAGCTCCAGGGTGCTAGTTGGTTCTCCAGGATAGACCTTCGATCGGGGTATCATCAACTGAAGGTGAAGGAGCAGGATATCCCTAAGACAGCCTTTTACACGTGTTATGGGCACTATAAGTTTCTCATGATGTCCTTTTGTTTAACCAATACGCCAGCTGCTTTTATGAATTTGATGAATTGGGTGTGTCGACCTATGCTAGATAAATCATTGATCGTGTTTATTGATGACATCCTGATTTATTCGAAGAGCAAAGAAGAGCATGCTAGTCACATTCGCGAGGTGTTGGAGACGCTTAGAAGAGAGAAGCTGTACGCCAAGTTCTTCAAATGCGCGTTCTAGTTGCGAGAGGTTCAGTTTTTGGGTCATGTGGTTAATCCTGAAGGGATTATGGTAGACCTGGCGAAAGTTGAAGCTGTGATGCAATGGAAGTCCCTAAAGACGCCATCCGAGATCTGTAGTTTCTTGGGTTTGGTGGGCTATTACAGAAGATTCATCCAAGACTTCTCCAAGATAGCTTCACCATTCACCAAGTTGACCCGTAAAGATGTGAAGTTCGTGTGGGGTCTAGAGCAGGAGAATGCTTTCGAAGAGCTAAAGACGAGATTGACTCAAGCTCCAGTCTTGATGTTGCCCGAAGGGAGCGAAGACTTGGTGGTCTATTCGGATTCTCTTATTCGGGATTGGGTTGCGTGCTGATGCAATGGGGGAAAGTCGTAGCCTATGCATCCCGACAATTGAAGATCTACGAGGCTAACTACCCTACTCATGATTTGGAGTTGGCGGCTATGTTTTTGCATTGAAGATTTGGAGGCACTACTTGTATGGGACGAAGTGCACCATCTACACTGATCACAAAAGCTTGAAGTACTTCTTCGAGCAAAAGGATTTGAACATGAGACAAAGGAGATGGTTGGAGCTTATCAAGGATTATGATTGTGAGATCCATTACCATCCGGGCAAGGCCAACGTTGTGGCGGATGCCCTTAGCCGAAAAGAAAGACCTGAGTCGATTCGGGTGAAGGCTTGTCAGTTGGCTATGACCTTCGATGTGATAAAGTTGGTCAAAGAATTTCAGGATGAAGCGCTAAAAGAAGATCAGATTAACTCCGAAAGGATGAGGGGACTAGTCGCCGATTTAGGGGAGAACACCCTTGGTGTTAGAACCCGATCCAGGCGAATATGGATTCCTTGTTATGGGGATCTGAGGGGAAGGATTATGGATGAAGCTCACAAAACATAGTTTTCCATCCATCCTGGTGCTACAAAGATGTATCATGACCTGAAGAAGGATTATTGGTGGCCAGGGACGAAGCATGACATGGTGGAGTACGTGAGTAAGTGCCTGACCTGTTTACAAGTGAAGGCAGAGCATCGGGAACCATACGGAAAGATCCAACCCTTGGATATACCCGGATGGAAAGGAACACATCACCATGGACTTCATCATGAAATTACCTCGCACGGCGAGAGGATGTGATACCATTTGGGTGATTGTAGACCGCTTGACAAAGAGTGCTCACTTCTTGCCAATCCGAGAGACTTACTCATCAGAAAGGTTGGTGGAGCTGTTCATCAAGGAGATTGTAACTCGTCATGGCGTGCCGGTGTCCATTGTTTCAGATAAGGACACTCGGTTCACATCCAAGTTCTGGAAGAAATTCCATGATGCGATTGGAACGAGGTTACACATTAGCACAAATTACCACCCTCAGATAGACGGTTAATTAGAATGGACCATTCAGACCTTGGAGAACATGCTCTGGGCATGCATTATTTATTTTGATAGAAGTTAGGATGAACACCTACCGTTGGCAGAGTTCTCCTACAACAATAGTTATCATGCCAGTATAGGTATGCCACCATTCGAAATGTTGTATGGGACACAATGCAAATGCCCGGTGTGTTGGGGTGCTATCGGGCAAAAGGAGTTGGGAAGTATCGAGATCATTGATGCCACGTCGGAGAAGTTGGAAAAGATCAAGGCTTTTATGAAGGCAGCTAAGGACCGGTGGAAGTCCTACGCTAATAAGAGAAGGAGGTCAATTGAGTTCCAATTGGGAGATAAGGTGATGTTGAAAGTATCTCCTTGGAAAGGTATTATCAGGTTCGAAAGCGAGGGAAGTTGAGCCCAAGGTATATCTGGCCATTCAAAATCGTTGCCAGAGTTGGTGAATGTCATATAGGCTGGAACTTCCTGATTAGCCATATGGGATTCATCCTACGTTCCATGTATCTCACTTACGGAAGTGCTTGGTGGAAGGTGATGTTGTCATTCCTCTGACGGATATTGAGGTTAATGAAAGGTTGAATTACATGGAGCAACCAATGGCTATTTTGGACCGGAAGGAGAAACGGTTAAGGAATAAAGTAATTAGCCAAGTAAAAGTGTAATGGAAGCATCGCAAGGGATCGAGGCCATATGGGAGTCAGAGGAGGAAATGAGACGGCACTACCAAGATCCCTTTAAGGAGTGATAGGTTTTGGGGACGAAAACTATATAAGGGGGGGTGGATTTGTAACACCCAAAAACTGCCAAAAGAAAAGTAAGGGAGCAAACGAGACTTTATTTTAAAAAGCAAGGGTTAAAAGTGTACAAGGGCCAAACCGGCCCATAATGGGGTTTAAAAAGATGTAAGGCTGCCCATACTCTCTCCCTATGCACTCAAATCATACGGCTAGAGTGAGATAAAGAAGCTCCTACCGGTTCTAGAGTGAGAAAGTAGAAGAAATCTTCAAAAGGAAAAATTTTAAGGTGTTTTCTTCTTGGTTTCAATCGGGTTCAAGATTTTGGACAGATTTCTATGTGTTTAGTTGCTTGTTTTCGTGTGTTTAAGTGTTAAAACTCCAGGTTGCTCTTGGGTTGTTGTGTTTGGCTTGAAGGATGTCTAAGGTGAGTTCTAGATCCCCTCTTTTACATGTTTTCTACTTGTTTGGAGCTGATATGTATATTAAACTGATGTTTCATAAACCAAACTATGATTTTCCATGAAAAATATGGTTGTTTTCAAAAGTTGTATGTTTTGAAAGATTTTATGATGTTAAAAGGTTGTTTGTTACATTCTAGTGTATGAAATTGATAGATCTATACGAGGTATGTGATTAGAAGTGTCGTATGGAACTAGAATTTGCATAAGCAGAACATAAGTATTTGGATGACTGTCCGATGTGGGCTTTGAATGTCCGTTGTGGACACTTAGAAGGATTATTCATTTTGTCCGCTGTGGACACTTGAACATTGTGACAATGTCCGTTGTGAACACTTAGGAGGATTTTTTATGCCATTCGCTGTGGACTTTGTTTGTCCGCTGTGGAAACTTAAGGTATTCATGCACGTCCGCTGTCGACATTGAAGTGCTTAACTCATTCGCTGTGAAACTTAGTCATCTGCTGTAATGCCTTAGTATTCCTTAGTTATCCGCTGTGGACATTGACTGTCCGTTGTGGACACTTAAGTGTTTAATTCATCCGCTATAGACTTTGGTCGTCCGCTGTGAACTTTGGTCGTCCGCTTTGACACTTAGTGTTTAATTCATCCGCTGTGGACTTTGGCTGTCCGTTGTGGACACTTAGTAATTAAGTCATCCGCTGTATACCTTATTCATGCTCCGTGAACACTTAGGTTTACTTTGAAATTTTTGTGAATAGAGTTTAAGTGATAAGTACTTATGTATAAGAAAAGTTTATGCTTGTTTAATGTTTATAATGTTTGATTCTTTTCTTATATGTTGCTATCATGAATAATAATATTTCATGTTATGTGATTTTAATGACCGGATACCTTAAAAGTATTATTCATAAACAAGTGGTCACAAAGGAATAAAAGAAAGACACTGGAACTTAATGAATGTTACCCTCGGGCCCTTATAAAAAGCCTTACAAGCAAAACAAATGGAGGTTCATGACCCTGGGTGTCGTTTGCTAAACTGATGTGCGGCTGTTTCAGGCCAAAGGATGCACATCTGGGGTCTAATCCTTGTGATTGACCAATAAATAAATGAAACCTGTATTCATGAGCAGGCTTCGTGCCTAGTAGTGTGGGTCAACTGTCAGGGGTTAGTTACCACTTATAAATGTGTACTGATAGGGGTTCGGCATTTGTTGCCAAACAACAATGTATGCTCTTGCTTTGTGTTATCCTAGTTAATTAAAAAGAAAGATAATGAATAAAAAAAGATAATGAATCTCTTAACGAATAGTTATGTATAATGATGGATGAACACCAAGTGAAGCTTACAAATGTATATTTTCTATATTATTAAAACTAGAACTCACTCAGCAATGCTGACTTTTTATATGCATATCAGTTGGCAGGTAATAATGTTGCTGGGGGTGGCACGAGGTTGAAGCTACTTGGCAAATAAAGACTGGCATCCATGTTATACAGAAATGATATTTTTGTCTTGTAATACAACTAAATGTTCTTATGAAAGTTGTAACAATGATGTATTTCTAGGCAAAATTTATTATTAATGCATGAAATGGTTTTTGTATAACTATTTTGCTGTCATGATTTCTTACTTTCATGTATTTTAAATGTGTAAAGTGCTATGAATGACCGGCTGTGGGGTTTGCCTCAACCATTATAACACATTAACATCCATTACTCGGATATCCGAAATTTGGATATCCAAATTTTTGATATCCAAAAATTTCGGATGGTGGATTTCACTATCCGAATCCGAATCCAAAATTTCGGATATCCGAGATTTCAGATTCGGGTTCAAATATCCGAATTCCAAAAAAATTGTATTATTTAATAACTTTTATAAAAATATAGTAATTTTTATTGACATTTTTTTCAAATATTCGAATATTATATAAAAATATCCAAAATATATCCGAAATATCTAATAGAATTCATTATTTTTAAATTTTTATAAAACTATTTCGGATATCGGAATATCTAAAAATTCTCAGAATCACTCGAATTCGAATCCGAATCCGATATATCTTATTTCTTAAAAATCGGATATACGAATTTTGGATTTTCTGATTCGGATATTTTCTAACACTCTTTGTTGAAAATATGAAAACTTACGCTCTAAATCACAGACGGGTCTTTAAAATAGTTGGTGGCACATACGAAAATGATGTCGGAAATGTACATGATCATACAAAGGTCTTTCATTAAAATATCTTGCATTGGCTTATTTTGAGCCTCTATGCGATCCCATTCTAGTGGTGGTGGTCATCTAAGCGTTTCCAGTCGTGACGTTTGACTGTACGCGACTACAAGTTTAACCCTCACTTGAACAACTTTGATAATTACCGCCTCATTCACCTCTTAACAAGATAAATTCTTGTGCAGATGATCCATATCTATCTAATATAAGATAATTAGAGAGTGAATTATGAAAAAGCATAAATATGTAAAGGTTTAATGTGTATATAGGTAAAATTTATTTTTTTTCTTTTTAATTGATATAAAACCGTTGAAGGGATGTGAAAAATCCCCCAGCGGTCAAAATCATCACCGCCTCACCCACTATAACATCCGTTAAGTAATGACTTTAGTGCTCCAATTTATTCCAACTCACCATGTATGCCGCCCTCTTGGTAGACCTCCACTTAATCGTCAAGTATTGATTTATCATTAACATAAACCTTTTTGGTTATACAATAAATTTCACCATGACATAGTTCAATCGCCTGTGTACGTGAAGATATACCACGCCCATGTTGGATCATCTTTCGTATGGTTATTTTTCTCATCAATTTACGTTGTCAGCTAATGGAAGCTTTTGTAGCTTTTTTGTTCATCAGGATACAAGGGTCGGGTATCTCCCACTAGTACAGAAACGAATTTTTGAAGCGGTTGGGATAAATGGTTTGGAACATTATATACAGAAGCTGCTCCAAATTATCCCATTGAATTTTGAAAACTAGAGATCCGCACCATGTATATTCAAACTGCCTTAAAGAATATTTTTTTAATATTCTAGCTTTTGAAACAATAACCGATGGATACTTTGATTGTTGCGCTTATGTGCCAATGGTATTCTTGTGTTTTCTCTTGTGTTATAGAGTTTAAAGGATGAAGCACTTCACATCAGGTGTGCTTTCTTCCTGTGCTTTCTTTTTGTGCTTTTCTTGTTTTTGTTTGTGCAAGAGACGGATATTAGAGCACTTTCAGCCTCTTTTTTTATTTTTTATGTGAGTGTTTGCCATATAGGGGATGGTTGTGGGTTAAGAGTTACAAATTTATGGAGGTTATACCGTGATTCCTTATATATGAGGAAATACGGTACAACCTTCATAACTTTTTTAATATTTTTGAAATTGGTTGTAAGTGGATGATAAGAATATATAATGATAAAGATATGAAAAAATATTATTTAATTAAAAATTAAAAAAAAAATTAATTTTTAATGTAATAATAAGGATGAAGATAAAACATGAATTGTGAATGCTCTTGCATGTCTAATCAAACGAATAAATAGCACATGAATACCTTTTTATTGCAAAACAACACACCATCACACACATACACATAGCAAACAATCACCTCTTTCAAGCACACAATACTTTGCTAGTACGAGTTTAAATATCTCTCAACAATTAACTGCATTAAATAAATCAAAAGGTTGGTTTCAAAGATAAACTTCAATAACAGACTGATAGGCTTGGATGTTTTTTATAGTGTAACGAGAAAACCCAGCTTCATGAAATACATAAGACCATTCATTTGTAGCTCGTTCTTTCCCTTTTTGTGTGTGAGCCATCATCACCATGTCCATCATTAATGCCACATCTCTAAATTTGGGGTTTTCATGTCCAATAACTGCTTCTACAATAATCACCTTCCCTGAGTCGTGAGGAATAGCCTCTCGACATTTTCTTAGTATGTCAATACATTCCTCATCTCCCCAATCATGAAGTACTTTCTATAATATACAAATATATGTTAATAAAGTTAAGTTGGTAATCATACACAAAGATGGCAATCGTACTGCACATTATGTATTATTAAAGATATGACTTTAATAACGTTAAGTTGGTGTTTTGTTTCACTGTTTGAATAAAGGAATGTAATAATAATTGCGGATATTTTATGTTTCTAAAGAGTGGGTTTTTTCAATAAATAAAATCATCATATCCGATTTGGTGATGTATTAGTTCTCTTTTCTATTATTTTATTTTCTCTCTTTTTTACTTTTTTATGTTATAATATTTTTTTAAACAATCATTTCTTCAAGCTAATACATATTCTTAGTTTTACTTTTAAAGAAATGTCACCCACATATACATAGTAACAAGTTTTTTTCTCGGTCTACACGGCGGGAATTTGTTCGTTTTTCTCCAAGCTACGTGGTGTGAGTTTGGTCGTTATGTTTTTGGCTTGTCGAAAACCAAATAAACAAATACCGAAACCGGTTAAATAAATATCTATGCCGGAAATGATGGTTTCAGCTCATAATTGTTTTGTTTCATCATGATAATATTGCTTAAAAAACAATGTAACTAAAAAGACTAAAAGTAATAGATTTATATAACTATATAAAATCAAGTGTTGTTATATATTTTATAGAAACATAAAAGAACAAAAAATGGCATTTCACCAAAAATTAGATACCTATGTGGCCAAAAATTACAACCACAAAAGTGGGGTGTAAAAGCTACTTGTAAAGTATTAAACTTTGATGACCACTATAAAATAATATAAACTTTGCCGTAACACATTTGTTGAAATAATATAAACTTTGCCGTAACACATCTATTGCTATTTAATATGTAAAATTTGATGATCACTATAAAATCCTAGAAACTTTCCAGTAGCACTTGTGTTTTTATCTAGTATTTATATAATTAGATGAATATATCAAATGCAGTATTGTATGTTTCAGTTATAATAAATAAAGGCTTTTGAATTTCATATGTCATCATAACTTTATATTTTTATTTTTTCGTCTAAATATTTCCAATGATCTATTTTAATTTACTTTTTTAACTCCTAATTTAATAACATTTAAACGTTTTCGCATTTCTTATGATTTTGAATTTTAAATACTATATGCATGATAAGATTTAATTGAAGAATAATTTCCTTTATAATTTACATTATTTATAATCAAATTTAAATATTCATTGTAATTCATAAGATTTAAAGATGTTGTTTTGTTTTGTTTTATTAAACATTATGAATTGTTAATATATAAGTGTTTTTTATTTATCTTATAACACTTTCAAACATCACATGCATGTGTGGCGGCTGGCACTCGAAGAAACACGAGGCACTCCATATAGAGCAAACAAGTCTAATTAGGGATGAGACGCCGGCGCAAGGACCTTAATTCTCATTAGGTATAAAATCTATTATTTATGCTAATATATTATCAGTTATTAACATTAATGTTTATAACTTAAATTGAAACGATGGCAAAAGAAATAAAAATCACACAAAGCTGAATAGACTAACCATGAGATAGACGGCATCACCCTTCGGAACATGATCAAACATATCACCCCCAACGTGTTCAACCCCTTTACATGGAGGAGCCACCGACACTACATGAGGAAGATCAAAATTCACCCCCTTGATCCACGGACAAGCCTCCACAATCAACCGTAGCGCCGTCCCGTCACCGCCACCGACATCCACCACCGTCCTCAACCCCTCAAACACCTCGGGACAACCCTCAAGCACCGCCCCCACAGCCACCCGAGCATCACACGCCATTGCATCGTCTATCAGCTTACTGTGCTGGGGGTTCGTCGCCGCGAACCCCCACACATCATCCCCATGAGCGGCCCCAAAGGCCGACTCCTCTTTCCCTAAAACCCTAGCACTTAGCTTGTGCCATGGGGCCAGCATGACAGGACTGCTTTCCAAAAGCACGAAGTCCGCCATGCTACGGGTCCCATGGCTTGTTAGAAGCCGGGACAAAGGGGTGTTAACATACCCGAAACATGTTTCGGATACTGGTTGTTCTTGGAATATTTTGTATTGGATCAAGAACCTCATGATCCGATGCAACAAAGGCGTCGAACACCCGAGCTTTGATGCTAGCTCGGCTAGTGTCATCGGGGTCCCGTGGTTTTCGAGTATATCGGGGATTCGGAGCTCAATGGCACACTTGATGACAGCCATGGGAGTGAAACCGAAAACATATTTCCATATTTCTTGTTGAGCTGATGCTTCTTCTTCTTTAGAAATAGTTTTCTCGACTTCAGTTTGTGTATTCATTTTATGGTCAGATTGTATGTAAGAATGTGAGTATATATATGAGTGTTGAACTGTCTAGCTTTAAATAGAAAGATAGCTTTGCTTGGTGAGGTTTGTTTAATGTCGGGGTTTTTAATTAATTGTTATTTTATTAGTAGAATTCAGTGGATAGGTACGTTTTTTATCAACGATTAAAATGTTTTTACATACTCCCAAATAATATAATTTACGATCATTTCACAATCCCAATTATTACCACTCGTAATCGTTATTATTATTATTGTTGATGTTATTGTTATTGTTATTGCAATCATCATAATTATTATGTATTGTTTGTTTCTTATTCGCTACAAAAGTCTAAAATGTAAATATAGTCTTCACTTCTTATAATTGATATAGGAGATCATTTTGTATATATTTGGATGTAACTGTATCTTATACAAAATTGAGAATACTAATCCGTACATGGTATCGGAGCATGGTAGGCCTGTGCAAGATAAGCATTAATAAAACAAGTGTTTTGCGCAAAAGTCACAAGTCTAAGACAAGAGGAAGCAGAGTGTCCTTCCTCGCGATTGAGGTCCTTGGCGTCCACATCCACGACTACCTGAGCTAAGAAACAAACACTGATGTGGAAGTCGTGGACTTTGAATAGATTGTAAAAACAGTTCATGGCTTTTTGCTTTCTCCAAAATGTTACGAAATGAATGACCCTTGTGAACTACCTTTTGAATTTAAGGGAGTCTTGCATGGTGTACATCTGTCCCATAGAGTCATAGGGATAGGTCACTTCAAGAGCAAACTAGAATTGATCGAGCAGTGTAAAGAGAACAAGGGATCTTAGCTATGGCTTCTTCAATCAAGGAGGCTTGAAGAAATATTAAGGCACATTGATTGGCTTCAAGATAAGGTGAGATTTTGTTATTGCTAGTGATGGTGGCAAGTTGGTTGTTGGACTGACCCATCCACGTTATGAAGGAAGCCTTGATACAACAGAATTAAAAAAAGGAATGATTTGATTTCACAAAGAGTCTTACTCGCACGTTTTTGTGAAAATTTGGGCTTGGTACGTGTTGGTCTCCCACCTATTCTCTTAAAGGGGTGCGGGGTATTAGAGCATTCACATCCCACCCTCTATATATATATATATATATTTGTTAGTATGTTCTCGATATTATAGAGAATGGTTTTAAGTAGGCCTGGCAAAGGAGACCCGTGTATTAAGTTTTGGTCATTTTGGGTAATTTTTATGTCATGTCAAGTTACTTTGGGTTTTAGACAAACTCATCAGCGGGTCAAAATATTGATTCAATGGGCTGAAGAAAAACACTTGTGGGTCAGGATGGATTGAGTGAAATAAGCTACGGATCAAGATGGGTGGTGTTTTCTTTCCTCGTCAATAACCTTGGTATCCAATTTGGTCCAATGGTGATTTCTACAACCTCGACATCTTCGACTCCAATCAGCAGTCTTCAAGTTTGTTCGCAAATTTCTACTATCAATCGTGACGACGACAAATCGCGGACCACAAACACCGTTGTAGAGAGTTTTTATATCTCAAAGGAAGGAACGGGATTCGGAGCTTGTTCAGCTAATTCGTGAACCATAATCATCATTGAAAACCACCGGTTTCATCGTGATTGCCCTTAGTTTCATAACCACAATCATCACACGTGTTAATTCAATAAGTTTGCAATTTGGGTCGAATTGTAAGGATTATTGGAGTTAGCGGAAGTGGTGATAGAATTGCTAGAAAAAAGGTAGATCAAGAACAAATAGATGAAGTAACACTTGCCTTTGATATCATGGAAGACCAAGTTAGTTCCGATTGCTTCAAACAAGTAACACATAGTGTGTTGTGATTGAATCTAGCAAAGGGTATGAAGAAGATCGAGAATACTGAAATTGATTACTGAATTGAAGATTGAAGATGATTGGAGTTGGTAGTGAAATTAAGGCATAAATCATAATTTTATTGTGTTGAGTATTGCTCTTGGAAAGCTCGTTATTACTAATTTATTGCACCTATTTCATTGAGTGTTTAATCCATACCCATTCTGACCCGTACCCATCCTGACCCATATCCATGTTGACCCATACCCATCCTGACCCCTCTTTTTAATCAATCCATTCTAACCCAACCCATCCTAACCCGAACCCATTCTGACCCGTCAGCCAACCCAATCCAACCCGCTTATTTTGCCACCTTTAGTTTTAAGTTGTTGTGAGTGGATGATAGAGAACATGTTACTGTTTATCTCTATATTTGATAAAATACTATTCAACTCAGTTAATTTTTTAATATTTTTTTAAAGTGGTTGTGAGTAGAGGAGATAGAAAATATAATAATAAATGTATTAAAGATATTATTTAATTGAAAATAAGAGACAAAAAGTAATGATTTTAATGTAATTATAAAAATGGAGATGAAAAATGAAATGTGAATACTCTTAGCTAGTCAAATTCAGTTATTACTTATTTATTTTGATTGATTTGTTTTTTTATTATCATAAAAAATCAAAGGTGTGTTTAATTGCTTAGAAGTCAATGAAAATTCTAATGAAATCCAATTTTCAATTCAATTCCTTAATGTGTTTGGTTCACGTAGTTGGTTGAAATTGGAAATTGAATTCCGTTTGTAGTATGTTTGGTTGAGAAAGGAATTGCAAATGGAATTAAACTAATTCCATCAAATTCCAAAGAAATAATTTCATATTCCATCCAAATTTTTAAGGGATTTCACATTCTGATACACGTTGTTATTTTCGAACGATGTCGACCGATACCACCTGTGGCAACCACCCTCAACAACTAACCTTGCCATTGATATCATCTGCCACCGCCTACCGACCTTTGCTTAACGACACCGCCTACCGCAATCACCCAGCACTAACGGAAGCCACAATTATCGACGTCACCCACCACCACACTATGTTGCCACTGACACGCTGCCACTGATGCTATATGTCAGTTTTAAAAAAATCGATCAATATATGTTTTTGAAATGTGTTATAATATTTGTTTGATCGTTAGATTTTGCAATCTCCTAGCCGAGAGCTTAGAAACAAAGGATTTATAAAACGTCGTCTCTCCATGTGGTTTCAAGTAGGGGTGTGAAAAAATATCTGAATATGAAACCAAATCCGAAATATCCGAAAATTCAGATATCAGAATTTCAGTTATCGGGAATAATCAGATTTGGATTCGGATAGTGTTTTTAGAAATTTTAGATATTTTGATATCCGAATTCTCCAAAATATTTTATAAAATCAAAAAACAATAACATATATTAATCATATGTTTTGGATATTTATAGTTTTTTTGCATATTTCAGATATCTAAAACGTGTTTAATAATAAGAGTAGGGTTATAGTAAAAATGATGTTTAATCTAAATAACCTAAAAAGTATTGTGGGCTTAGACACGTGTCCCTTTATTGTCTTAAAGAGGAGAGCATTTTGGTCATTGTGTCAAATACATCAACTTATTGTGTCTTATACGTTCATTGTGCCATATACATTCATTGTGTTAAATATCAGTTCATTGTGACATTTATTTTACATCATTTGTCATGTTTATTAATTATTTTATTTTACATTTTAGATCATTTTGTATTATTTTTGTTATTTTTTATAATTATATACTTGTTATCTATTATTGTAATTTATAATTAGAAGCATACAATGATATACTTTAACCAATATATATTTCAAAACTTATAGTGTTGAAGATATCATAATATGTTATTTTTGTCATTATTTTTAAATAGATTATATAAACTTGTTGTTATCTATCATTATGTTTTACTATTAGATGTACATAATGATGTTATTTCATCCATTTATTTTTCAAAACTCATAGTGTTCAATATAACATAATGACGCTCAAAAGACATAATGAGATATTGTGTTATTTTGTCATTGTTTTTAATGTATTAGAATAATTAGTTGTTAATTTATTGTTAGTGTTTTACATATTAGAGATAAATAACAATATTATTCTATCATTATATTTTGATAAAACACAATAGTATTAAAAAATACAATAATTTACAAAAAGACACAATAAACTGTACTAAAGACACAATGATGAGATATGAGCTTAAAAATATATTTTTTAATCTTTTTATATACTAATACCGTACCCCTTTTAAAAATAAAAAAAATGCTCGTTTTTATGATCTAATTTTTATAAAAAAATAATGTCTTATATAAAGTTATGAATGTTTAAAAAAAGAAAAAAAATTACAAAAAATCAACAAAAGTGTCTATTCATAAAATACCACTAATTAAAAAAATAAATAGTTGAGATTACTTATTACAATTTTTAGTTTTAATAGACTTTGTATTTAAACATTTTCCTAATAATAAATATTAATTTCTTAAAAAGTATTAAATAATACACTATTTTTTACAATTCGAATGCAGTTATCGAAATCCACTATTCAAAATTTTCAGATATCTGAAAATTCGAATATTTGATTTAGAACACCTCTTGTTTCAAGTCTTTTGATTTCCTTCAAGGAAGTATAAGGCTTCAAATTTCATCCAAGTCTATTAAATTCTAATTTATTTTTAAAAAATCTACTTCTTTTAAATTTCAATTGCTTCAATTTCAATTTCCATTTCTAATTTGAAATTTCAATTCCAAGAATTTCACTAGATTTTCTATCACTATGACTTCTTTTTAAAATTTAATTTCTGTCACAGATTTTTCAAAAATTAAGTAAATTAACCAGAAATAAACCTGGGTGGGTCCCTCCACCTTTAATCAAAATGTATTATTTAAAGCTCACCATACCCTCAATTATTTACCAACATCAATTGCTATAATACAATAGACCAGTGACACCTTCCCGCCCGGTACATGTTACACACTCTAGGCTTCGAATAACAAATGGTAGTATAGATGACACGTATATCTTACCTATTGCCAATAATTGTAATAAATTGTATTAGATGAAAAGTATTCACTATATATAAAATGAAACCTTTATTAGGACACCTCAAGAATTTAAGTCAATACCTCTCGCCACCTATACGTCTCGTATAGTACTATACAAGGCGTGTAGATTGAACCTTAAAATGTCCTAACACCTAAGTGTCATTCATGTCTTGCGGTGATGCTATACGAGGTGAATAGCACTATACACCGCATATGAGTTTATTTTTTCCCCTAAACTTGTGAGATTTTGATTTACCATGTCAACTATACATGTCATACGACATTATACGTCATGTATGGCTTTTATACATGTAGTATAGTGCTATACGACACATATAGTTTTTTTATTGACCTTTTGTGTTTGAAAACATACAATTTCAAATAAGCTTATTTATAAAAATTACAATTTAATAAACAAATTTATAAATCTTAAAAAATACAACTTTTGTTATTTTAAGTAATCGGCTAATCGAACAATTCAAACATTCGTAATTTAAGTAACAATTGAGCAAATAATAAAAACATCAAAATAAACACATATTTCTAATGTAAACAACCAATGTAGTATATATAACTTGAGTTTGTGCATACATAGCAATATAACGAAATGCACAATTTCGTTGACGATACAAAAACCAGACACCAAACTATGGTGCATCTGAATACTGTTTTAACGATGACAACTCATAAGGCTTGATACCGGGAGCACATGCGTGTGCCATATCGAGGTGAACGTGCAAGTACATGAGATCCTCCAAGTGGTCGATCAGTTGGCTCCGAATGCGTGAGGCCTGAGCAACCTCTTGAGTACTTTGTTGCAGGTAACAAGTTTAGAAGGTTTACTGCCAAATAAAAACTCTTGATTGATTTGTTGAAGGTAAATAGTTTTGCTACACAAGACGAACTCCTACTTGCTATGTTACATGTAAGGTAGTTCACCGTCTGAAACGTACACTTGAACTAATAATGTGGTTTGTTTGACAGAACTAACAATAAATAAGTGAGGAAACCCCAAATGTAGAGATCCGCACCATGTATATTCAGACTGCCTTAAAGAATATTTTTTTAATATTCTAGCTTTTGAAACAATAACTGATGGATACTTGATTGTTGCGCTCATGTGCCAATGGTATTCGTGTGTTTTCTCTTGTGTAATAGAGTTTAAAGGATGAAGCACTTAACATCAGGTGTGCTTTTCTTGTTTTTGCTTGTGCAAGAGATGGATATTAGAGCATTCACAGTCCGGTTCTTATTTTTTATGTGAGTGTTTGCTCATATAAGAGATAGTTGTGGGTGAAAAAGTTAGAAATTTTTAGCTCGTTCTTTCCCTTTTTGTGTGTGAGCCATCATCACCATGTCCATCATTAATGCCACATCTCTAAATTTGGGGTTTTCATGTCCAATAACTGCTTCTACAATAATCATCTTCCCTGAGTCGTGAGGAATAACCTCTCGACATTTTCTTAGTATGTCAATACATTCCTCATCTCCCCAATTATGAAGTACTTTCTATAATATACAAATATATGTTAATAAAGTTAAGTTGGTAATCATACACAAAGATGGCAATCGTACTGCACATTATGTATTATTAAAGATATGACTTTAATAACGTTAAGTTGGTGTTTTGTTTCACTCTTTGAATAAAGGAATGTAATAATAATTGTGGATATTTTATGTTTCTAAAGAGTGGGTTTTTTCTATAAAATAAAATCATCATATCCGATTTGGTGATGTATTAGTTCTCTTTTCTATTATTTTATTTTCTCTCTTTTTTACTTTTTTATGTTATAATATTTTTTTAAACAATCATTTCTTCAAGCTAATACATATTCTTAATTTTACTTTTAAAGAAATGTCACCTAACTTATACATAGTAACAACAAGTTTTTTTCTCGCTCTACGCGGCGGGAATTTGTTCGTTTTTCTCCGAGCTACGTGGTGTGAGTTTGGTCGTTATCTTTTTGGCTTGTCGAAAACCAAATAAACAAATGCCTAAACCGGTTAAAATAATATTTTTGCCGGAAATGATGGTTTTCGCTCATAATTGTTTTGTTTCATCATGATAATATTACTTAAAAAACAATGTAACTGAAAAAGCTAAAAGTAATGGATTTATATAATTATATAAAGTCAAGTGTTGTTCTATATTTTATAGAAACATAAAAGAACCAAAAATGACATTTCACCAAAAATTAGATGCCAAAAATAAGACCTATGTGGCCAAAAATTACAACCACAAAAGTGGAGTGTAAAAGCTACTTGTAAAGTATTAAACTTTGATGACCACTATAAAATAATATAAACTTTGCTGTAACACATGTGTTGTTATTTAATATGTAAATTTTGATGATCACTATAAAATCCTAGAAACTTTCCTGTAGCACATGTGTTTTTATTTAATATTTATATAATTAGATGAATATATCAAATGCAGTATTGTATCTTTCAGTTATAATAAATAAAGGTTTTTGAATTTCATATCTCATCATAACTTTATAAGAAACAAACACTGATGTGGAAGTCGTGAACTTTGAATAGATTGTAAAAACAATTCATGGCTTTTTGCTTTCTCCAAAATGTTACGAAATGAATGGCCCTTGTGAACTACCCTTTTGAAGCTAAGGGAGTCTTGCATGGTGTACATCTGTCCCATAGAGTCATAGGGATAGGTCACTTCAAGAGCAAACTAGAATTGAACGAGCAGTTGTAAAGAGAACAAGGGATCTTAGCTATGGCTTCCTCAATCAAGGAGTCCTGAAGAAATATTAAGGCACATTGATTTCAAGTTATGAATCGGTGATTGCAAGATCAAAACATAACGGTTTGTGGTTAACTCCCACGTAAATACTTCTTTTATTAACCAGAAAACTCAATTCAAAAACTGATTTTAAGAGACACCCCTAACTTGGGTATTTAAAGACTAGTTATCTTCCCTACTAAGTATCCTAGATTGACTCGATCTTCTACCCTACAAAGTAGCAAATTTGAAATCAATTTAAAATACAAAACATAGACCAACTAGGATTCCTTAACAATCCCTAACTTGGCTGCCAAGTCTTCGAAATTATCCAACATTCACCCCCTAATTTCGAAATCGAAATTAGTATGGTCTTCCACACCTAGCAAGTTTTGCATCTCTTTAAACATGATCCTTGCAAGTGCCTTTGTCAAAATGTCGACTCGTTGTTGATCACCTGACACATGTTCAACTTTAACTTGGTTCCTTTCAACACATTCTCGGATAAAATGATACTGAGTATTGATGTGTTTACTCCTACCATGAAATACAGGATTTTTCATTAAAGCTATGGCGGATACATTATCAACTTGTAACTCAACGCATTTTAAATCTTCACACTTAGCAATCCACGTAGCCAAATTGCTTCACAAGCGGTAGATGTGGCGGCCATGAATTCTGCCTCACACGAAGAGAATGCAACGATGCTTTGCTTTTGAGAACACCATGCAATAGGCGAGTTACCAAAATAAAATACGTACCCCGTGTTGCTTTTGCCATCATCTTTATCCACATTATGCTACTATCACTAAACCCAAGTAGGTTTTGTGATCCGCCTGGTTTATATATAATTCCAAATCCTAACGAACCTTTTATATAGCGCATGATATGCTTCACTGCATTCGAGTGTGTTTCTTTTGGATTTTGCATATATCAGCTCACCATGCTAACGGAAAACGATAGATCCGGTGTCATGTGCAATAAGTATCTAAGACACCCCACTTGTCTTCTATATTTTGTTGCATCCACATCTTGACTTTCTTGATCCTTTGAAAGATAAATTCCAAGTTCCATAGGATATTGTGACATGTTGCATTCAAACATACCGTTTTCTTTCAATATTTTCTTTGCATAGGCTTCTTGTTTGATTGTAATTCCACTTGAGCTTTGTATAACTTCTATTCCATGATAGTAGGAAAGTTTACCCAAATCACTCATTTCAAAATTATTCTTCATTTGGGCTTTAAAGATGGTGATTTCTTCTATTCTTGATCCGGTGACGATAAGATCATCCACATAAACTCCTATCAAAAGTAAAGAGTTTTTAGTTGTTCTCCGGTATACCGCGTGATCATGAGAACATTTTTGAAAATTTAAAGTCTTTAAGGTGTTATACAACTTGGTATTCCAAGCTCTTGGAGCTTGTGTTAACCCGTAAAGGGTCTTCGAGAGTTTATAAACTTTTTGTTCTTGCCCGGGTATAACAAAACCTTCCGGTTGGAAAACATAAACATCCTCTTGCAAGTCACCATGTAAAAATGCTGATTTTACATCTAAATGATGTAATTCCCACTTGTAACTTGCTGCCAAAGCAATAAGTAATCGTACCAATTCAATTCATGCAACGGGTGAGAATACTTCGTCATAATCCACCCCATGTTGTTGCACATAGCCCTTTGCAACAAGACGAGCTTTATATTTATTAATTGAACCATCAGGATTTCGTTTTACCTTATAAACCCATTTTAAACCAATGGGTTTTATGCCTTTCGGGAGATCGGTGAGTCGCCAAGTCTTGTTTTTCTCCATGGATTCGAGCTCGGTTTTCATTGCCTTAATCCATTCTTCACAATCTTTGGCTTCATTGAATGAACTTGGTTCATCATCATTCACTAATAATAATTCACCATCTTCGTTCCTTTGGTTTGGCCTTCCGGTCATCACAAAATCATCAAACTGTTTAGGCAGCGTGGTTGTACGGGTGCTTCTCCTGGGCGTAAGCTGTTCGAGTTCAGACATGGTACCAGGCTGCTGTTCTGGGTCGCTTTCTGGGCCAGAATCAGGGCTGTTTTGGTGGGTCAATTGGGCTGTTGAACCATTGTAGGGGCTGCCCCAATGGGCTGATGTAGTCCTATTGGATTCTAGATTATTCGGCTGACCCGAGTAGGCTGTTCCAGCCACCTGCTCTTCAATTGCTACTGTTGGCAGCTCCTTTTCATATTCATGAAGCTGCCCAGGTGATGTTTCTTGCAAGAGTGGCTTCAATTCAATAGAAAACTCTTCCGAATTTAACTCATCTTGATCTTGTGCAAGTTTGTTCCAGTCCCATCCACGGTTTTTGTGGAACTTCTCATCACGAATTACAATGACTTGACGTTTAATTGGATCGTAGAGAGGGTACACTTTTGAACCGGGTTCAGTTCTGAGATAAACGAGTTCCATGCTTCTATCGTCCAACTTCTTCAACTTTACATTTGGTACTTTCTGTTGCCCAATATCTCAATGAACACACAATTGAATCACAATTGATCAATACACTTGACCTTCAAATTTGATAAACGCAATGATCTACTTCTTCAATTGTTTACGGACACACATATATATACATGTTTTGATAGTTTCTAACTTTAAACATAAATACACTAGACCCTTAGACTTTACATAAATACATAATAGACACACAACATACTTTTGGCTATTTACTTATTTGACCCATTAACTTTAAACTACATGGATTTAGAAATTATAATCCAACATATTCCCCCCTAATTTCTTAATCCATGTCTTCAACGTCTTCATCTTTAATATCTTCATTCACGAACATGTTGTAGAAGATCCTTGTCTTTAAACTTCGGTTTCCTACCCGTCCTTTGCTTGATTTCTTGATCAAACTTCGCAACACGAACTCTATCTTGAACATGAACACAGTCTTCTAGAATATTTTCTTTAACACGTCCAACTCCACTATCTTGAATCTTCACAGACTTGTCTCTTAGTGGTAAGTCACCAACTGATTCTTGTTTTTTCCTTTTGTAACTTGATTCAGCATCTTCGAATATCTTGTTTTCTTTTGATAATACATCCTTTGATGATGTATCTTGATACTCCTTACATCTTCTATCTTCTTGGTCTTCTCTTATAACATGACTCCTTTCAGCGATTAAACCAGACCATTCTGGTTCTTCATAATTAAAGTATTTAAATAATGAGAACCAAAAATCATTTTTCTTTTCATCTGAGGACGTATTCTCATATTTCTCATTATCTTCAATAACTGCCATCAAGAGAGTCGGTTCCTCATCTTCTTGCACCAAGTTTGACTTTTCTTGTGCTTGTTTTTCTTGAGGACAATCTCTTGCATAATGTCCAAACTCATGACAGTTATAACATTCAACTTCCCTAATATACTTTTTCAGTTGACTTTGACTTTTAGGGTAATCTTTCTTCTTTTGCTCATATGAAGGAACTTTTCCTTCCTTTTCTTGAGCAGACTTTCTATCACGCCAATTGGCTTGTGATGTATCAAATTTTCTTTGCCCACGTCTTTCAAAACGTTTTCCATGACTCGACTTGTCATGACGTGTGAATAAAAGTTTTTCTTGATTGTTCACTGGGCCTTCAATCATTAGATTGATCCTTTCTTCAAAGGCTTTCAATCTTCCAATTATCTCATCTAAAGATGCCGTTTCTAGATCAACAAACTATTCAACAGTTGCAACAATTTGAATAAACCTTTTCGGTACAGAACTTAAAAGTTTACGTACTAAAGTTGGTTGATCAAACGTTGATCTAAGATCACTTGCCCTCGTGACAATACTATTGAGCTTTACGGTGAATGAATCTATAGTGTCTTCCTCGTTCATTTTCAACATCTCAAACTCAGTTTTGAGTGTTTGAAGGCGTGCTTTCTGCACTCGATCCACACCGACATGTCTTGTTTTAAGTGCATCCCAAATCTCCTTTGCACTTTCACAATTTGCAACTTGTAATATCATCTCTTCAGGTAGTCCTTGAAATAAATACGAAATCGCCACCATATCTTTCTTTTCATCAGGCTGCGTATTATCACTAGGTTCTATCACTTCCCATAGTCCATTTGCCCTAAGTATGGTTTTCATATGAATAGACCATACAGGATAATTTGTGGTTTTTAACATAGACATTTGAATTGGGAAAATAAACTAACCTCTTTATGTATTACAATTGCATTTTTATCCATTCCCGATGACAACTCTTCTGTCATCTTAACTTAGATTTTCTTTAAAAATGCTAAGTTTTCAAATAGGAACAATTTCTAATTGGTTTTTCTTTTAAAAACCAAACGTGATTCCGAAAGTTCAATCTAACTTTCCAAAGGAATCAATAACAAATTCAATTCTTCCCTCTCTATAGGTATATAATAATTAAACTAATATCCAAGTAATCAAGTATATAACTTGGAATTATGAAATCCTTCTCAAAAGAATCTTGACTTGGTTGATATTCCTTGCAGGTTGACTTCAATCTCAACCCTCTCGATTTGAACAGGAGCAAGAGAAAGTTTTTTTCCTTTCTTTCTAGTCCACGTAAACAACAACCAAAACAAACAAAAACAAGAGAAGTCTTGTTCTTCTCTTTTTTGACTTTCGAATAACAAGAGGAACAAAAACAAAGTTCAAACGATTCAATAGCCCCTCTTGGTTCTTTTTTTCTTTTGCCTTTGATCACAACAAATAACAATTTTTTTGTGTTACTTTGTAACAACCACCAAATCACACTATGGTTTTAAGAGATCACGACAGTAGCACTTTGGTTTTGACTTTGATCAACAAAGCAACAAGGAAACAATTCACACGCCTTTGCAATTTGATTTATTAAAAGTTCAAACAACAACAACCCACAACCCACTTGATTGCGTCTGATTGTTAACACTAATACGAACAGCCCTACGACTTTTGATCGATGATTAGAAATCAAAACCAAATGCCCTCGATGGTCTTTTTTTTGCGATTCAAACAGACAACAAACAATCACCAATTTGTGTCTGGTTAGCAATAATGAACAGCCCCAAAAACCGCCTTTTGAATTGCGACTGAAATTAAAACACCCGAACACCCCTCGGTTTCAGAATACAAGTGTCAAATAACAAAAGAAATGTCAATTTCGCCTCTTTTCTGATCTCGCTTCCCCTTGAAGCATCAGAGAACGAACATCGCCCTTTTGTTTCTGTTCTTGCGACTAACAGAATCAAGTGCTGTTTTTGTCCTCTTTAATCAAATTCCGATCCGTAATCGGCACCAAAAACTTTGGATTTTGATATCCCAAATCAGAATCAAGAACAACGACCAAACTATTTCAACTATTGTGGTCGATTTCTATCTAACAGGCAACAAAAATGACTTTTTGTTTCTGAAATATCGAGTTCAAAGATTGGAACAACAATCAACGATTTCAACGTGATTGGCTTCTTCCGATTAACACATGAACCGCAACAGACAACAAAATCACTCTTTTGTTTCTGTTCGTTTTTAACAAACAATAACAACAGAAACGATACTTGTTTCTGTCCCCTCGAATTCATTTTTAGACTCCAATTCTCTTAAACGAAGCACTCGATCAATCCTTCTGTGATCATGCAGCAATCAACCACCGATTGTGGTTTCGTATCAATAAATACGTAAGCGAAACTTGAATCTTCAAGAGCCCCAGGCTCTGCCCAAGATCTCAATGAACACACAATTGAATCACAATTGATCAATACACTTGATCTTTAAATTTGATAAACACAATGATCTACTTCTTCAATTGTTTATTTACACACATATATATACATGTTTTGATAGTTTCTAACTTTAAACATAAACACACTAGACCCTTAGACTTTACATAAATACATAATAGACACACAACATACTTTTGGCTATTTACTTATTTGAACCATTAACTTTAAACCACATGGATTTAGAAATTATAATCCAACACTTTCGCGTAGGCTATGCAACCAAAAATTTTAAGATGATTGATATTAGGTTTAGATCCTTTGAAAGCTTCATAAGGGGTTTTGTCTTGTGACGCTTTCGTCGATGCACGATTGAGAATGTAAGTAGCGTGTCAGATTGCCTCTCGCCACATATATTGTGGAACTTTCTTTGCCTTCAAAATTGAACGAGTTGCTTCCAAAATAATGCGGTTTCGCCGCTCCACCACACCATTTTGTTGAGGTGTGTATGGGGTGGTTAGTTGCCAAGTTATTCCATGGCTTTGACAATAACTTGTGAATTCATGTGATGTAAATTCACCCCCCCTATCGGTACGAAACATCTTGATCTTTTCCCCAGTTTTCAACTTGGATTGAGCCTTGAATTTCTTGAAAGTTTCAAACGCTTCGTCTTTGGATTTTAGCATAAAACTCCACATGTGCCTACTAAAGTCATCAACAAGTAAAAACATATATTTATTGCCCGAAAGTGTTGGCGGTGAAATCGAACCACACAAGTCACCATGAATAAGTTCCAAGACTTTTATGGTACGATATGATGACTCGCCCGGGAATGGGTTTCGTGATTGCTTACCCACCATGCACGAGTCACATATTTGTTATTGCTTTGAAATTTGCGGTAGTCCTCTCACCATGTTCTTAGAGGACAATTGCTTCAAGGAGTCAAAATTTAGATGGCCATATCTCGCGTGACAAATCCATGCTTCATCATCCAAGTGCGAGTGAAGGCAAATAGATTTGCCTACTTGTAGCTTGATCTTATACATACGGTTTCGTGATCTTGCTACTTGTAAGATTGTTCTTTCGTCCCGGTCATATAACCACAAAAATTCATTCTTCAATCATACTTCACACCCGTTTTCTATTGCTTGACCAAGGCTTAGAATATTACAATTTAGGTTAGGAATATAATAAACATTTTTTACTAACCTTTGTTCGCCATTTTTACGATGAAGCAAAATTGATCCTTTTCCTTTAATCTCAACATGCGAGTCATCCCCAAATTTTACCCATCCCACTATATGATCATCTAATTCATTAAAGAAGGATATTTCACGGGTCATGTGATTGCTTGCTCCGTTGTCAAGATACCATACATTGTTCTCTTTGGTGTCTTCTTTATATTTATTTGGCTTCACCTTGTCTTCATTAAGATATACTTCTTCTTGAACACTTTGAATCATAAGAATGGTGTTGGGTTTTTCTTCTTTAGCATCAACAAAATTTGCTTCGTTTCCTTTCTTTCGTTCCGGACACGTTGAAACAAAGTGACCAAACTTTTCAGATCACCAACATTGTACATATGATCTATCTTTGCCTTTTCCTATGCCACGATCAGGTAGATTGTTGTTGCTTGAACTTGGGTTTTTCCCACGTCCAGAACCTCTACCACAGCTTTGGTTTCGGTTATCGTTTCCACTTGTTTTTCCACATCCTTTGCCATACTCCTGGTTCCTAGATTTAGAAGAGGAATCATATTTGTTAAATAATAGCTTACCTTGGTCGTTTGGGTTTTCATAGTATTTAACCTGTTCCTCATAAGCTTTGAGACGACAGACGACTTCTTCAAACTTCATGTCTTTTATATCCATAACTTGTTCGAGTGCTGCAACAATATGAATAATTCTTCTTGGAACCGAGCTTAGGAACTTCTTGACTAACACAGTTTCATCCATTACGGGACAAACTGAGGCAGATTTAGGAGCAAGGCCGGATAACTTGTCGGCGAAAGCATCAATGCAATCTTTATCTTTCATCCTTATTGCTTCAAACTTGGATCTCAAAATTTGAAGGCGAGCTTCCTTGACTCAATCAGCTCCAAGGTGATGAGATTTAAGTGTATTCGATACTTCCTTCGCAGTTTCATATTGAGTGACTTGAAGGATTTGATCCTCCGGTATAGCCTGGATAATTAGTATCAACTTGACTCGTATAGCCCACGTCGTGTAGTTAGTCGGAGTCAACATCGGACATTGTAAGTGCATGGATCCGCCTTCTTTTCCTTGAACAATCTGGTTTTCCAATGTTGCCATAACTTCAGATTGTTTTCTTCTTTGATAAGTTAATGGTGTTTTGGCTTCTTGATCTAGTACTTCGGATCACGGGTCAGATCTGATTCCCAACTTGAAATCAAATATGAATATGTTTCATGGTTTAACTAGCGAAAAACAAACAACAGTAATCTGGTCGCTAGTTTTGTCGTGTACTGGTCGCAGATCTGGCCTTTATGACGACCACAGTCTTCTGGTCGCAACGCTGGTCGCAAATCTGGTCGCTATCCTGACTTTTTAGACCACAACAGTCTTCTGATCATAAATTTGGTTGCAGATCTTATTAGAAGGTCTTGTTTTCTGGGCAACAAGAGACTTGAACGTTCGCTTGGTTTTGATCTTGATTGGCTCTAATACCAATTCAAGTTATGAATCGGTGATTGCAAGATCAAAATACAATGGTTTGTGGCTAACTCCATGTAAATACTTCTCTTATTAACCAGAAAACTCAACTCAAAAACTGATTTTAAGAGACACCCCTAACTCAGGTATTTATAGACTAGTTATCTTGCCTACTAAGTATCCTAAATTGACTTAATCTTCTACCGTACAAAGTAGCAAATCTGAAATAAATTTAAAATACAAAATATAGACCAACTAGGATTCCTTAACAACCCGTAACTTGACTGCCAAGTCTTCGAAATTATCCAACATGATTGGCTTCAAGATTAGGTGAGATTTGTTATTGCTAGTGACTGTGGCAAGTTGGTTGTTGGACTGACCCATCCACATTATGAAGGAAGCCTTGATACAAAAGAATTAAAAAGGAATGATTTGATTTCACCATAACAAGTATTTTATATATGATTGTTTTAGTGTGAGCATGAGGAGAAGTGTGTGAAAGGAGACGATAGTGGCATCAGTGATGCTAGTAGAGTCGACGACAATGGGAGGAGAAGAAAGAAATAAATCGATTATGTTCAAGAGTCGGGCTATGACTATGAATACTGGGTTATGGCTAGCACGATGACAAGGTCATATGTTGCACACACCTTTTACTTCAACTCCATGTCTTGCACCAGATCGTTCTTTGTTTCTACATGATAATAAGAGTGGTTTACTCCATCTTCAAAATCATGTACATACAAACATGCTAAACACATAAACTAACTACCATTTCATCCAAAAAGTTGTTTCCTCCGGTTAACCATACCCTTATTTCATTAATAAAGAGTCTTACTCGCATGTTTTTTGAAAATTTAGGGCTTGGTACGTGTTGGTCTCCCACCTATTCTCTTAAAGGGGTGCGGGGGTATTAGCTAGTCAAATTTAGTTATTATTTATTTATTTTGATTTATATATTTATTTATTATCATAAGAAATCAAATATGTGTTTGATTGTTTAGAAGTCAGTGAAATTCTAATGAAATCCACATTTCAATTCCATTCCTTAATGTGTTTGGTTCACATAGTTGGTTGAAATTAGAAATTTGAATTCCATTTGTAGTATGTTTGGTTGAGAAAGCAATTGCAAATGGAAGTAAAACTAGTTCCATTATAGAAAAAATTTAATATTCCATCCAAATTTTGAAGGATTTAACATTCTGATACACGTGGTTATTTTCGACTGGTGTCGACCGACACCACCTGTGACAGCCACCCCCAACAACTGAGCTTGCCATTGATATCATTCGCCACCGCTTGCCGTCAACCCTGACTAGTGCTTAACGACACCGCCTACCGCAATCACCCACCACTAACAGAAGCCACAATTATCGACGTCACCCGCCACCACCCTACATTGCCACTGACACGCTACCACTAATTCTACACGCAAGTTTAAAAAAATCAATCAATGTCTGTTTTTGAGATGTGTTGTAATGTTTGCTTGATTGTTAGATTTTGCAATCTTCTAGCCGAGAGCTTAGGAACAAGAGGATATTTATAAAACGTGGTCTCTCCAAGTTGTTTCAAGTAAGGGCGGGCAAAAATATCTAAATCTGAAACCAGATCCGAAATATCTAAAAATTCAGATATCATTTCGGTTATCGGGAATAATCAGATTTGGATTTGTTTTAGAAATTTCAGATATTTTGATATCCGAATTATCCAAAAGATTTTATAAAGTCAAAAAAAATAATAGATATTAATCATAAGTTTTGGATATTTCGGATATCTGAAACTTGTTTAATAATAAGGGTAGGGTATAGTAAAAATGATGTTTAATCTAAAAAGTCTAAAAAGATTGTGAGCTTAGACACATGTCTTTCTATTGTTTTAAAAAGTAGGAAATTTTAATCATTGTGTCAAATAAATCAGCTCATTGTATCTTATACGTTCATTATTTCAAATATCAGTTCATTGTGTTATATATTTTACATTATTTGTTACGTTTAATAATCATTTTATTTTACATTTAAGATCATTTTATATTATTTTTGTCATTGTTTTTATATATTATAAACTTCTTATCTATCATTGTAATTTACAATTAGAAGCATACAATGATATACTATAACCAATGCATATATTTTAAAACTCATAGTGTTAAAGATAACATAATGTGTTATTTTTGTCATTGTTTTTAGATGCTTATATAAACTTGTTGTTATTTATCATTATGTTTTGCCATTAGATGTACACAATGATGTTATTTCCTCCATGTATTTTTCAAAAATCATAATGTTTAAGATAACACAATGGCGATCAAAATACATAATGAGACATTGTGTTATTTTATCATTATTTTTTAATATATTAAAATAATTAGTTGTTAATTTATTTTTAGTGTTTTATATATTAGAGATACACAACAATATTATTCTATTATCATATTTTGATAAAGCACAATAGTATTAAAAAAATACAATAACTAACAAAAAAAGACAATGAACTGTACTAAAGATACAATGACGAGATATTGGCTTCAAAACATAATTTTTTTTTATCTTTATATATAACAATACTGTACTCGTCTTAAACATAAAAAATATTCTCATTTTTATGATCTAATTTTTATAAAAAATAGTGTCTTATTTAAAGTTATGAATATTTAAATAAAGGAAAGAAAATTGCAAAAATTCAACAAAAGTGTCTATCCTAAAATACCCTTTTAACAAGTTTTTTCTTACAATTTAATCGCAACCATTAATTAAAAGATGGATGATTGAAATTACTTAATACAAATTTTAGTTTTATAAGGCTTTGTATGTAAACCTTACCCTAATAATAAATATTAATTTCTTAAAAAAATATTAAATAATACACTATTTTTTACAATTCGAATGCAGTTACCGAAATCCACTATTCAAATTTTTCGGATATCTGAAAATCCGGATATTTGATTTCGAACACCCCTTGTTTCAACTCTTTTGATTTCCTTCAAGGAAGTATAAGGCTTCAAATTTCAACCAAGTCTATCAAATTCTAATTTATTTTTAAAAAATCTACTTCTTTTAAATTTCAATTGCTTCAATTTCAATTTCCATTTCTAATTTGAAATTTCAATTCCAAGAATTTCACTAGATTTTCTATCACTATGACTTCTTTTTAAAAATTAATTTCTGTCACAAATTTGTCAAAAAAAAATAAGTAAATTAACAAGAATTAAGCGTGGGTGGGTCTCTCCGCCTTTAATCAAAATGTATTATTTAAAGTTCACCATACCCTCGTTATTTACCAACATCAATTGCTACAATACAATCGACCAGTGACATCTTCCCGCCCGGTACATGTTACACACTCTAGGCTTCGAATAACTAATGGTAGTACAGATGACCGTATATCTTACCTATTGCCAATAATTGTAATAAATTGTATTAGATGAAAAGCATTCACTATATATAAAATGAAACCTTTATTAGGACACCCCAAGAATTTAAGTCAATATCCCTCACTACCTATACGTCTCGTATAGTACTATACAGACGTGTAGATTAAACCTTAAAATTTCCTAACACCTAGGTGTCATTCATGTCATGCGGTGGTGCTATACGAGGCGAATAGTACTATAGACCGCATATGAGTTTATTTTCTCCCCTAAACTTGTGAGATTTTGATTTACCATGTCAACTATACATGTCATACGACATTATACGTCATGTATGGCTTCTATATGTGTAGTATAGTGCTATACGACATATAATTTTTTTATTGACCTTTTGTGATTGAAAACATACAATTTCAAATAAGCTTATTTATAAAAATTACAATTTAATAACCAAATTTATAAATCTTAAAAAATACAACTTTTGTAATTTAAGTATTCGGCTAATCGAACAATACAAACATTCGTAATTTAAGTAACAACCTAGCAAATAATTACAAAATCAAAATAAACACATATTTCTAATGTAAACAACCAATGTAGTACATATAACTTGAGTTTGTGCATACATAACAATATAACGAAATGCACAATTTTAATAACGATACAAAAACTAGACACCGAACTATGGTGCATCTGAATACTTTTGTAACGATGGCAACTCATAAGGCTTGATACTGGGATCACATGTGTGTGCCATCTCGAGGTGAACGTGCTAGTACATGAGATCCTCAAATTGGTTGATCAGTTGGCTCCGAATGTGTGAGGCCTGAGCAACCTCTTGATTACTTTGTTGCAGGTAACAAGTTACGAAGGTTTACTGCCAAATACAAACTCTTGATAGATTTGTTGCAGGTAAATAGTTTCACTACAAAAGACGAACTCCTACTTGCTATGTTACACGTATGAAAGTTCACCGTCGGAAACGTACACTTGAACTAATAGCGTGGTTTGTTTGACAGAACTAGCAATAAATGAGGAAATATCCTGTACCTGGTTTAAATTTGATAGTAGTGTCTAATGAGAAGATTGAACGGCCGACTCGTCTTAATTGTTTTTTTCCACGTATGAAACGTTTGAATATTTGATAGAATATTTGCCAAAAAACTAACTACTGTCACAAAACGACATCGCTAACGAACAAATTTCACAAAATTTTCAAGCGAATAGGAAAAACGAGATACTTACGATCGTCGATAGATCATTCTTTATATAGAGAAATTTTTTAGAGAATCTTACGTGGCTTACGATCGCCGATAGATAATTCGTTATATATAGTAATTTTTGAGAAAATATAATGTGGCCTGAAGTAATTCGAAATGAAAGAGACTTAAAAAATATGATACATAGCATATAGCCCTATACACTACATATAAGGTCTCACATATTGACTACTTGTGTCGTATAGGATCGCTTGTGAATACAGTGCTATACATGGCTTATGCCACCTATACGACACATACAGTGCCATACGCCACATATATGATGACCTAACAGTCTATCGTTTGAAAAGATATACGCCTTGAACAGTACTATATGCAACGCATACGGTAATGCTATACGCCGCTTACAGTGCTATACGCGGTGTATAACGAGGTTTCTAAATATCCATTTGGGTGTCATAATATTAGGTCCTGAACTACAAATCAATGCACGTGTACTGGTGTTTCAAGTTGTGGATCAAGTTTATTTGTTACTTTTTATATAAAAGAAATTTCTCAAAGGGAAAACCACCCAAACAGTTATCCTTTAGGTTCTTATAAATTTTGTTACTTTCTAGAAGCATTGTATATTTTGACTCGGGAGCTTTTTTTCAGGATTCTTTCTCTTATGTCACCGTAAACTAGTACCCAGATTCTTTTATTCGTTCGAAGAACTCCATCCTTATCTCTATTCAATTGATCAGTTATACCTTTCATATCTTCTCTCTTAAGATTTTCATCATCTTGTACCTTTTCTTGAGCAATTTTCAGTTGATTTTTTAAATCAACTTAAAGCTCAAGTCGTATTACACGAACTACTTATGCTTTTTTTCTTCCTTCCTACTCAAGGCATCTATCACTGCATTGTCTTTTTTCTCATGATAACATATTCGCAATCGTAATCACTAATGGTTTCCATCTATCTTCTCTGCCTCATGTTTAAATCTTTCTAACAAAATATATGTTTCAAACTCTTATGATCAGTGTAAACAATAGTTTTGACTCTGTAAAGATAGTGTGTTTATAATTTCAAGACAAAAATTATGACACTTAACTCCAAGTAATGAGCTGTATAATTCTTCTCATGTACTTTGATTTGAAGAGACGCATAAGCTATAACTTTATTTCTTTGCATCATTACACAACCTAAATCGTTATGTAACACATCGCAATGAACTATAAAGTGTACTATATCATAATGAAGTGCTAGAATAGGTGCATTCGTCAATATCTATTTCAGAGTTTCATATGCTTCTACTTGCTTTGGTCCCCAATCAAACTTTACTAACTTACATGTCAATGAAGTTAAAGCAACGCAATTTAGGAAAAATTCCAAATGAAATGCCGATAGTTGCTTGCTATTTTGAAAAAAACTACACACTTCTGTTGGCATCTTAGGATCTTCACATTTTGATATAGCTTCGATCTTTCTTGGATCTACTTGAATTATATTAGCATTGATAACTTGACCTAGAATTACACTTCAGTTAGCCAAAATTCACAATTCGAGAACTTAGCGTACAATTTCTCCCATCTGAGTAATTCAAGTATTATATTCAAATGTATTCAACAATTCTTCTTATTTTAGAATATATATAAGTATATGGTCTATGGATATGATAACAAACTTATCTTAATACGATTAAAAGACTCTGCTCATCACATCAATAAATGCATCTGAAGCATCTGTGAGTCCAAACGGCTTCATTTTGAACTTTATATGTCCATATCTGGTTTAAAAAGTTGTCTTTAGGATATCTTTCTCATATATCTTTAATTGATGATACCCGAACCTAAGATCAATATTGAAAAAGAAACATGCTCCTTGTAACTGGTATTGATTGGTATGCATCAACCTGAGTACCAAATGCGCTTGTCAGGCCAATAGATCTATCTACGTACTCCCGTGGCTTCTCCTAAGTTAATAGTTGTGTGGATTTTAGAAAATAGAGGGACTTTATAGTAGAAAGTGTCATAGAATATATTAACATGTATAATCAGTTTAGTTATACTAGTATAAGAAAGTTGTCATTGAGTTTGCAAAAGACTTGTTTGACTTTAAAATTTGAATTTCTAGTTTGATATAAAAAGCATGTTTCCACCCCAAAATACAAAAAAACGGGGCTACGAACTCATGTTGTGAATTAGGTGGGTTGATATTGCAACTTGTAGTAACTTGGAGTGAGGATTGCCCTAAGTAAGTTTATCTAGTTAGTTTATTGTATTTGTGGATAGTTGAGGGGTTGTTATTGTAGAAGTTTAAGAATGGTTATTGTATACTAGATATGTGTCATCCCAGAGTAGCGCACGTCTAACAAAAGGATTCATAGAAAAGAGTTGGTGATTTTTCATCACCTAAGCACCCAACTTTCCTTAGTCAGAACCTTTTGCTTGTTGTATAACTACATACCGGGTGTAACAATTCAATGTATACTAGACCAAGTGAAAGGTGTGTTTGGTATGTTTATAAAGTGTAGGGAACAAGTGTAAATATAACTTTAGCAAGGATTTGTATAGTATAGGGTTATAATTGAAAATATGAAGAATTTTACTAGAAATATGATTCAAGTTGATAGATAATCATACGAATCATTAAAGTTTGAATTTTTATAGTTAAAAACATGTGTATATTACTTATTTATAATAAAAATCGTGCTTTACATTATATTCATGAATATATTGGAATGTTCCAAAATTTAGGGTTTTTATAGCTTTGGACGGATTCACGCACTAAACTTGCGCGAGCTGTTTGAGGGGTCAAATCAATGAGTTAGAAGACTTTATTTATATGATTGGAAAGATAAGACTCGGAATTTTATTTTTAAAAAACGAATTATCAAAAACGGATTTGTTATGATGGAGATATTACTGTCCAAAGTTGGACCTATGAATCTGTCAAAATCCGAAAATTTAAGTTTGATGTGTTTAAGAAAAGTTTTGATGATTTAATACTTATTTGATGCTTTGATCCATCTTAGATCTATGATTAATATCTTAGATCTATGATTAATACAAAAGCATATTATTTTATCATAGATCTAAGCTAGTTATAATTAAATTTTGATAGAACAACATTGGAAAGGTATGAACACGAAGAACACTAAAACTTACTTTGTGGGAAAAGCTTTGGATCTTTAAGAGAATTTTTATGGGTGAGTTTCGTTTCTATGAGAGCTCCAGATTTAGAGTTTGGTATGAAAAACAATGAGATTATGACCCCTATTTATATTGGAAGAATTAAGGTTTTAAGTTTCAATTAGGATTGATTTTCTTAATATTTTTATTAATAAAAATCATATATTTTTGTAGGGATGAGGATGAACAAATTTTTTGTGATATTTTAGAATTAGAATAAGTTTAGTTTATTATTTGTTAGATTTAGGATAATTACTAGTTAATTATTAGTTAATTATTTATTAGTTTATTAGATATATATCACTTAAATGATTAAAATAGTAAAATAATAATATATATAATTTGGTAATTATCCATGCACATATATACATACATACACACACACACACACATATATATATATATATATACACACACACACACACACACACACATATATATATATATATATATATATATATATATATATATATTATAAGACTTAATTTAATTAATTAAATATTTATCCTTTTAGCAAAAGTTATATATGTAACCTAAGTTACACATATGTAAATTTTTGCCCTTATAGTTTTATATGTTTCACTAATGTTGTAATTTAGCATTGTTTTAGAATTTTATTAATGCTAGAGTACTTTCAAGTTACTGTTTATAGCAAGACCTAGTATTTATACACATGTTATCATGGAATCTGTAAGGAATACACTTAAAGGCTGATGCAACCAAAGAACAACCAAAGAGCTCTCAGCATGCACATGTGAAGTATAAGGAAGTTACTTCAGAAGATTTAATATAACTCAGTGAATTATGCTATGTATCAAATCTTGCGAAGCCAAAAGACCATATCTTCCGAAGCCAAATATGAGTCTTCCGAAGCTTCAAGGACAAAGTCTTCCAAAGGCAAAGATTGATTTCTTCTGAACAAAAAGAAGATATACTTTCTCTGAATCAACTTTTGACAAAAGTTGAACCACTTTTCGCTGCCACTTCTGATGACTCACCAACTTATATGAGTTGGTGAAAAGTCCATGCTTTTTTCAACTGTAGATTAAGGTCTTTGTCTATACTTTCCAACTATGTACTTTTATCCTTTTTGTAATATATTAGGATGTGAGCTATATTATGTCATAGTCACTAGTCTAAAGGCAATCTGTGTTTTGACTCGACATTGATCTTGTTGTCTAGATTAGTGTTTCCAGCTGGCCTTCAAAGTATGGCCGGCTGTAGTATGTAGTATAAAGTGTCTCAAGTACTTGTATTTTGTAATGTAAGCTTTGAAACACTTGTAAGAACTTGAGAGCAATATACATCATTCTTGAAAACCATATTTGAGTATTCTTGTTATTGTTCTTGTTACTTGTAGGTTCATTGTTTCATCCTAACTGGTTCTCTATTTGATTTGCTAAGTGTTCTAAATCTCTCCACCTTGAGAAACTGTTGCATTGACCACCCTTCAACGGTCCTGCAGTTGGCATCAGAGCATTTCAAGCTCTTGATTGTAAGATCTCACGATTTTAGATCACTTTAGTTTCACAAAACACTTATCAATTCAAATGACAGCTATCTCTAAGGTTGATTTAGAAACCGGTACCATGACAAAGTCTTCACTGATCACTCCTAATGACTTTGATACTTGGTGACAATGTATGGATGGGTTCATCAAGTCTCAAGACAGCAGGATATAAAGATCTGTTGTTGAAAGACCTCACATCCCAAGCACATCTTCAGCCACTGCTAGAGGTGGGATGATACCAAAGGAAATAGCTGACTACTCTAAAGAAGACTGGAAGAAAATACATGTAGATCAGAAATCCATGACCGCTCTTCATGTATGAGAGGTCTGAGGAAGCCAAGGAAAACAAGAAAGACAATATGAAGCAACAGTTTGAGAACTTCACCTACAAGACATGTAAAACCATGACTTAACAATACTTCAGGTTGTTGAGATTATGGATACTCTAATGGATGTTAGAGTCAAGCTTGAGAATAGAGACATAGTGAGGAAGTTCATCTTCTCTCTTCCCAGACAATGGACTCACTACTGTGTGGCCATCAAAAGAACTAAGAAGCTCTCTACTCTTACTCTCACAAAGCTATATGGTATCCTTAGTGGCTACCAGATGGTGATGAACTTGCAAATTCCATCAAGGAGCTCTTCCAACAATCAGCAGAGTTTAGCCCTTCATGTGGTTGAAAGGGATAGTAGAGAACCACAACATCATCTTATCTGCTTCCCTAAAACTCATAAAAGGGTCCTTTCATCACCTTTCCTAAGACACCAAGGGAGAGCTACATCCAAAGAAGTCCATTCCAAGAGACAAGCTCTACTCAAGCCTTTGTGTCTGCTGATGAAAGTTGTCGTAACTTTCTCTTCATTCTTGAAGACTTGAACTGCATCCATCCAAATGATCTGGAGTATATAGAGATAGTTCAACAGATGGCTCTTCTTACTCATAGAGCTAAGAAGTTCTACAAGAGGACATGAAGAAAGTTTCCCAGTAATGTGGCCAGTGGAAAGTTCGGACTGGACAAAAGTAAGGTGAAGTGTTACAACTGTAACCAAATGGGACACTTTGCTAGAGAGTGAAAGGTACCAAGAACAAATGGTGACCAAGCACAATCCAGACCAAACTACACTGGTGCAGCTCCAAGAACTAAGAACCAAGCCAACCAAAACAACATGCTACTTTTGTTATTAAATAAGAAGGATTTGACTGAAGCTTTCAGGTAGAAGATGCTTCTCCAAACCAAGCGCTGATGGCTGATCATGAAGAAGCCAAGGTATTAGAACATTTTTGTACTCCTGAATGCATTGCCAAAGTTAACATGTACATGTCCTAAAACTTGGAAGTGAGATCTGACCTTGAGTCCTTAAATATTTTAATAGCTAACTTTAAAAGAGCTAAAAATGACTATAAACTTAGAATAGAAGCTTTAGAGAAAACCATTTCAACTCTAAAGCATGAGCACACAAACTATAGGACTCAAATAAAAGATCTCATTACCAAGTTAATTGAATGCCAGGCTAAGCTTGTGATCAACAAAGCCAAGGCAGAAAAATGTGTTATTGAAGAGGAAACCTTCAAGAACATAATAGCCTCATCCTTGCATGAAAAAGTTTGTTACCAAAATAGGCAGGGACTAGGATTAAGTGATATAACTCCTCCACACACGCTCCTATATGTTAGATCTCCAAGGTGTGGAACTTGTCAAGATGAGATGCCTCCTATTGATTCTATCCAAGAGAAGGATGAAGATGAAGAGGAGATAGTGATGGATGAACTTGAGGTGAGTGACAAGGGTTATCCTAAGAAGAGACACTATTCTCCTGGTGAAAAGAAAGAACCCAAGATGACCAAGTCTGCAAGGAAGAACTTGATTAGGGCAGCCAAAAGAAAGTCCAAGAAAACTCAAGAGATCAAGGCCACCTTTAATTCCAAGCAAAAGCAAGTTTTCATTTCTGCTAGATTTGAAGTTGTAAAGACTGAAGACCAAACAATGGACTATAGTACTAGGAGTCCTAGTTTATGTCCAAATCATCCTAGTCAAGAGAAGAAGGCTGATAAAATATGCACCACTGCTGCACAGCCTGAAACATCCAGTTCCAAGAGCAAGCCTCATCCCAAGAAGCATGCTGCATCAACTGAGAAGATGAAGAAGGAAGTGGAAAGTGATCAAGCTTAGCCTCCAACTCAAAAGAAGACTCTCAGAAGCATGCCAACTGAATGCATCATGTGTAGCAGTATTTTTCACTTTACCAAGGATTACATCTACAATCCCCAAAGTACAATCCACATGAGCAAGAAGAAAACTTTTGAAATAAAAAGAAGAAAATAGCTTCGGAAGGAAAATCTCTTCATTTTGAAAGCTCCAAAGTGAAGAAGAAGATAAGTTAAATCTTACCTTCAGAAGAAATTTTGGTCTCGGAAGAAAGGAATGCATCCGAAGTACTGAAGTCTGCTGCAGTAGATGTAAAAGATTCCGAAGGTCCGGTCCCCAAACCTTCTGAAGTCATCAAAACTTCCGAAGTGTTGAAGGCCAAGTCTAGTCTTCCAAAGATGGTGTGGGAGATGAAGGAAGTCCATGTGACTGAAAGTTCTTCATCAAAAACAACAAATGATCCTCAGAACTTGCATATAGGAACAAATATTGTTGCATTATTTTCTGTTCACTTTGACAAGCCTAATACCAATGAGGCTTGGGTTTTCAAAGGTAACTAAACATATCTTTATATGCAGGAACAGTTAAAGACCAAAAGGAATGTATGGATCATTAACAGTGATTGTTCCAGGCACAGGACACGCAATGGCTCTTTGCTTCAAAACTTTGAGAAAATTGATGGGTGGCTAGTTGCTTTTGGAGGAGAATCAAGTGGTTACACCACTGGAAGGGGCAGGGTCATAAATGGTAAGCTCAACATTGAAAAGGTAAACTTTGTCAAGGAGCTTGGGTACAATCTTCTGAGTGTATCTCAATTTTATGATCAGAGACACAACATGCTCTTTACAAAGCATTAGTGTATTGTTCTTATGCCTGGGGTGGTCATTCCTCAAGAGCATATCTTGCTTAGAGCTCCTAGGAAAGGGAACATGTACAAGATGGATCTGCAAGAAACATCCCCTTATGGAAAAGTTTCTTTCTTTCTATCTAAAGCCAATAGTGATGAGTCTTTCCTCTGGCAAAAGAATGAGCCATGTAAACTTTAAGAACATGAATAAATTAATTAAGAATGATTTGGTAACTAGAATGCCAAAGAAAGAGTTTACAACTGATGACCATTGTGTTGCATGCCTGAAAGGGAAGCAACACAAGGTGTCTCACAAGCCAAAGAAAATGAACTCCATCACTACTCCCCTACACTTATTACATTTAGATCTCTTTTGCCCCACCAGTGTAATAAGTCTATGAAGGAACCTCTTATTGCTTGGTGATCACAGATGAATTCATAAGATATACTTGGGTCTTCTTCCTTAAGACTAAGGATAAGACCCCTGAGATCTTGAAGAGCTTCATTCTAAAAATTAAGAATCAATGTGATCACAAGGTCAAGATCATAAGATGTGATCAAGGAACTAAATTCAAGAACCAAATCCTTGATTCATTTTGTGATGAAAAGGGTATTACAAGACAATATAGTGCTCCCAAGACTACATAGCAAAACGGTGTTGCTGAGAGAAGAAACAGGAATCTTATTGAAGCTGCAAGAACCATGTTATCTGACTCCAAACTACCCATCACCTTCTGGGCAGAGGCAGTCAACACTGCCTGCTATGTGCAGAACAGAGTTTTAGTAGTCAAGACTCATGGTAAAACTCTTTAAGAACTGTGGCACAAAAGGAGACCTTTCATTGGTTTCCTCAAATCATTTGGTTGTCCTTACACCATCTTGAATACCAAGAATTAAATAGACAAATTTGTTGATAAATCAGATGATGGACATTTCATTGGATACTCTTCCTAAGCTAAGGCTTATAGAGTATACAATCTCAGAACTAGAGTAGTTGAGGAGTCAGCTAATATGACCTTCAATTAGCACACACCCAGTGTGAAAGATTCTGGTCCTTATTGGCTGTTTGATCTTTACTTAGTTACCAACTATTTTAACAAAGTGTTAGGTCTAGATTAATTGTATAGGTTTAGAAATTTATTCATCTCTTGTAATAAACTCTTGTACATATTTATCTTTTTGTATGCAAGTTATATATGTGTACCTAAATTATTATTTGTGTTGATGATATGTGTAATTACAGGAAAACATCATACTTGGTCATTTTTGAAATTTGACCAAGTACAAGAACATCTACAGAAGAACAAGTCAAGGAATCTGCATCCGTAGATCTCCTGCGAAAGCATTGTAACATCTACGGAAGACCAAGTCTGCTCGTGAGATCCAAGTTACTGTTGCTCCTGTTGAAGAAGAAAGCTTGCACTTGTCAGAAACGAATATTGCATGTCACTTTAAGAATTTTATTTTTGTAACTTTCTTACCACAATAGGAAAGTTACTTTTACCCATGTAAAAAGTGAATCCCTTTGCCTATAAATAGAAGGCATGGGTGCACTCTTTTAGGGTACCCTAGAGCAAAAGAATCATTACAAACAATAGACTAGCAATATACACCAACATTACACCAAGAACACCTAGAACATCACATAGCAATTATCATATCAACAAAGACAAAACCGATTGTAACCAATTCAGTATTAATGGAAATCATTTGAAGCAAATTTGTTTATCATATTACTTTAGCTTGTTTTCCATTTCTCTCATCTGATCTTCATCGATTTATGTTACAATTACAATTTATTAAACAATTAATTAAACAACGAGTTGTGATAATTCCACGATCATTATATGTTCAATCAAAAGGATAATTCTTGTTTCGATCCTTGGATAGGTGGTATCAGAGCCTCGTGCTCATTGATCTAGATCAATTGATCTATCAGTTTTGATTAGTCTAATTAGTTGTTATTTTTATTAGATCTATCAGTTTTTGATTAGATATGATAATTTAGCTTAAAATTGCTTTTGAGTGTTCATCACAGCTTGAGAGTTCATAACTCAGATTTAAGCGTGTTGTTGAACAATTTAATCAAAACACAAGTTGAGTTTAGCTAATCAATAGCTAACGAAGGTATTTTACTCAACGAATTGGTGTAATTAGTTAAAAACATCAAACCCTGTTATATCGATCATTGAGTACTATTCCATTGCTCGATTAACTCCGATCTACATCAAAATCAATTTGATTCGTGGATTTGTTTTGTTGTTTGATATTTGAAGGTTGTTCAAATAAATTTGAATAGATCCCATAATCTAACATCTCAAATTCAAATCATCTGAGAATTTACTAAGAGGTTTGACTAATTTTGACCATATCTGCTTAATTGTTTGATAATTAAGAGTTTATTATTAATTAGCTTATTCTTAACAAAAGCCATTAATTCAAATGAATTTCTGTCTTAGTTGATTTGATATCAGTATTATCAGTGATTCATTTTTGCTATGTGAGTGTGTTTGCATCACGTTTACTTTACACATTCATAGGGTATTAGATCAGTTGATAGTTTCATAATTACCAAGTTAACTAAAATGAGTAATTCAATTGTTGGCTCAGCTTATCAACTCCCAAAATTAGAAAACAAATCTTATTTTAAAACATGTAAAATTAGATTAAGGAACCATGTTATCTATACTGATTCTGATTTATGGGTGTTTATGACTGAAGGTCCCACATTCCACCTGCTCTTAGACCTGATTATAATGATAACAATCAACCCATAAGTTTGAAAGACCTGTCTCCTAAAGATGCTATGAGAGTCAAAATTGATATTAAAGCCTATAGTATGCTTACTATGGCTTTACCTGAAGACCTCTTGATCAGATGTGAATCATACAAAACAGGCCATTCTTTATGGAAGATTCTTCACACTTTGTGTGAAGGAAGTGATGAGATTAGAAGCATTAGGAAGGATACCCTTCATTAACAATATGAGACTTTTCATCATATTGAGGGTGAATCTGTTCCTCAACAACTCCACAGATACATGCAACTTGTTACTGAAATGAACATCTTTGAGTTGAAGTATAGTAATGAGGAGTTGAACAAAAAGATGCTCCATACTTTGCCAGAAAGTTGGACTCAAACTATGTCTATGTTCAAGAATACCCTTGATCTAAAAGCAATTGGACTAGATACTTTGGTAGCAACGGTGGAAGCTCTGGAGTTGGATGAGAAAACAAGGAATAAAAGTGTAAAAGAACCAATTGCAGCATATCAATTTAAAGAAACAAAGGGTGCTGAAAGTGCATTTATTTCTAATGATGATGATGGAAGCTCTTATGTTAAGAGTGATGATGAAGATGAAGCAGCTTTCTATGCAGCAAAGTCCTCTAAATCAAACTCTCAAAGCAGTTCAAATAAGAAAGTGAAAGGAAATCATGATGATTCAAAAACCTCAAATGCTACAGCCCTAAAGGGATCCACAACCAACAAAAGCAACACTCAATCTGAACCAATTACTATGGTTCAAGAATCAGAAGAGCAAAAGGCAGCTTTTGCAGCCTTTTTTTCAAGCTTTCAAGCTTATCTGGGTACTACTTTGACCCTTGCTCACATTTGTCAACAAGACCTTGAAGAACTTTATCCTGATGAAGTGGAGGAAATGGATTTACAATGACAAATGGCTATGATTGCATACAGAGCTAAGATGTATTTAAGAAAGAATAAAGGATTGGCTATTGCAGGGAGAACTACAAAGATTGGTGTTGATAAATCCAAAAAGAGATGCTACAAGTGAAATTTGTATGGTCACTTTTTAAGAGAATACAATCAGCAATCAACAAGTGACTTAAGACAAGCAAACCATAGAAACTTCAAGCAACCTCAACTTACAAACTCATCCCCACTAGTAGCAAGTTCTTCAGCAGGTACAAGTAACACTAAAGAAACTGGGTTAGTTATCTTGCAGGATGGTACTTGTGATTGGAGCATGTATGAGAAAGAAGTTCTGGAAGAAAATCAAGCATTGATGGCTAACATGGAGAACAAAATCCTACCTATGGCCAGAGAGGTAAGGGATAGATTATGTTCATCAAGATGTGTTGAAGAGGTTGAAAGATATAGAGTCTATGCTCAACAATTAGCTGATAAAATCAAAGAAACTATGATTTTGAATGAATCTCATGTGAGAGAACACAAATTATATCAGGTCAAAATCACTTCGTTACAAAAGGATTTGGATAAACTCTTGTCTGAAAAATATAATTTGAAAGCACAAGTTGAGCATCTGACCACCTCTTTAACAAAATCAATGTCTGATCATGCATCCACTGAAGTGAAACTTCAAAAGTTTCAATTATCATCTCAGAAATATGAGAAACTTTCGAATACTCATGTTTGAAACAAAGAACAGGTATGGGTTAGGATTTCATGCTGTTACACCACCATTGAATGATAACTACACCATATTACCTGAATCAATGACCATAGTTAGTCAAACCATTTTGTATCAAGTACCAAAAATGAACCAAAAATTGAAATTAATGAATTGATAAGTGGTGAAGATACCGAGGTCAGTGAAACTGATTCATCTGAATCAAAATGTTTAAAACAAATTGAATCAGAATTTGACTTTGATGATTGTGATGACCTGGATGAGTTTGATGAGCCTAATGAGCAAAAATGTGCTAGTTTGGGTAAGGGGAAGAATGTGTTAATTGAACCTATAATTCCCAAAGTTCTTGTGGAGATTAAGCTACCTTATCCTCCCAAACAAAGAAATATGTTGAAGGCCATCTACACAAGAATTGCTCAAATAAATGAAGGAATTCATAAGCTTAACAAGAAGCATAAAACTCATTCATCAAAAAGAACTGTTGGATCCACGAAAGGAGAGAAAATCACTTCAGCAGAACACATGCGGAAGAAGAAGACCGTTTCAGAACCATCCGGAGAAAATCCAAAGAAGAAGACCATCTCAGAACCATCCGTAGAAAATCCACGGAAGAAGACAAATGTTCTTTCAAAATAGTCAACATCCATAGAAGATCTACGGAAGAAGCAATCATCTACTGAATCTTACAATGCCAACAAGAAAGGTAAGAAATAATAGAGAGTTGTGAATCCCAAGCAACAAGAAGAAGATTCTTCAGCTGCAAATATTGAGAGAGAATTGAAGAAGCAGAAGAAGAAAGTGGTGGAGTCTGGGAGTGAAGTTGAAGACAAATACTGCAAGTGATGTAACATGCATAACCACAACACAGATGATTGTTACTTCAGCAGCTATTGCTCCATATGCAACATGAACAATCATATGACTACTGATTGTTACTTCAACAAACACTATGCTATTTGCAACAAGAACAACCATTCTACTCAAGAATGCTACTACAACAAGAAGAACAAATCAAACGTTTCAAAGAAGCAACAGTCTGAGAATGTTGATTCAGACTCACAATCCTCTGAAAGCAAGGCAAGTTCAAAGCAAAAGAAGCAGCAACCAAAACAAAAGGTTCCAAAGGCAAAGAAGCCAACATTTGCTAATGATCAAACAAAGAGGAAGAAGGAAAAGCAACACTTTCAAAGCAAAATCCTCACAAGAAGGTAGATTTGCAGAAAGATGAAGCCTTCTTTGACCACTTTGAAAAGGTTAATCAAGTACAACAATCAAAGACAAAAGATGAAGAAACTTTCTCTAATCAAGTATCATCATCAAGTTCAAAGAAAAACATACTCAAAGAAGAGATGACAGAGGAAGTGCTTGTGGATCAAGATCAAAGTGATTCAAGTTCATCATCAATAAAATCATCCTCACCCCAAACAAACCATAATGAATCAAATGAGTCTAAAAACAACCCTGAGACATCTAGGCTCATACAAGAGGGAGTAACAATCTTAGATACCAATGGCAAGCCAAAGACCATTAAGGCTTGGGATCCACGCTCTAATTGATTTCATTATTTATACAGGAACATCCATGGAGGGCTGACAACAAGTGGTATGTTGACAGTGGTTGTTCCAGGCATATGACAGGAAACTGTTCTCTCCTCCATGATTTCAAACACAATAATGCTTTATATGTGGCATTTGGTGGGCATATGAAGGGAGGTAAAATTGTTGGTGAAGGAATGGTAACAAATGGTGTACTCAAATTTGAGAAAGTATTTTTTGTGAAAATTTACAATACAACTTGCTGAGTGTATCTCAAAATTGTCATCAAAATTATACCACTCTATTTGATAACACTTACTATTACACTCTTAAGCCAGGTTTTCAATCCCAGCAGATTGGATCCTTCTTAAAGCACCAAGAAAAGAAAACACATATGTTTTGGACATGAACAACACCTCTATGACAAGCAATGAAACCTGCCTGATTTCTAAGTCATCAGAAGATGAAGCTCAACTATGGTATAGAAGGATGGTTTATTCAAACATGAAGAACATGAATAAGCTAGACAAAAATGACTTAGTCGTTAGCCTTCCCGAGAAAGAATTTTACTGTTCTAATCATTATTCATCATGTTATAAAAGAAAACAACATAGGGTGTCACATAAGTCCAAAACAATCAACACAAACACAACACCACTCAAAATGCTACACATGGATCTTTTTGGTCCAACCAATGTGATGAGCATTGGAAAAAGGCAATATTGTTTGGTGATTGTTGATGATTTCACTAGATTCACTTGGGTCTTTTTCTTAAAACATAAAAGTGAAACATCAGAAACATTAATGGAGTTTATCACTAAGATTGAAAATCAATTTGATTTAAAAGTGAAAATCTTAAGAAGTGATAATGGATCTGAATTTGTTAACCATGCTTTAGACTTATTTTGCAGGAACAAAGGCATAGCCTGACAATTCAGTGCTCCAAGAAATTCAAAACAAAATGGAGTTGCTGAAAGAAGAAACAGAACTCTCATGAAGCCGTAAGAACAATGCTAGCTGACTCATATTTGCCAATCACATTTTGGGCTGAAGCAGTGAACACAACATGCAATGTTCTGTAAATCCAAGGATCGGAATAGGAATTATCAGTTTGATTTAGCAAATAAAGATCGCAAAATTATCAATATTTTTTTTTCTAATTAATTGTTTATGAAATTGAAATCGATTAAGAACAGATAAAGCAAATTGAAAACAAAATAATATAATGCAACAGAAAGATTGTTTCAATTTGGGTTTATTGATAATAAATTGATAATAATGACTATTGATACTTGGATGATCTGGTGATCTCCAATGATGTTCTTGGTGTTCTTGATGTTTTGCTATGTTTTGCTATTTTGAGTGATTGATTGATTGATATCATTTCTATGAACATGAGAAACTTTATTTTTGTATCGATATCGCTCAATCGCCTACTCAATCACCTTTTTTTAATTGAGTGCATCCATGCCTTATATTTATAGGCAGAGGGATTCCCCTTTTACAATGGAAACTGTAACTTTCCTTATTGTGGTAAGAAAGTTACAACTGTAACATTCCTGATGTGACATCCTAAGTCCTCTAACAGAGTCAGTCTTCTGTACATGTTAACTGATGACATCACTTCAGTCCGCTTGACTTGTTGACTTTATGTGTTGTACTTGGAGAGTGCTCATGCAAGTTGTTCTTCCGTAGGAAGTTGTTCTTCCGTAGGAAGTTGTTCTTCCGTAGGAAGTTGGTCTTCCGTAGGAAGTTGGTCTTCCGTAGGAAGTTGGTCTTCCGTAGGAAGTTGGTCTTCCGTAGGAAGTTGGTCTTCCGTAGGAAATTGGTCTTCCGTAGGAATCTCTGATCATCTTGAACTTCATCCTCAGGAGCAAGCTCTTCTTCAGTAGCAGCACTTGATCTTTGGACTTGTTCAGCAGATGTTGTTATGCTTCTGCAGGAGACCTACGGATGCATGTTGACCTGGTTCTTGTGTTCCGCAGAACATCTACGGAAGAACAAACTTGTTCATCCGCAGAAGTTCTTGCACTTGGTCAATTTTCCAAATTGACCAAGTATGATATTTTCCTGCAATTACATGAAATCAACACAAATAATAATTTGGGTTAACTTATAAATCATGCATTACATTATCAAAAAGAGATTTACAATGATTTATTATAAGAGTTGACTAAGTCAGCTAAACCTATACATTGAATCTAGTCCTAACAATACTCCCCCTTAGGTTTAGCCTCTTGTAATCATCTGTTCAAATCTCTCAGTTCTTGAACTCTGGCCAAAATCTTTGTATTAAAGTATCCAACAGCTCCCCTTTGATCTTGATATGGATACATAATCTTCATTTTGCCCATTTTCTTTAATGTTTTGTAATTCAGACCAAGTATGTCCTCTTCAGTGGTCAGTGTTGGCACTATATTTTTGTGAGAAACCATTTCCAGTTCATCTTGTTCTGACATTCTGAGCTCAGTAATAGTGGGAATTTCAGATCTCATAAGCTGACCAGCCTCAAATTTTCTTTTTTTGTATGATTTGGTATGCAGCTTGTCTATCAGTTGAATGATGTGCACATACAAGCATAAGTCATCTTGATCTGCTTTGTCATTGATCTTTGGAAAGTATTTATCATGCAGATAGGATGTGTAGCTTGGATGAATCAGCTTTATCTCCATTGGATCAAATAATCTTATGCTAGATGCTTTCTTGTGAGGATCATTCCTTTGCAGCACAAGCTCTTTTGTTCTCTCCACATATCCCCATTCAGTGATTGGCAGTGAGTACTGATTTCCTTCGATTGTTTTAATTGATGCTTCAGCCTTGTCTTTATATCCAATTCTCCTTAAAATTCATCATCAACAGCTTGAGAAGAACTGGAATGAGACCTTTTCTGCCTCTGTCTTCTTTGTTTGTGTTTAGCATCCTCTCTCTTTGCTTCCTTCAATGCATCACCTTTAAACTTGTTTCTGAGTTTTGCAATCAGTACCGAAAAATTTCTTCCCCTTGGACTGATTGGTTAGTTGGTGATAGGGATGTTTTGCAAAGTATACAGGTCTGCATCTGGGAGTGATAGGATTGTCTCCATCCAATGAAAGTATTACACCATCCCAGATGCTCTCTTTATCATAGCATAATCCCATTCTGAATCAAACTTCCAGTTACAATCTTGTTGTTTTTTAATGATCTTGGGGTGGTCATGTGATCAAATAGTTGAATCAAAGTATATTTTTGTTCTTTTATTTCTCTCACAGTAATTCCCAGAGGCCAGATTTTATTGGGGATTACATCCCTTAGCTCCTGATCAGTTTCTCTTTTCCCTTGTGCATGTCTTTGCGTTCTACAACTGTTGGCTCTGCAGAAGATTGTTTTGATTATTGTTTGTAAGCAGGATTTGGAGCTACGGTTCTGAATCTTACACCAGTTTCTAGCTTAACCTGCATCACATGATCCATCATGGCTCTTAATTCTCCCACTGATCTTCCCTTAAGCTCATGAGACCCATAGTTATGACTTTGCAACCAATAGGTCATGTTATACTTTGTCAGCTTCTTGGTGTCATAGTGACCTAAATCTTTCTTGATCTTCTCAATTGCTTTAAACTTTAAGAAGGTTTCATAGTTGCATATTGGAAGCATCAATCTAGCAGCATCAAACTCTTTTAGCACTTGAATCATCTCAGCCATGTTCATCTTTTCAACCATGTCATATGGAAAGCCATTATTGATTAAATCCATAAACATGGATGATTGTGCTCTTTCCTCAAAAATATCATTAGTGGATAACAAGTCACCTTCCCTTGCTTCTTTATCATCTTTTGTTAAATCTACCCATTCAACATCTTCTTAAAGATGTTCAATTTGTTTGAGATTTGAATGATCAGCTGATGGAGTGTGCTCTGGAGAGATGACTTTTGTTTTCTTTGGGAATTTCTCTATTTCAATGGCTTCTTCTTCAGTTCTTCCCAAATACTTCCTTTTCTTGTTGTATTTAATTATTGGTTCTTTTGCTTTCAACAATGGAATATCAGCAGTTTCTTTGAGTTGAACTTTATGACTACCCACTTCTTGACCAGACAACTTCTTCTTTAAAGCCTCTATCTCATCATCTTTAGATTTCAACAGATCTAATTGTTCAGAGATAGTTTTTAGTGCATTGTTGAGCTCAACCATTGCTTTCTGCTTTTCTTGTTTCTCCTTCTCTGCAGATTCACAGGACTCAGTTGCAAACTGATCCATAGTATTAATCACTACATTGCTTGTTTCAATCTCTTCTTTTAACCTTTTAATTGTTTCTTCTAGAGAAGCAATTTTTTCATCTTTTTCTTTCATTTCCATTCTCAATTACCTTAACTTCTCCAATTTTTTGTTACTTTTGATGATGAGATTATTGTATTTTGCAACCAGAAAGCTTTTGCTCACAGTTATTTCTTCTTCTCTCAGATCATTCTCATCATACGCAATAATGTCAACAAAACTTTCACTCTCATCTTGTTGCTCAATCACAGAAATTTCATGCTGTTGTTCAACTTCCTGTGCATGCTCCCCTTTAACTTCTAGACATATCTCTTCTGTAGCACCATCTTTCACTACCTCATGCTCTTCATCATCAAAATTGACTATTTTAGTGGATGTAGGGCTTTCAGAAGGTGATGTTGGTTCAGTAGGTGTGGGTGAGGAAGTTGTTGTGTTGTTGGATGTGAAGGTGTTTAAGTGAGAAAGGCTGAGATAGGTTCTGTGGCATCCATGTGCAGAGATGATACTAGAAGATGATTCTGTTAAGTTTATCATGGGAGTTGGAGGAAGAGGCTGAGGTTCTTGTTGTGGTGTTGGGTGTGATGGTGATTGTTGAATGTCTTCAAATGTGAACACTTCTGTTGCAGCAGATTTCATTAATGTTTGGGAAAGTGGAGGAGATAAGGGTTGTGTGTGTTCAAATGGTGGAGATATGGGATGGACAGGTGGTATATCTGGTATGTTAGTAAAGGATGGTTGTGAAGGAGGATTGGGTTCTTGATGTTGTGGTTCAGGGGATTCAGCTGGTGGTGTTTGTTGTTGTTGTTGATCAGAAGACTCTGCTGATGATATTTGTTGTTGTTGTTCTAGGTATAGCAGCTCTTGAGGAATGTTAGTATTCTTATTGGACTCAACAAATGCATTAAGAATTAATGCATAAAATTATGATGCTTGTCATATCAGACATATAACAAACATAATATGTTCTAACATCTAAAAAAATCATTTACTAACACATTAGCATTATTAACAATCATTACAAACACAAGTATCTGTTAAAGATTTCTTTTGCAAATTTAAGATAAAAAGATATTTTGCTAAGTACCCGCAGCGGATGAGAAGAATCCACAGCGGATGAAGACTCATTAGCAGCGGATGAAGAATCATTGTCTAAGTGTGTGCAGCGGATGAACAAGATCCCACAGCAGATGACATGCTGACAGCGGATAACATTATACAGCGGATGTTCATCCACAGCGGATGAACATTCCACAGCGGATGTTCATCCACAGCGGATGAACATCCCACAGCGGGTAACATACAACCATGCACAGCGGATGACAAGATCTTCTCCACAGCGGATGAGCAAACATCCATAGCTGATGACATATCTCCACAGCGGATGACATATAGACTTAGGATTATTTTATGTAATTTTCATTTACATAAGGATAGTTTAGTAATTGTATATAGCTATGTGTATAGGCTATAAATAGCATGCTACCCTAATCCTTTGTAAGCTTTTAAACGAATTCAAAACAAACAAGCAGTTATTTGATTGTGCTTTTGCACACACACCACACACACGCAAACACACACTGATTTCATACTCTATTATCATGGGTTTCCGCACCATGATTCTAGTGTGTTGTAGTTTGAGAGATATTGAAAAGATCCTTTGGGGAATCAACCTTTTATTCATGTTGAATATGTTCACGTTCATCATGAGTTTAAGCTAATTTCATCAGGTGCTATCAGAGCCATGGCTCAATCATTCATAGATTTCGATCCTCTTATTCAACAAACCTGAAATCAGTGGTTCATTAGCTTCAAACCATATATTTTCAAGCTGAAAAATCTTCACAAAAACCTTCTTCTACTTTAAACATTCATCAAATGTTCAAAACATGATTGAATAATATGTTTTCGTTCATTTTGAAGAAGATTTGTGTGTTTTACAGCTCTAAACATCATTCATACACGATTTTCAAACATGTTCATCACAAAACTCACTAAAACCTCATCGGTTTTAAGGGTTTCAGATAAACATATACGGTTATTGTTCTATCCAGTTTTTATCAAACAAACACGGGTTGAATACTTTGAATCTGTTCATTGTATTTAAACATCACTTTGAGTTGTTTTTTACTCAAAACAGGCGATTATCTTGATCAAACAACAAACCGATTGTTGTTTTTTGAAATCATCTCAGCCGCCAAAAACCCTAGAATAAACCTAGTTTGATCATTCTTAACCTTCACAATCTAACGAAGATTGTGTTGGTTCAACCGGAAAATCAAAGAAGAAATATAATTGTTGGACCAAAAGAACCAATGAGCCTGATCAGAAAAACCTTTAGTCCCACGGACATTACACAACTGAAGTAGTCTGCAACAGCTGAAGACATCAGCTGATAACAAGGTCTGAAGACAAAGTCTGAAGTGAAAGAGCTGAAGACAAAGTCTGAAGTGAAAGAGCTGAAGACAAAGTCTGAAGACAAGAGCTGAAGACAAAGTCTAAAGCTAAAGAGCTGAAGACAAAGTCTGAAGTGAAAGAGCTGAAGACAAAGACTGAAGACCAAGTTTCAGATGATTGTCACAACAGCTGAAGAAGACCTCTTCAGTAGTTGTGATGGTTTCCTTTCAATAGTTGTATTTTCTTTTCTGTACTTGTAGTTTCAGTAGTTTTATGTTTCTTCGTGTACTTAGAATACTCTGAGATGTTCTCAGTTGTTGTGAACATTCTCAGTAGTTTGCTTACGTTCAGTAGTTTGTAATAATTCTGTTAGACGTCACTATCAAGTGACATCAGCAGACGTCACATTCCTTTATATAAGGAATGCTGACCTAATTGTAATCGGTGCAGCTTAGAAAATCCTAGCAGCCGCCATACCGAAGCATGTGTGCATGAATGTTATTATCCCTTTGCAGAAAACCCTATTTCTATATAACCGTGTACTGTTCCATTGAATATTTATTGTGTTCTTGCTATATTTGCTTAATTCTTGCTCTAATTCCGCTGTGATTCAACTCTAATTGATCAAACTTAGATCACTGATCCTGACAAATGGTATCAGAGCTGGTTAATCATTGATCGGTTTAACAATTGATCATTGAAACTGCTATTTTGATATCTATAGTTTGATCGAATTAGCATATGTGCAAGAATTGGTTATAATGATTGATTTTCTGCTGCTTCTGGTTATTTAATTTGAGTTTCTTCTTGGTTCTTATTGAGTTTGTTGTGTTTTTGTGCTAAATCTTTTGAAACTTGATTGATTTGGTTTGAATCTGAGAATGACTACTCCATCTAATGATCCTCACAATACTGGCTCCTCAACCAAGCCTCCGATGCTGGTTAGTGAGTATAACATATGGCAACGAAGAATGCTCCATCACCTGTCTGTTAACAGTTCAGGTTGTTGGACATCTGTGGTTCACGGTCCACACAAGCCTATGGTGAACATCCGAGACCAATCAAATGGTTCCGAAGAAGAAGGAGCAATACTCAGATGAAGATCGTAAACTGTTTGAGATTGATGCTAAAGCCCATGGAATTCTGGCCATGGCACTGCCGAATGAAATCTATTCTGGGCTTATGCATCATGAAACTGCTCATGACCTCTGGAATGCTTTGAAGGAACAATTCGGAGGAACTGATGAGGTCTTAGCAAACAACAGAGAAATCCTCGCCCAACAATATGAGACATTCTCTCATAGGAAGGGTGAGACACTGACTCAACAGTTTGAGCGTTTCTCCTGCTTGATTTCTGAGCTGAAAATGTCAAGCATGAGTATACTAACAGCCAGATGAACAACAGATTCCTTAGATCACTGCCTGAGAGATGGGACACATACACTATTGTCCTACGCTCCAGTGCAAATCTGGATAGCCTATCTCTCACCCAACTCCATGGAAACTGCTTACATTTGAAAGAGAGATAGAGCAGAAAAGGAATCTGGCATCATCAGGAAAGCTCTCTGATGACTTTGTACCAGGTAACACTGCCTTGGTCGGTCATGAGTCAGAATATGCTGGATCAGAAAGTCATTATGATGAGCATATATATTTCTCTTCAAACAGTTCTGATCATGCATTTGTTGGTGTTGACAGTCATTCTGGGTGTAATAGTGATAATTTATGCTTTATCATGGATGATTTGCAGGTATTGCTGATGATGATTTAGAAGAGATGGATATTTTGAGCCAAATGACCCTGATCAATATCAGATCTCAAAAGTTCTACAAGAGAACTGGTAGGAAATTTCCAGGACTCTCTGGCAAAACCAAAGTTGGTTTTGACAAGAGTAAGTTGAGGTGTCACAAATGCCACAGGCTTGGGCACTTTGCAAGAGAGTGTAGATCAACTGGTTCTAACTCCTCTGCACCCTTTGTGACCTTTCCAAGCAATAGTTCACAAAACAAAGGGCAACATCCTGCTAGTTCTGGTCATCACTCACAACCTCAATCTCCTGCATACTTTGTCCCTCAGGGTCCAATGCCATATCCTTATCCCTGCTATTACATGCCACAGCCAAATCCAGTTCATGTCCCTATAGCACAACAACCTCAAGCCCTACCTGAGCCTCAACCATCTCCATCACAATCTCAACCTCATCACAGCTTCTTCACACCAGGAGTTGTTGACTGGAGCAGCTTACCAGATGATCTTTCTGGTTTCAATGAGCAATTATCTGCTGGTGCTAGTCAACATGGTGGTGAACATCCTTTTGGGAATCTTGCTCTCATGGCCCTGGAGTCTACTGAGGGTTCCTGCTCAGATGCTTCATCTTCACAGATAACCCAGATATCTTCTGAGGCTAAAGCCAAGTTATGTTCTGAATCATGCATAGCTGCCTTTGTCCCTATTAGAGAGGCAAATGTAGCTTTAATCAATCAAAATCTTGAGCTTGAGAAAACTATTTCCAAAAGAAAAGATGAGTATGTGTCTGCACTTAATGACAAAGATGATGAGATTTACAAGCTTAAATGCCAACTTAATGATGAAAAGGCTAAGGTAGAGGTCATACTCGAGAACCACAGAAGTCTCAAGGAGACACTTGCAGCTACCCAAGTTGAGTGTGACCGATGGGTAACATCCTGCAAGGGATTTGAAATGCTTCTCACAAGCAACAGCTTCAAATGTGAAGTTTGGAATAGGTTACAATCATACTGCACCACCTACTGATTTTACTTCAAAATCAATAGTAAAATCTGAAGTTAAAGTAATTTCCAAACCACATCATCATGTGATTCATCCTCAAATGATAATAAAAATTAGAGGATGAAGTCAGTGTTAAGATCTCAGCAAATCAATTGCCTGATGGTTTAAATGCTGATAAACACATGAAGCTGAGAAATTCAGATGTTGTTCCTCAAAGTACTCCAAGTACTGAAGGGCAAGTCACAACATCTGAAAAGCATTTCAAATATGATGAAATAAAGGATTAACAACTGCTGAGGATCTATCATACGGTCTTTCAGGACGGATAGAGAATAGCTGAAGAACAAGTCTTCAGTTGTTACCGATCCTTCAGTACTTAACACAAGTACTGAAAGGAGGAAAGTACTGAAGATCACACCTTCAGTAGTTTCCACTTCAGCAGTTGATCAATCCAAGATGAAGAATAAGCCTTGTGAAATATGTAAATTCAATCATCTATCTGATGAATGCTGGTACAAAAGGGTTCCAAACTCAACAGAGATAAGCTCATTAAAGAAGAGATAATAAAATGAAAATGAGTTTGAAACCAAGTTTGTACCACAGTCATCTCAAACTGATAAACCCAAGGCCTCACCAAAATCCAAAAAGAAGGAGGGTTTATCAGAACAGCTGATAGTGTTCCTCGTGATAACATCAGACGAAGTCTGTGAATTTCAAGAAGGAGGAAATGGTGGGTCACAGGAACTCATAAAAAACAAGTACTGATGTGTCAAATGAGCTGAAGGCTTTAGCAACAAATCAGACACAACTTGTTATGATGGTTCAGCATTTGTTGGGGAGGTTAACCAACTAGATGCACCTGTGATCAAACCACTGAAAAGGAAATCCAAGCCCAAATCTAAGAATTCCATTTCAGCACCATCTCCACCTTCATCAGCTGTTAATCATGAGAAACAAGTTATGGTTAAATCTGTTGATGAAAACAGACCCAAAACCAAAAAGGTTTGGGTCTCTAAAGCTAACTAGTTTCTTATGATAAATGCAGGGTTCTTCACATGCCAAAGAAGCATCTGGTATGTAGACAGTGGAGGATCTATGCATATGACTGGGAGCAGTTCTCTTCTTAATGACTACTCTCAAGGAAAGAAGGGATTTGTCTCATTTGGAAATGATGCTAAGGGTTACATCATCGGGAAAGGATTTGTGTCAATGGGGAAATCAGATTTGATGATGTTAACCATGTGGAGAATCTCAAGTATAATCTACTGAGTGTCAGTCAGATGTGTGATAAAGGGCATGTTGCACTTTTCACAAGCCAGAACTGCCGGATTCTGTCTTCCAAAGTTCTGAGGCTGATTGACAAGGTATTGGATGAACATACTCTCCTGGGCCACCAGGATAGGAAGAGTATATGCCTTGGATTTGTCAAGAAGATTGTATTAAAAGGTCATCCTTGCCTGTTCTCCAAGGCCTCTCCTCCGGAATCTAAACTGTGTCATAGAAGGCTGGGTCAAGTAATCTCAAAAACATGAATCCAGCTGATCCATAATAGTTTAGTAAAGGTGCTACCCAAAAGGCGTTCCTCTGTGATGAACCTGCACTGCTTGTTTAAAAGTAAAATAACAACAAGTCTCATTCCCTCTTAGAAGAACCAAAGTCCACTGCCTATTGCATTACTGCACATGGATCTCTTTGGTCTGTGA